>CM053787.1:213778876-214348876 GCA_028749045.1 Cupressus sempervirens
ACTACACCAATCAATAATGGTAGGAGAATCGAGAAGCTTTATACCTGAAATCTTTAATTGCTCCTTAAGCTAGAGCTCTCTTCACATATGCCCATGTTCCATCATGTGTCTCCTTTCCCATGGTTGGACTAAAAAGTACTCCAAATATGAAGCACCCCTCTCTATGTGCATCCTAGATAACCAATTAAACATGTGAGCATTCTTGAATTGACTTATGCAATTATCTACCCAAATGATATGTCTATCCATAGCAATATCATGTTACCACAAGAAATCAAAGTAATCCTTGAAACAATGTTGCACAAACTCATGAGAGTGATATCTAGCATCGCTCATGTACAAATGGTACTCTCTAATGATCTTTCGTTTGTCTACTGCACTATTAGGGGCATATCTATATGTTATGTAGAAAAAAAATGCAATCTAAGTGGAGTTTTAATACTAGGATTTTATCTCATTTTGGGGCTGCAATGTGTTGTTCTCTACAAAGTCAACAACTAATATAATAGTCTCAATGAGAAAAGTGTCCTTATATATTCTAAATTATTGATCCAACCACTGAGACCTATGAGTATTCCTTGCATACATGTAGAAAAGTTTCTTCTTAAAATATGAAATAAAATTAACCACATTAATTTCTTTTTCAACCAACTCAAATCTAGATCCCTCACCTCCACTCTTCAACATATATTTCACCATTTTATATACCTTTTTTTAAAAAACTATTTTTCTGATGCAGGAGCATCATGGGTGCAAGAGTAATCTTCCATCACTCAAAAATATTTTCTTTTCAGTTCTTTTCTCTTTTAATAAGGACTAGTAGACAGGGTGGTTACTATTTATGGGAACTTGTTATTTTTAGTAAGTTTGTCACATGAGCTCAAAATTGTGAGGCCTCACCCGATCCGTCATAGCATTGATGACATAATTGCATTATGGTACTTCTAGTTTAATGTTTTGATATACTTTTGAGACTATAGGGTTATGTCATTTTAATATCTGTATTTTGATGATTCACACTTATGTCTACATATTAGGACCTAATTGATATATTTAATAATTTCATTTCATGTTCTAAATTATTTCAATTGCTTTAGTGGAAGTAGAATTGTAGAAATACTTTAATGTCAAATTGTAATGTTTAAATGAAAATTAGTGCCAAAGGATAGATTTAGATATGCAAACGAACCCAACTCACATGCCTTGTAACTTAATAGTCAAGAATTCAATATTTCATCACTATGATAGAAAATAGATTATGAGGTTGTTCAGATGTTAATCTGATCATGTTACATAAGAATCAATGTTGATATGTAGGGATTGGTATTTTAATGTTTTGATTGTTTATAGGAAAATGACTAGAAAAGGGAAAGTTAATTGGAAATGATGAAATATGGAAGCCTAATGTTGAATATAAAAGTGATTTATTGCACTTGATTATATATTGCTTATATAATTTTCTTGGACTATTGATGCCTGAGAATAGTGTGTAGGAATTTGATCGTGGGATTTAACGGGGGACCAAGGCTCAAATCCATACGAAACACAACATGGCTGAGGTTGGATCTATGGAAGGATTCAAGCCTCTTTGTAATGTGTTTTATTTTGTAATGTGAATGGTATGTGGGTGATTGTTGAATGCATGTATTATTGGGAAGGGTCATTTTAAATGTAATTTGTTGTGTTGTGTCACTTGACACTTGTTTTGTCCACATGGAAATTACTTGGCATTTAGGGTTTGGGAAAGTAACCTAACCTAAACATAAACCTAGTATAGTATCCAAGTTAATCTCACATTGAAAAGCGTTAGGATATGTCCCCATCCATTAAAATTCGAATTCCAACTTTCCATTAACTCTTGGGGAACCAAAAGTGGTCCTAAAGGGTTACCATGGTGAAAAAAAATTGCCCACATGATAGTAGCATGGGTTGGGAGTCCAAATCCAACCTTTAGTAGGTCTAGATGAACTTGGGAACCCTCCAAACAAGTCACTTTGAAAGTAGTTCGAAAATTGGAGTGTCACATGACTTCTTCCATTCTATTAGTTGGTGAAGGCTACATTTTTAGAAGGAGACAAGGGTGTAAGAAAAGGCAGCTCATGTTATGACCATTTTTAGATAGTGGGGGGTTTTGGGATCCTTTTTAGAGGCTGGGGAATGAAATTAGTGGGTTGTCTACCCACTCTCTAACTTTAGAGATACTTAGGGTTTGGAAGCTTGGGAGGGAGCTCTTCTACAAACTTCTCATTCCATTTTGCAAAGGGATTAAAGGTTGGTGTTCTTGCCATGTAGTTAGTTTGCTTCCATTTTGAAGTTGAATCTTGGTATTGCATTCATGAGCATGTAGGTAAGGAGAATGCCATTGTAGGAAGAAATATGTGATATCATCTTGTATCTTGTTGTGTTGTATTGTGTTGTGATGAACATGGAGTTTGAGTTTTCATTATTCTCTTGTTTTGTTTTTTGTTTTTTTTGAGTTCCATGATTTTGTGCATGAATGTTGTTATGGGTGTGAGAGCTTCACTCACCCTTTGGAAAGTGAAGAGAAGTTCATGGTGAAGGGGTTAGTTGGGCTTGAAAATGTATTGAGAACCTTGGAGTATGAGTTCCATTGTATGCCATGATCATTCATATCTTGCTGGGAGTGATAAGGGAAGTATGATGTATAAACAAAGTTTATGGTGTATGGGCTCCAAGAGAGTTACAGTTGAGGATAGTATGTTTGGAGTATGATTGTGAAGGCCTCGAAAGGGCTTGAAATTTGTTTATTGTAGGTATTGTTTGACATGGAAAATCTCCATTTGGAAAGCACACCTTCACCCTATGTTTAGGGTTCCATTAGTGAGCCCTTGTGATTTATCCTTGGGATGGGATTGTTCAAGCTTTGAGATGTAAGGTATATGTTCTTGCAAGTTTGTATGTGAATCCTGGTTTGAGCCTTGTTCCCCTAGCATGGGCGTGGTCTCTTTAGAGGCCTATGGTTGGGTGAAGAGCACCCATGGTCCTTGTTGTTTTGTTGTGATTGCATTTGCAGATTCATGTTCAAGGGAGCAATGGAAAAAGGCTTGGAATGATCATCTTGTTGATTGTTGCTTGAAAACTTGTCTTTGTGCAATACACTTGCAAAGGAGGATTCTCCATCTTGTTTATGTTGTTTTAATACATGATTGCAAGGTAGTAATGATGGAATTTTGAAGAATCATCTGTAATTGTTCCATTAAATTTCATTGGTATGCACTTGGATGTGGTGAGGTTGTAAGTTGAAGCCTTAAATATGGATAATATTGGAAATATTTCATAATGGTTAAGTTTCTTTTTGATATAGTTGATTTAAATCAAACCTAAATAATTGCATTGCAAGTTTACGTGTTATGTATTCAATAAGATAAAAGAGAATTATTATGTTTTGATAGCTCAATGTATATGCATGAGCATTAATTCATTTGTATTCCAATGTTTTAACAACTCCTTGGACAAGATGAATGCTATGGTAACACCCATTTATAAACTAAAAATTTGTAGGAACTTTGAGTCAAATCATTGGCACTTCATGAATGTGGCCTCCTAAAGGAAATATATATTAAAAAAAAAGAATGAACTCTTGACACTAAATTTTGTCTTCATGTAGCTACATATTTTAGCCTCTCAAATTTGTATGGGATGGACAAATAAATCCATCCCAATTACAAACCAATAAAATAATAAGGGGATATGCTTGATTCCCTACTGAGATCCTATAAATTTAGAGATCTTAATATAAGATGGAAAATAATAAGTCTCCTAAAATTCTCCCCAACAAGAATCACATGATCATAGAAGGGACATATATTTTAATTTAAAAAAACATGGTAAAAAAAAAAAAATTATTGAAAGAAGCATTAATAAACATTTTATTTCCTTTTATTATTTTGACTTCTTAGCGTTTAGATTAATTTAAGTTTGTTTGTTCAAGTTTTTTTTTTATTATTATTATTATTATTATCTTGGTACCAAAAAAAAAAAGAAACTTGAACAAACAAACCTAAGTTAACCTAAGCGCTAAGAAGTCAAAATAATAAAAGGAAATACACTAGGTAGTCTAAGAAGCGCTCCATATTTTTGAAAAGACATGGGCGCAGTTATGGTGACTAGACCCTGTCAAGACAGACCCCACACCTAGGCTTGGGAAAACAAACAGTGGTCCCCACCCTCCCAAAGCGCATCATTCACGCCTTTACATCCCCGGGCGCCTAATATTGTTGGAGACCTTGCTTAGTTCTATGTGCATATGCTTGAGTGTTGACTTAACCTCACACTGACCTAGGTGTCAGATGTCCTTTCCTAGGCGCCTTCAATAAGAAAGCAAGGAATGGCGCCATTTTAGGAGGGATAGGAACATTGGTAAGAAGTAAGTAGAGATCATGCAATTTAGGAATAAGCGCCATGTTTTAAGGTAAGAAGGGGTAATTAGTATAGGAATATTTAGAGGTGTTTAAGGGAGAGATTTATATGATACAATTGCATGCCTTGTTAAAATAATTAAGTTGAGGGTAGTAAAGTAGTATTAATGAAAGTGGTTAGTTATGTTTTGGGGTTAGGATTTATTAAAATAAATTAGAAAGTGACCATGTTATAGAGGATGAGTTTTAGTTGGTAGATGGTAGTTTAGGATTTAGTTCATGAATTTAATAGGTAGATTTGATTTAGTGTTAAAAAATGTTAATAAAGTTAGTTGGACGGAGCTTTATTAGGGTTGCTAAGATGATGGAATTGGAAAATAAAAGTATAAAGTTAGATGGTGGATTAAAGTAATAAGACGTAGTTACATAAGTACACTTTGTTATCTAGATGGTTTTGATAGATAAGCATTATTATTGAAAGTATATTACGATGGGCATAACAAATTTGTGCTAGTGTTAATGTTGAATTTTAAAGTAAAATTTATATTTGGGTCGAGGGAATGATAACTAGATAATATGGATTCAACTGAAAAATATTAATAGGTTATCGAAGTTGATAGAATATAATTCAATTTTGAAATTGTAAGTGTATATATAAATTATTAGATAGTTAGTAGGTAAATGAGGGTCAATAAGCATGCTAGTAAAGGTAGCTTGTCATTCTACGTGTTCTATGTGCGAGTAATGATAAGGTGAGGTTATCAAATCTTACATAAATTGTATGACCTAATGAAGCATCGTGAATATCTAAGTGTGGTTCGTGTAAAATGCTTATGTTATGGTTAGGAGGTGGTATAGGTTATAATAGTATATATAACCTGATAGTTGATATAGGGTTATGCTAGGAGATGAATTCAATGTCAAAAAAATATTAACCATAAGAAGATTAACGTTTCATCTAGTTCTACCAGGTTACATAGAAACTGGATAATGTGTCCCTTAAGTATATAATGGTTCGCTAGGGGATCATCCTAGTATTTTGTAATAAGGGTATGACAACGAAATAACCCTAATGTGATTCTTGTTATAAATTTAGATCTAATGATGTGAAACTCAAAATAGTTAAGTAAGGTTAACAATTCCACTATGTAGGGTTGAATCTATAATATATCAACAATTGTGAAAGGGTTCATCCACATGGCAAAGAATGGAACTATGAACCTATGTTGCTTTGGACCTTGCATGTCATTCCTCTATACATAATCAGTGTAGAACACTAAACAAAGGTAATTGGATTCACCATTATAACTAATTTTGATGTGGTACTAAAGAGTCGAAGGAAACAAATCATCTAACATCGTGACCAAACTAGAATCAATAATCAATCAACCACATCTAAGGCATACAAAACACAAGTTTTTATTATTATCTTGAGTTACCTAAGACCTAGGTAAAATGTTAAGACGACTCGTTCCTGATAAAAGTATTACTCTATGATAAATAGCTGAATTAAGAGATCACTTTCGAACAATGATTTTAACTTATGACCATGCATACCATCTATTGAATGTAACTCTTATCTGTGTATGTGGAATAGGTTTATCCAAACTACCTAACTCTATGCTAGTTTAGGTCATAACATGTGTATGTCAATATTTGAAAAAAAATAAAAATTGTTGTGCTTTTGCCCGAAATTTTGGGCGTGACAGAACTATTCTCATTTTCTACAAGAAGGTTCATTTTAGAGTTATAAGCTTACCATAAAAATCTCATTGCTCTAGCTTAAGTATCAGAGAAGTTATTACATATTTTTGGTGGAAAAATTTGCAAAAAAACTTCAGGCTCACCATTGGAGGCCTTAGAGTTCTTGGATGAGGTCTGAAACCTCTATGAAAGGGAACTTATGCAATTTAGAGCCTATAGATCATGAGCTGGTGTTTCCAAAAAGTGGTTATAATAGCCAATCGGAGTAACGGTTCGAGAGTTATGGCCTTCTGAAGTTGGACTATCGAAATATCTAAAATAATTTGTCAAAAATGTATCTGGCCAAATCTATATGTATTGTTAGGGTTTTTCAGCCCTAGGTATTAAGTTTGAGCATCTAGAACCTTCTCGGGCAGCATAAAATTGCCTATTTAAGAAAGGCCCAAACATTGTCTAGGATAGCTCTAGGTGATAGTTCATAGCTTGTCTTGCAGATTAACTGTAATGAAGGTGCTCATGTGGGTTAGCATACTATACTTATGAATTCTATGCAAATAGGAAGTCCATATTTTGTTCTCGCATTTGCTATTGTTTCTTTGTTGTTGCTATGAGTTTATGGTATTAAGGGGAGCACCCTTCATCATTTTCCTCCCAAGATCTTGTTCACACCCCTCATGGAAACATGTCATAAATTTGGATAAGACACTACATTGTGATAACTTTTCATTTAAGAAATAATTTCTATACCAAAAAAAAACCATTATCTAGGACTTAAAAATTGATCTAGTAAGTCTCTTGATGGTTTTGGAAGCTCACTACCACCACAATTCTCCAACATTTGATTACTATGAAATGTAGAATGGATGGAGCATAATAGTTCATGATGCATACAAAACTCCATATGATAATTACAACAACATGTATTTCAAATCTTAAGTGGAAAAAATAAAGTGGCTTAAAGGATTCAAAATTTCTTTTTTATATATGCAATATTTGATGACTCTCACAAAATTGTTTGAACAATGTTGTTTGACTTACCTCCAAATTATATTTAGGATGTGGGGTGATATCTCTAATGCCAATTCTCAACTTCAACACTTCCTTAGCATTTGGTGAGACTCTTGAGCTAGAGTTCCAAAATTGTGCAATTTCTTTTTTCATATCACTAGTTATCTTCTTATCAAAATATGGAAGTCTCCAACCATAAGCCCATGTATCATTCTGAAGAGGATCATCAAGTCTCTCTCTTCTAGAAAGTTCTCTATTCAAAGTTTTACAATTTATATTGAGGTAAAGACAAGTTTGTCTCATAAATTGAACCTTTCTCAATTGTTGACTTACAAAGGAGGTTGTAACAACCCTCTAAGCATCTCTCTTATCTTTCTCCTTGCTTTTTTTTCCTAATGCCATTTAGAGAGCCTGAAAATATTTTTCATAGTGATGGAATTTCTCTCTGATTTCTTGTTCACACGAATCTTGAATTTGGATATAACAGGTCTCATCCTTTGCATCTTTAACAACTATACATTTTTTTTTGCATTACTCCACCATTATCTTATTCGCCAAAAATACCTCATAAAGTTTTGAATGCCACAACTGAGTGGTTCTATTTGATCTCTTCCCTTCAAAATTTCTCATAATTCTTCCATCAATTTTAAGAAACCATTTTGTTGTTTTAGAAGGTCCCAAATTTCAATTTTATCTCTCTTCATTACAAGGCACTCTATTTTGATTATAACTAGGAGATGTGTAACATTCTTGTGCAACATTATCATTGTGCATCCATTCATATTCATTCTTCAATTTTGCATTTATATTGTCCAACTCTATATTTTCATTTTTAAATTCATGCAATGTCATTCTTAGTTGCTACATTTTCATCTCCCAACCCTACATATTCATCTTGAATCAATATATTGCCAACCTCTACATTTCAAACTCAACATCCTCTTCATTAGAAGCCATAGTTATAGGGGAAACTGCAATCACATTAAACATACCTTATATCTTCTTTTGACGATTATCTTTATCCTTTTCCCTATAAGATTCAATTTATTTACTCGACGGTTTCCTCTTGTGTGTATTCTTTAACGATAATTGATTCCCATGCAAACAATAATTTCAGGATAATAAACAAACTAATTTAACTATTTAAAAAAAAAATTGGCCCCCAAACTTGCCTTTTTGCATGCAACAGTTAGGAGCCCACAAAAAATTGTAGAAAATTATGTGATTGTCAAGTTTGGGGACTAGAGAATCATTTTGTACATTTTTCTAGTAAAATTGATTGGGTACTCGATTATATATTGGATGCGTGATATATCAGGCATCCAATAATTCCTACCAAATTTGAAAAATAAAAGATGTATGTTAGATTACTTATATCATATATGTTTAATGTGTTATATGTTTAATAACATATGCTAATTTAATATATGTTTAATCACATATATTTAATAACATATATTATTAAACATGTATGAATATTAACATATGTTATTAATCACATATGTATAATAGTTAAATGTATGTTATTAACATACATGTTTAACAACATAACACATATTAAATATGTTACATATGCATTATATATGTTTAATAACATATGTTATTAGCATATGTGATTAATGGGTTGAAAGGGGTCATAGGGTAACTTATTACACTTTTGATCAATTCCATGACAAAATATGTCCTTAGGGGTCCTAGGCCCCCTAGTAGGGATAGGTAATGTACCAAGATGGTGTGAAAAAAGGGAGGGTATAAGTGGACATACTTTTTCTGTAGTTAAGTAAACACAATCTTGGAAGATCCATTTGAGGGCCATGCACTCAAAATGAGTAAATGTGCGAAACATAAAAAAAAGTGATACTCTAAATCTAATTTCTAAACTACCAAGGTTTTTAAAGAATAGATAAGACTAAGATGGTCAAACACCACACACAAAGAATATTGTTCCTATTTTTTGTTAAAAAATATAACATAGCTATTTCTATGTGCTCCACAAAGCATATAGTTATAATTAGTCTTTTGAAACACCCAATGGTAGGATGATAGGTAAGATTGAGACCTAGAAGTTGTGTATTTTTTCATAATTTTTTTGACGAGTAAATTTTTCTATGACTTTTTGTAGTGACCCTATCCTGAAATTGTGGTGCCTTTTCATCTGTTGGATATAACTTGCATAAAAATAATCTAAAATCAACACTTTTTAAAAAAAGTGTGTAAAATCAAGTAAAAAACAATAATATGCAATTTAATTTTCATTTGGTTAAGTAGATCAAAAATATTAAAAAATTGGTACATGTATATCTAAGAGGATTGTCAAGACACTGATATAGAAAAATTAACTTCACAATGCTAATCTTGTCCAATGATTAAAAAAATTTATATGTTCAAAAAGTAAGAAAATGTTGGCAATATGGCTAGGTAGATGTATGTGTATTGTCATTTATGGCAACATATGTTTTTAATATTTCATGATGTTATCAGAGTTATAAAATTGTCTAAGTGTTAGATAGTTTGTAGCAGTACAAAGATAGATACAATATGAATAGATGACAAACTTTGAGTTAGTTCATGTGCAGTTAAGGATCAATAGTTGACAGGGTCACGATGACGTATGTCAGTGCATAGATCTTTACAGACAATACAACACAAGTTATAGTTAAATTACCAGTTCAGGTAATGAGCAGAGCAGGAAAGAGAACGATAATTATTTGAAGGGTACAGCTTAAGGAATTATTTTGGTAAAAATTTTTTTATAAAATCATGTTGGGTCAACATCCTAGATGTTTATCCAAAGTTATTTTTATATTTGGTCAAGCGTGTCAAATCATCAAGGCCGATTGAGCAGAGATTTATTAATTTGCAAGATATAAGTAAAGATCATATCTTACATAGATAATGCATGGAAAGTATATGATGTGAATTATAGTTAAGAAAGATTAAATGACATGCAAACCTTGTGTGATGCAAAATTTTATGTATGATTAGAGAAAGTGTGAGACACAATGGTAATACAGTATTGTATCTATACCTACTCTTGTGAAGAAACTAAATTGTATATTGCATGTCAGGGCAGTGGGCTCTTCTTGAATACATTGTATTTGTTCTACCAACTCCTAACAGGTTGGAGAAACTCTTAATAGGGTTGAGGCTTTTAACAAGGCCTAGTCCTCTAACAAGGAATCACAACACTATATGTGTTTTATAGACTCCTAACAAGGTCAATATCCTTAACATGATTCTTTTGTTTAGTGGATCATCTTGTGGGCATCATCCCTAATGGGGTTTTCTCTTGGCCAGAATTTCCCTAGTTAACAAATAATGGTGTTATGAGTTCTCTTTGTATATGGTTATATATTTATTGTTCAACATTGTTGGTTTACTTTCATTATATGCAAGTTATAAAGTAATTAACAATATTCAGTTGTGGATAAATTTTTATAGAATATCGATTCACCCCCTACCCCCCAGCACCCTCTCAGTATTACCACTTCTAAGATAAAATATGTGAGATTATGGTGATAATTTTAGAGATACCCACATCACCATTTGTAAACTTGATGAAGTCAAAGATGAGAATTGATCTTAGAAGAAAAAATGTCTAAGCCAAAAAAATTGGAGGGAAAACTTCAACCCACACCTTTGGGTAGTTTAACATGCCTATTACCAAACCTAAATGCAATCAAACTTAACAAAACATGATAACATTATGTTTAGTAAGACTAAATGGTCATACTAGACATAATGTGATTGAGTTATACTTAGCAAAACTATACTATCCATAACACAATTACACTATATCTTTATAAAAATAATGCCAATCATTCAGAGGCCTAATAGGCCTAATTAGGAAAACTTAAAGAAGCAACTACCCAAAAATGGATTGATTTCATCAAATAAATGATTTGATAGATTAGGGTACTCTAAAAAAGTATAAATCCTAAGTTTCATGCTTTAATTCAGCTATGCATGGGATAGATTAGAACCATCTTGTGTACCCTATACCTATAAATTATGGAGTTGATTTAATGGTTATATGATAGTGTACTTAATGTGAATTTTTTAATCATTTCATCGTCTGGTTCAAAATAATGTGATAAAAATCACAAAAATTATTCTAAGGAAAATATGTGTATCACTGAAGACTATCCAAATCCCATAACAGATTGAGTGTGGTTGAGGTATGATGCATAGGGGGCATTATAAGAAGATTCAAATGCAAATTATATAAAGGAAATTTTAGCTTCTAGAACTTAGATTGTGGATCTTGGAATCATTCAATTTTTTGTTCATACAAATGATGAACCTTACAGTGTAGAGCTTGTTAGCTTAAAGAATAAATTTGACAACTGAGTGTCAATACACTTAACCAAGATCAAGAGTAAGTGTCGAGTAAGATAAGGTGCCGAGTGACAACAAGTGCCGAGTGACAACAAGTGTCGAGTAACAACAAGTGCCAAGTACAACATGTGCCGAGTGATACAGTTTTGTTTAAGTGCCAAGCTATCCAAGAAACAACATGTGCCGAGTATCAGAAATACTTCAGGAGCCGAGTAACTCAGTAGATCAACATAAAAGTTTGAAATTGCACAAACTATGATGCAAACAGTTTTTGCAGCTGACAGAAGGTAAATCTCGAAGGATTTAATGATGAGATTGAAACTTTTATTTTTCCTATGAAATTTGCATGTAGCCAATAAGAAAAATGCTAAAGGCATGCAACCAATCAGCAAAAGATAAGTATTGAGCGGGAAATTGAGAATCAACATGGATCGTAGATCCAAATCAAACCCTAAGTCTTTGAAGTCTTTATAAGGAAGACAAAATTTCATTGTAAATAGACATATGAAGGACATACAAGGGTGCATAAGAAAATCTATTTTCAGAAGCAAGGGTTATCAGATCACAAAGGATCAAGATCAGAAGAAGGTGGAAAAGGAGCTTGTATTCAGTAATCAAGGATTGTAATCTATCAGGTTTATTATATCTAATACTCTCTAGCAATTGTATTAGAATGAAAATCCTATGGTGATAGGTTAGCTTTACAGCTATTTTGTAAAGATCCTTTTGATTAGGTGATTAAAATCCTTTAACCGGGTGACACTTCATGTTAAGTGTTTGTAAATCCTCTAACCAGGTCACTATTAATATAGTGTAAAGTCTTTAACAGGGCAGGCCTTTAACAGGGCAAACCATCAGAAGTGGTTGAACAATATTGCTGCAGTAAATTTTTGTGGGTATCATCCCCACCCCAGTTTTACCTTCTTATTCCTGGAGGGTTTCTAGGTTACCAAAATTTTGGTGTTATGAGTTATTGATGCATGAGTTTTGTTACATGTTTATTTGATGTATTTACATGCATACAACTCACTTTCAGTTAAAAGTTTTATTGGCTAAAGTTTGATACTTATGATTCACCCCCCCCCCCCCTCTCATAAGTACTCTTTCCATATTTGAATATTCCAACAATTGGTATCAGAGCTAGCTAGGTTCTCACAAGGAAAAGACTAACAACTTGGAGGGAAAAATCTAAAGATGGAAGCTTTCAAACTTGGAAAGATCATTGAAAATTAGGTGATAGATGTGCAACTTGCTCTGCATAGCTTGGAGGAATTCAGAAACAAATTGAGAAACTCATTAAAAAAGAGGAAGGATCTAGCCATAGCTGAAAATGATATACACTACAAGGAGATTGATACCACCAACATATTTTCTAGTGGAGACACTAAAGAGTTTGATGCAGCAATAGCAGAACTGATGGAGAAAAATAAAATTCAAGCAGATGAGATAAGAACTCTCAAGATGGAACATGAATCATAGGCTATAATGATATGTGAGATTACTGAACAAAAGAAAAGAGCAGTTGATGATAAGGTCATGATGGAAAATGACAAAAGGAATCTTGCAAATAGACTTGAAGAAAAATGTACTGAACTGACAAGGATCTCAAACATGCAGATGGATACACTTGCCCAAATGATGAACCTTCATCATGAACTCAATGTAAAGGATATTGAGATCTCTACCTTGAAGATGCAAAATGAACAAATGCAGAATGAATTGAATAGAGAAAAAGACGTAGCAGAGAATCTCAACAAATCAAGTGAAGCAATCAAGTATTTTGAACAATTGCTGAAATCACCAAAATCTGCCCATGATACATCAGGACTAGGATACAATAGCACTGAAGTTGGAGAATCTTCAAAGAGTGCTGAACAAAAAAGTGATAAAGGTAAGAATTCAAAACCCACTTGTCATTTCTGTAATAAGAAGGGACATACAACTAATGTGTGCAGGAGTAGAAGATTCAATCAATCAAACATACCCAAAAGTTTATGTCACAAGTGCAACATGTAAGGACATAAGACACAAAATTGCAAATCCAATGTCACAAGGACTCAAAGATTTGATGGACATTTTTATAATTGCAAAAAGTATGGACATAGAGCTTTTGAATGTAGATCAAAGTCTATGTGGATAGTAAATCAACCAGCAAAGACATCAAACCATGAATTTTGGGATTACAACACCAGGAACAACTGTCACTATTGTCAAGAATATGGACATATCCCATAGAACTACATAAGAACACATTTTAGAGGGAACTAAAAAAGATGGTTGAGTCAAACCACATGTTTCAGTTGCTTAAAAATTGGTCATGTCAGCAGGAATTGCCCAACAAGGTTAAAGGCATCAAGTTCCGAGTTCAACAATGGAAAGGCAAAGATAGATGTTGGACATATCAGAAGTGAAATGAATAAGACATGGAGGAAGAAAGAAGATTCTAGCACATCAAGTACAAAGATCACTTCATCTAATAGGTCAAGTGATCACACTTCATCAAATTAAGCAAAACAAGTGTGAGGGATTGATAAACCAAGTTACATCATAAATCAGTCCCAAGACATATAAGAACTGCAAAAATGAAATCAGCATAAACAAAGATGCTAAGTCAAAATTGAGAACTTTTTGAAGATATGTCAAAGTTTCCTTCAGGAGCCGAGTTGCTAACAACGACCGAGTTGATAGTTGATGCCGAGTTATGAAATATCAATAAGAGCCGAGTAAAGTAAAACATAATGGGAGCCGAGTTATGACGAAACCTTTCAAGTGCCGAATAGACAGTTGGTAGTGTACTAAGCATTTATTACTCTATTTTGAAGGGTACATAAATCCAACTTTTGATCATTTTCCCACCATTCGAACAAGAAGCAAAACTGAAAAAGAGCGAAGAAGATCAAGATCAACTCAGAAGTCATTTGTGAAGATTTCAACAGTGATTCAAGACAAATTTCATCAATTTAAGGTATTTTACTTAAGTGTCGAGCTACGTAGGATTTATAAACTTGTTTAAATTATAAACCCTAGTTTGGAAAACAATGGCATCTGGGTCAAGAACCACTAAGGGTATAGAGAGTCATGAAGTTTAGTTGGTCAGCAACGAAGTTAAACAACCTAAATTTAAGCCCATTCCAAAAGTAGCATACAAGAATGATCTTGCAGGTGCATTATCAGTTATTCCGGATAAAGCTGTTATGGTCCAAGATGTTCGTAGATGTTATAATTGCAAAATAGGTGCCATAGGAGACTTAGAAATTCATAATGCATATGATAAACTATGTGAAAACAAAGTACTGAAAAATGAGTTTTCAATAATAGAAAGAAAAGGATTGACCAAAACCCTAGCATTTCTGACTGTTTTCAAAACAGAATGGGTACGGATAGTTTTGAGCCGAATACATGACGAAGCTTTTTGGTTAGATTCAGGGCCAGTAAAATTCACCAAGAAAACTATTCATAGGGTTACTGCTATTCCAACCCTAGATTAGCCAAAGACCCTGCGAAGTGACAAAAGGGAAGTAATAGAGAAAAATACAGGTGCCAAATGGAACAATAGAGGAATGACTATCGACACAGTCACAGATCCCCTACTATATTTTGCTGTGAGAATCATTTCACATAAATTCTATCAATCAAGCAGGTTGAACAATGTACCTTGTATAGCAGTTGATGTTGCATACAATATAATCAAAAGAGGTCACTCTTATGATCTGGCAGAGCTCATGTTTCAATAGATTAATGAAAATCTGGGAGCTATAAGGAAGAGCAAGGGAGCTCAATGCAAATTTGGATCAGTTTTGATGTGTATGTTTTTCTATCTGATGAAAGAATTTCCTTCTACAGGTAAAGTAAAATGGAATCCAGATAAAACAATTGTTGAACAAATTAATGGATACATTGAACAGATGGGTGAAAATTTTGATGCCCAAATGACTGGTTATTTTGAGGACTTCAAAAAGTCCATGAAAAAAAGAATGAGAATTCCAGTCTCATTGACTGAGAAATATGAAAAAGACATTTGTTTTCTTGTAGATATAGATTATACTTACATACAAGCAGTTATACCTAGAATAAGATGACTTAGGCCACTAGGTTATGAACTTGATGTTGATCAAGCCTCTGTAGCAATAACAACTCTACTTGCAGAAGAAGCTGATAAAAATGCAAAAAAATTTGGAACCTATGATGTTGTCAAATCAAAGGTGATAACAGATTTGAAGACTGCTTCAACAGTAAAGAAGAAAGAGAAAATGGTGAGACAAATCAAAAGAAAATTTGGCGTGGAAGAAGAAGAAGGAACAACAGGAGAAGAAGGAGAAGACATTGAAGAAGAAGGAGATAAACTTCAAAGTCAGACTCAAGGGTCAGGAGAAGACAAAGAGGAAAGTGGTGAGGTAGAAGAAGCCAAGGAAGCACCAGTTAAGAGAAATACCACAACTCCTTTTGCTCCTAAATCCAAGGGGAGGAAAGAAGCTGCCCCTACACCTAAGAGACCGACCACAAGGGCTGCAACACAAAAAGCCCAAGAGGAGGCAAAAGGAAGGAAGAAAGACTCAAAGAAGACTGCTGCTGAGTCAAAGAAAAGGAAATTTATTCCCCAGCCTGAAACAGATGAGGAGAAAACAAAGTCAGAGGACAATACTCAATTTCAAATGGTAAGATACAAACCCCAGACTGTTGTTGATAAATTATGTTCAAAAATTAGAAATAATGATTTAAAAGGTCTAAAGAACCTAAATTTTTCTAAGCTCACCAAAGAAGAGAAAAATAAATTAGAGGAATCTGTGTATGCTATGATGGCTGAGTATAAGCACACACCTCTAGAATTAGATGAATCTATGCCAAGAGAATTGTATAAAATTGTAGAGGATAAATGGCATTTTTGTTTACAAATGGAAAAAGAAATAAGGGATTCAACATTAGCAAGATTGTTTCTTGATTTGACTAGAGATCAAATAATAAATGCCGTAAAAAGGCATAATAATAGATTCACTCCCAAGTATAGAGCATTCAGCATATTGCAGAATAAAATTGAAGAGGTAGTTACTAAATCCACAAGATTGTAGAAAATAGTTTACAAGAAAATTGAAGATGTATATAATGAAGAATATAAGGCAGAGGCAATTGCCAAGACAAAGGAAAAGAAAGTATCAGAAGCCAAAGAAAAAGAGAAGGAAGTAGTGGAGAAGAAGAGTAAAGAAGAAAAGGAAGAAGAGGCACACAAAGAGGAGAAAGAGGAAGAGAAAGATACAGCTGAGCCACAAGATCAAAGTATGCAAGACATATAGGTATCTCCTCCTAGTCCTCCTCATGCCACCATCACACCTGCAGATATCATAGAAATAAAGGATTTTACAAATACTTCAAATCTAAACATCAATCCATTAACTGCAGAGGATTTGGAAATCCTTGACCAATCATCACCGGTAGAAAAATTAAGTTCAAATCCTGTTTTGGTCAGTGTTGATGAATTACAGAATCCAGAAGTCAAGGTAAAAGCACAAGTCCCACCTTTGACCATACAAACTACTGGTATTCTATTCCTTCCACCACCACCTCCACCAAGTATAGTCACTCATACACTCCAAGTGCTGAGTACAGCAACAGGGGAAATAAAAGAAACATCTAAACAACCAACAAGTTCAACCCCACCTAGCATTCATAAAAGGGATATTCAAGCTGAAGAAAAAGATGAGACAAAGAAAAAGGAGGAGACTGCAATACAAACATTGGTTGCATTACCAAAATCTGGTACTCCAACACAAAATCTTCAGTAGCCGAGCATAGATGGATTACAGTTGCAAATCAGAACACCAGGCTCGAGCTCATTAAAGGCAGTCAGGAGACTTCACTATGGAGTTCCTGAGCTTGATGAAGAAATAAAGATCCCATATTATGAATCTAGCACTCTTACTGAAGAAAAGATTAATGAAATTCAGAGTGCATTGGAAAAAAGGAGACAAGAAGCACTAAGAAAAGAATACAAGCATAAGCTTTCCTTGAATGAAATTAAAGACATATTCACGGAAGCTTTTTTCTTACAATCTCCAGATGAGTCAAGACCAATTATAGAACAACTATCTGATATAGTTGACCAGGTAACCAATGAAGACTAGGAAACAAATGCCAGATTGCTTGAATGGTCAGAAAAGAAGTTCCAAGGTAAAGTAAATAGTAAAATATCCGGTGATATAGCACTGTCTAAAGAAGAACTGGCAAAGAAAGTTATAACAGTTAAAATTGTACTAGGAAACATCTTTTCCCTGTACAACAAGTTGTGTGATTTTTCCACATTCACACAGGACACTAGCCAAAAAATATTGAGCTTGGAAAATAATTTGAAAATTTCTAGCATGCAACTCCCCACTGACCCAGCTCAGAGTGAGAAGCATTTTGTCCAATCACTTCACACAAAAAGAGAGTTAGCTGTCTTAGTAGCAGAGGAGGCAACCAAAAAATAAAAATTGATACAAATTCAATTGTCAATTACTCCTCATTTGGAATTACTTCACAAGGAACAGATAAATGCAGAGACAGTCCTCAGGAAAGACCCCAATCTTTCTTCATCTGATGGACTTGTACACCTAGCAGCAGAGATTGCCATCCAACATAAGACATTAGATGTCGCATTAGCAAATTGGGATGCAGCTCTGAAGGTACTCCTTGAAGTAAATAACACATTTTTGGCCAAGTATGGCATTTCATTGTAAAGACCCTTGAGATAAGTGTCAAAAAAGGGGGAGAATAAGTAATAAGAGTTAAGTACAGGAATAAAATGATAAGTATAATAAAAGGGGGAGATAGCAAAAAGGGGGAGATAGCACATTTTGAGCAAATTTTGAGATAGCAAATTTTGAGAAAATTTTGAGATAGCAAATTTTGAGCAAATTTTGAGATAGTAAATTTTGAATGTAGGATAAATTCATGAGTCACATGGATCTTAATTAAGTGTTTTTTCCACTCATGTCAAAGGGGGAGATTGTTAGCTTAAAGAATAAATTTGGCAACTGAGTGTCAATACACTTAACCAAGATCAAGAGTAAGTGCCGAGTAAGATAAGGTGCCGAGTGACAACAAGTGCCGAGTGACAACAAGTGCCGAGTACAACATGTGCCAAGTGATACAGTTTTGTTCAAGTGCCTAGCTATCCAAGAAACAGCATGTGCCGAGTATCAGAAATACTTTAGGAGCCGAGTAACTCAGTAGATCAACATAAAAGTTTGAAATTGCACAAACTATGATGCAAATAGTTTTTGTAGCCGACATAAGGTAAATCTCGAAGGATTTAATGATGAGATCAAAAATTTTATTTTTCCTATGAAATTTGCATGCAGCCAATAAGAAAAATGCTAAAGGCATGCAACCAATTAGCAAAAGATAAGTATTGAGCGGGAAATTGAGAATCAATATGGATCGTAGATCCAAATCAAACCCTAAGTCTTTGAAGTCTTTATAAGGAAGATGAAATTTCATTGTAAATAGACATATGGAAGGACATACAAGGGTGCATAAGAAAATCTATTTTCAGAAGCAAGGGTTATCATATCACAAAGGATCAAGATCAGGAGAAGGCAAAAAAGGAGCCTGTATTTAGCAATCAAGGATTGTAATCTATCAGGTTTATTGTATCTAATACTCTCTAGCAATTGTATTAGAATGAAAATCCTATGGTGATAGGTTAGCTTTACAGCTATTTTGTAAAGATCCTTTTGATTAGGTGATTAAAATCCTTTAACCGGGTGACACTTCATGTTAAGTGTTTGTAAATCCTCTAACCAGGTCACTATTAATATAGTGTAAAGCCTTTAACAGGGTAGGCCTTTAACAGGGAAAACCATCAGAAGTGGTTGAACAATATTGCTGCAGTAAATTTTTGTGGGTATCATCCCCACCCCAGTTTTACCTTCTTATTCCTGGAGGGTTTCTGGGTTACCAAAATTTTGGTGTTATGAGTTATTGATGCATGCGTTTTGTTACATGTTTATTTGATGTATTTACATGCATACAAATCACTTTCAGTTAAAAGTTTTATTGGCTAAAGTTTGATACTTATGATTCACCCCCCCTTCTCATAAGTACTCTTTCCATATTTGAATATTCCAACAGAGCTAATTGCAATGCAACAATACAATGTAAGATCAAGACATAAGAGAGAGATTCTTGGGCTTGAACCTAAATATAAATCATCTTATGAAGAAATGATAAATACTGCTAATAAAATATTTGAGGTACATTGATTCCAAATTAAAAGCATAAGAACCAACTTGTATGCGTGTTTACTCAAAAAATAAACTTGAAACAAGAAAAGTAAAATTTCCATGACATCCTAGTAGTTGCAGATGCCATCTTCATCAATTTTTTTTTGTTATATCATGCATTAAGTGCAACCAAGGCGAATGTTAACTAGGTCTTCCTAGTCTTAAAAATCTTAGGAATCATCATAATGTATCAATATGCCACCACCGCCAGATTTGGAGGGTATAGAATTGTGTCCATCATTATCCTATGTAGCACACTTAATTAAAATACCATCAACCAAATCGTATGCATGTGTATTTAGAAAATAAATTTGAAACAAGGGAGGTAAAAAAAATCATGTCAGTCAAGTAGTTGTTGGTGGCATCTTCATCAAAATTCTTAGTTGTATCATGTGTTAGGTGCAACCAAGGTGAATGTGAACCAGGTCTTCCCTGCCTCAACAATATCATGAATTATTATAGCCTATCAATATCACACAACTACCAGATTTTGAGGGCATGGAAATGAAACCATCATTATCCTATGTAATACACTTAATTTCATATGTTACAATCATTTTGTCACTTGTATATATGAGGTTGTTTCCATTATTACAAATGTTTGTATAAGTATTTAGTTTAAAATATTTAGTTATGAATTTTCATGTCAATGGGTATGTAATTTTGTCATTAGTGTCAATTTTTTGTAAATATTGTTGTTTCCATAAAATCAATATTTCTTTTAGATTTCTTAGGAAGATTTTGTACAACCATTGAATCCTAGTTCACAAAATTCTTCAAAGTGGAAAGAGTGAGAACAAGAACAAAGTAGTAGAGATGGATAGAGGTATCAAGTTGATACAAGTAGTATTTTAAAGTCAAGATGATATTGATATGGTTTTTGACAATTTGAATTCTTTATATGTTTCTATATGTCCTATATATTTTTATAAGATCATATTAAGTTGTGTTTCAGTGCACCTATTAAGTTGTGTAGGTACTATCAAAGGACAAGGAGGTCTAGTTGGGAGAAATTTTGAGAATTGATAATATAAATTGAGGTGAGATATCTAAGATTATGTTTTTCTTCTTTATTTATGAAGTAGAGTGATCCTTTCTATCCAAATTATACCATTGTGTTTTATTAGGGTTTGTCATCTCCCTCCCTCTCTCTCTCTCTCTCTCTCTCTCTCTCTCTCTCTCTCTCTCTCTCTCTCTCCCCCTTCATTACCCCTATCATTCCTCTCTCTTGTTAGATAACTAAGAGGGGGGTGAATTAGTTATGTTCAGTTATCTTATTGTTTCTTTAAACACTTTAGTATCAAAAAAACTTCTTAAACATCTAAAAAATTACTCACTGATCTCATTCAACTTCTTAGTTTACTAAAGTATTTAAATTACTCAAAACTATTAATTTACTTTATCTATTAATACTGAATGCCAGTAATAAAACTTAGTTGTTACTCATCGATCACTTAACTGCTACTGAGTTGCAGTGAAAATTAAATAACATAAAAATTAGCTTGCAACATAACAATAATCTCACATTCGATACCAACATTCTTAATGTGGAAACTCTCTAAAGGGAAAGACCTTTTGTAATTCTTTAAAATAACTAAGAGGGAGGGGGGGGGGGGGGTGTGGGGGGGGTGGGGTGTGAATTAGTTATTCAATGTCCAGATGTATATATAAAACTTTATCTTAGCTTGGTGAACCCAGAAAACATTTATACTCATGCATGCATCCATAGGATAATGTAGTTACTAAAACTTGCAAGTTGTTGTCAAATCAACTTGCATAAATGTAAAGCATGAAACATAATGCACTTGAAACAATGATTTACATAGAAACCCAGTTTGGGAAAAACCACCAGGAACATGCTACTCATTTTCAGTCTTCTGAAGTGATGCCCTGTGAAAGACCAACCTTATTAAAGGTTACAATACACACTGTTAAATTTGACCTTGTTAAAGGATTTCAATGACCCTATTAGGAGTGAGCCTTATTAGAGGACTTTAGGCCATTCACTTGGAATGCCACCTGGTTAAAGGATTTAAAAATGACTATTAGGTCAACCTTAATCCAAAGGATTTACCCTAGATTGATACAATTGTTAGAGAGTAAAAATAGAGATTTAATCTGATACAACTTACAACTTTTCTTGCAGATTACAAATCTCAGTTTAGTCCTCAATTCTGCTTGGCTTTTATACTTTGCAACTCTGATAGCTTGTTCACCCTTCAAGGATTAATCTCTTGAAGCCTTCTTGCTTAGCATTCCATTGAAGACTCTTCTCTTAGATCACTTGATGAAGCAAAACCATTGATTCCTTGTCTTCCTTAGGTTCTTGTATATGAATATCTCCTCTTTCTTTGCATCATGACCAAACATTCTTATAAATATGACATTAAGCTACTTTGTCGTTTATTTTACATCATCCATTTTAGAGTTAAGATGGATTAGGTAGGATACAATGTATCTATCCCATATTCCATCTTTCTTCTATAAACTTCTCCTAGTATCCATTTGAATTCACCTAAAATGGTTTACCTCAAATTTTGTGCTACTAGCTCATCATCCTTATCTTCCTCCTAGTTCACAAAATTCAAGAAAATAAACTTGTTGGCTCAAATTTAGATAATCTTTGATCTTTTAAATAATGTAGAAACTCAACATTATCAAGCTTCTGATTTTTGACACATATTGCATTGCTCAACATCAACTGTGTTATCACTCAGCTTCAACTAAAGTTTATTGATGCTCAACATGAACTAAACTTTGCTCAACATTAATTTTTTTGCTTGACATACACTAGAATTTTCTTTTACTTAGCTCCAACTAACTTTCTGCTCGGCTTGTACTAACTTTGCTTGTCACCTCTTATCCACTCGGTCAGGCTTGGCTAGAAAAACTTTGTGTAACTTGTTCTTCTAAAATTTCTAAGTGTAACCAACCTTTGTAACCTTAAGTAGATTATCATACATCATGTCATCATTGTCTTAATTAATCCTTGTACTTCATTACATAGTCATAACTCAACCTTTCCTCTAGATGCTATTGTTACATCTTATTGATCAAATCCTCTTTATTAATTAAGTGATAGTACTTGAATCTTATAAGAAATTGTCTTACCAACAAATAATAGGTTTGACATCAATGACAAAACAATGATTGAAACACATAGTCTTCTTCAACAATCCCCCTTTTTCAATAATCTTTCTCAGCAATGACCTTTTCAATTAGATCTCAATAATCTCCCTATTTGGCATTGATGGCAAACCAAACTGATCAACTAAGTTGATCAAATGATGAACATCTTGTTCAACTAAATTGACTAGGTTAAAATAGTAAGACAATACCAAAAAGAAAACTTGTATTAGAAATTCTCCCTCTATCAACAATTTCCATCTTCTGATTAGGTTACAAAACTCCTTATAACTCCCTCTAAGTTCCTTCTTGTATCTCCTTCTTACTAGGTGAATTAAGATTTCTCCGTCTTTCTTACATTTTGTCTATCTCCTTCATCATACATGTGTTTTCTTTTGATCAGTAGAATATCTCCCTATCTTTATTGGCTCTTGATTAGTAGAACATCTTCCTCTTTGACAACAATGCCAAAGACATATCATCTTTTCATCTTAACATGCAAATATAGGCTTTTGCAGTTTCTTTAGTTTCTCCCTCTATCACCTTGCTTGTAACTATTTTTAAGTTTTAGTTCTTTAATTACTTTAGGCAACTCCTAAAGTAAGGTCCTCTGAATCAATTTATAACATATGAGTATCCATTTGCTTGATGCAGGGCAGTCCTCTTGTTACTTAGATAACCTTTGATAGGGGTATTACCCCTAATTTACCTCTTAGATACTCATGAGAATCCTTAGGTAATGGTTTTGTGAAGATATCAGCAATTTTCTCCTTTGTGTTAACATATTCCATCGTCACCTCTTTATCTTTAACCAACTCTCTCAAGTAATGATACTTGATTGCAATGTGCTCTATCTTTGTGTGAATCACTGGATTCTTTTGTATATGTGAAAATATGACCCCTGATCTTTCACCTACACTTCAACATGGTTATTATATGTGGATTCATCCTGGAATAAACATGGAGTCATTTATCCAAGATGCCCGACAATGAGACTTGTTGCCTTCTAACTAGAAGGATTTTGCCTATTGTGCTCTCAGATCGAGATGTAGGCAACCAGACCTTTCTAGAATGAAGGATTTTATGCAGAGTATGATTATGCAATTAATCTATATGAAGTGCAAGCATTCACTACAAAAATAGAAGATATTAAGCTAAATGTATGCATTCTTAATCTAAAATGATAGTTTCAAGATGATAGCAATATGAAAGTTAGAAAGCAAATGAATACTTAGTTCAACAACAATTCAATGCCATTCAAATTCTAACCTCTATAATGAGGGATTGGGACTCCCTTAAATAGAATCCAAGAATTGATCAACGGTCAAGATTTATTTGGATGGATGGTTAAGATAAAAAAAAGATTCAGTTGAAATGAAAACTTCCTTGTGCAAGTGAAGTTAACTATTTCAAATTTGAGTGTGATGAGTAGTTAACTGAGCTTTTCATGAGTGTGAAAACAAGTTAACTAAATTAATTCCAATTCAAGGGATAGTTCACTCAGAGTTTCCATTTGGAACTGAAGAGAGGATTTTGAAGATATTATTTAATTTAATAAAGTGAGATATGACCTCATAAATTCCTTTTCCATTTAATTGAATAATCTCATTCAATTAATTAAAGTGAGCATAATTATTAAATTAAATATTTTTAATTCCTTAGTACATTAGCCTTAGGATACAATTTAATTTACTTATAGTATAAACACTTCAAATTAAATTAAATATTAATCAATACGTTTAATGTGACTAATTCAAGTCAATACTTTAGGAATTAAATAAGTAGCCTGATTAATGTAGATTAGAGTTTTTTGCATATGACAATTAAGTCAAGTAGCAAAAATCAGAGTAAGAATTGCCTAGTAAAATAGGACTTTAGAATTGATTAAAATAGACCAAAATTGATTAACATGGCAATGAGCCAATTTTGGGGCATTACATTTTGCCCCTCTTTGAATGAATATGTGAACAACACGTTCAATTCAAAGAAAATCAGAAAGCATGATGCATAGATCAAGAAACAAGATTGATTCTACAATTTGATGACACAAAAACCAATTGATAAGCTTTTAAAGATTATCTCTAGAATAGAGCTTAACCTTAAGGGATACAGATAGAACACCTAGATACCTAAATTGAATAAGCTTTTAAAGATTATCTCCAAAATAGAGCTTAATCTTAAGGGATCCAGATAGAACACCTAGATACCTAGATTGATAAGCTTTTAAAGATTATCTCCAGAATGGAGCTTAATCTGGATACCTAAGATGAATAATCTTTTTAAGATTATCTCTAAAACAAAGCTTCACCTTAAGGGATCTAGATAGAACACCTAGATATCAAGATTGATAAGCTTTTGAAGGTTATCTCTAGAATGGAGCTTAACCTGAACGGATCTAGATAGAACACCTAAATACCTAGATTGACAAGATTTTAAAGATTATCTCCAAAAAAAAGCTTAATCTTAAGGGATCTAGATAGAACACCTAGATACCTAGATTGATAAGCTTTTAAAGATTATCTCTAGAATGGAGCTTAATCTTAAGGGATCTACATAGAACACCTAGATACCTAGATTGATAAGCTTTTAAAGATTATCTCCAGAACAACGCTTAACCTTAAGGGATCCAAATAGAACACCTAGATACCTAGCCATAAAAGATAGTAAGATCCAACCATGATTCATAGAATCATCCCCAGAATAAGGCTTGATCCTTAGGATTTGGGGTTTATACTATCCCGATACCTATCCATTGAACTTTGATAAAGATTGCTATAAGATGTGATCAACTAATGAAAAGATGACATAGATGAAAAATAATGCCAGATAAAGGGGAACAAGATGCCCCTAGTGATGAGGACAATGATGGGAACAAGATGCCCTGAGCGATGAAGATTCAAATTGAGTTGAAACTCAGGTTGAATGATGTAATCATCCTGCCCCCTTGGGATTGAAATCGAAAGATGACACACCAAAAATATGATATAGAGTAGTATAGTGAGAGATATGGAAGTAATATGTTATTCAGAAGAATATAGAAGAGATCATAATGATCAGAAGAAAATTTGGAGTCAACTCAAAGTGATTTTGAGGTCTAGAAGACCAAGTTTGAACACAAGTTGACCAGAGTTGACATAAGTTGACTTTTTCTAGAATTTTTGAAAAATTTGAAGGAAATGTGATTTGAAAAGATTTCAAGATTCACAAAGTATCAAAAAAATGGACTGCACACATGTTCGATTGCGTCGGTCCAAAAATTTTAAAATGTGTTTTTGAGCTGCTCAAGTGTGTCAGATTTTGAATTTGATCTCGAAAAATGGGTTTAGAGGAGCCAAAGTAGCCAAGAGGGTGATTAATTGATCATTTGTGTAGTAGTGAAGAACATGATGCTTTGAAGAAGTCAAAAATTCCTCATGACAAAGGATGAAAGTAGATCTACAATCAAACCATGTGCTCATGCAATGCAACCCTAGGTCTAGTTACCAAGCTTTGACAATTATCATCACTAAGGGTATAGAAAAACCCCAAATGTCATACAATTCCCACTAACATTGAAATCATGGGAATATGAATAGGACATATGTTCTAGTTTTTTCAGGATTAAATGTAAGCATTTCAAGCACAAGAAGCTAGAATGACCAGAACATTTGTCCCTTTTAATGTAGCAAGTTAACATAAGCATCAAAGCATAAACACTAGGATGACCAGAATGGTTCTTGCATGTAGATAGACTAGACACATGAGAGATCCTTTTTATGCTAAGTAATCAATAAGTATTCTATCTGCAATGACCCTTGTATTCGTAACCTGAGTCAAAAGTGTGCTAGATATACTTGTAGTGATCCATACATTCACTTATCAAGATGAGTATCAATATTTACTATAGCATGAAGAGTTCACTCAAACAAGAAAGGAGAAGAACAAACCTCACTAATTTATCCATATAAAAGGAGTCAAGGCACACATGGCCATCCAATACGAGATGAAGGCTTTTATAGTGGACACCCCTCTTATATGGATGCTTCAAAATATTTGGAACTAAACCACAGCAGAAAGAAAAGAAAAGATCATGCCCCTAGTCCTTACTTCTCTAGTCGAAAAGGAAATCTTCGAGTTGATCAAAGAGACATGATAAAGAAAAAGTGAAACAAACAAAGAAAAGCTCAACATATCCCAAACAAATCCATCATTTTTGGGTTCAATTTTTTTGTTTTATAGGATTGATGTCAAGTGTCAATGTGCAAAACATGGATGAAAGAAATCTCTTCAGTAGAGTGACAATAATAGATAGACGTAGCCAAAATGACTGGTGACTAAAGTCAAAGAGGAATCTACAAGGTTTGACAATGATCAGTTCAATTGATAGAACAAAGGAAATAAGGACATAGTAGTAAATTACTTGTTTGAGTAGTGAGCTCTTCTTGTAGTTGAAATTGCATATTTTGGTAGTGGGCTTATCTTGCATACATTATACCACAACTCCTAATAGGGTTGGCACAACTATTAATAGGGTTGGAATCTCCTAATAGGGATTAAAAGTCTCCTAATAGGGACTCTATGTGGTAAATGTTGTAATAGACTCCTAATAGGGTCCATCCTCTAACAAGGAATAATAACATTAGTACATCATCTTGTGGACATCATTCCCACCAAGGTTTTCCCTCTGATAAAGGGTTTCCCTTGTCAACATATCTACTATAATTGTCTATATGCATTTTATTATGGTTGCTATTTACTTTGGTTGATTGGTTAAGTTTGTTTAAAGAAGATAGATGTTTTAATTATTAGATAACTGATTCACCCCCTCTCCCTCCAGTTATCTTGGTGGAATTTTTTTTCTAACAATTGGTATTAAAGCATCAAGTACTTGAAAATAAAGTTGAGCAACTTTTTGAAGATCCATGGAAATCATGTTTAGGAAAAAATAGTTTGAAGTTCGATGGAACAAACTATGACAGTTAGAAAGAAAAGATGAAGAAACATTTGTTGTGTATGGGTCAAGGATATTGGATCTTGACAAAATCGACGAAGACAATCATTGTTGAAAAGGATTTGGAAACTTGTACCAAGGCAAAAAGAGATCTTTTTATGTGTGACATGAGAGCTAGAGAAGCAATATTGACTGTACTTCTTGAAATTGAATACAATTAGGTAAAATCCCTTGCCTCTTCACATTTGATTTGGAAAGCTTTGGAAACTAGTTTTGAAGGTGATGAAAATTTTAAGAAGTTGAGGTTACAAAGTTGGATTTGTGAATTTTAAGATGCTAAAATGATGGAAGATGAATCTTTAAGAACATATATAGGTAGGATATCATAAATTACTTCAGATATTATATCTCAAGGAGGAACCAAAGAAGATGATGACGTTATATGGAAGATACTAAAGACTCTAACACCACCATTTAAGTCAACAATTTAGATGATACAGTTGTTGATATCTTGTACCAAAAATTTCACAAAAGAGACATTGCTTGGAAGACTTGAAGTAGTTGAGAATGAACTTAGATAGTCCATAGAACTGACTAGAATAGAAATAAATTTTAGTGCCTTGAATATTGAACCTAATTTATCAAGGAGCACAAGTGCTAGAGGAGATTTTTCTAACAGCAACAGATCTAAAGACAAAAAGATTGAAGAAGGAGTAGCCCTTTTGGTAAGAAGAGAAAAAGGAGGCAAGAAAATATTTAAATGTCGGACTTGTGATAAATATGGTCATTATGCATCTTAGTGTTATAAAAGAGAGAAAAAATATAAAAGGAAATCACAATTCTAGAAAAGATAGAGAGTGTTTGTATGCAAATGAAGATAATGATTCTGATGAACAAGCATTAACTGCTAGTGATGATAAAATTGGATTTGTGGCAATTAAAGAAGAAAGTTCAAAAAAAGTAGCTTTGGTGTCACAGGTTAAAAAGAAATCAAATTGGATAATTGATAATGGTTGTTCACATCATATAATTGGTGAGATGAACAAGTTTTTTGACTTCAAAGGTCAAGATGGAGGAATTGTCAGAGTTGGAAACAATCCAATATACCAAGTTAAAGGTATTAGATCTATAACTCTTGATGGTAAAACTAACACTGAGGATGCATATTTTTTTGATGGTTTAAAGCACAATATTTTGAGTATTGGACAACTAGTAGACAAAGGTTATTAGTTGCAATTCATAGATAAGATATGCATGATCGGAAATAAAGGTGGAAAGGTAATTATAACAGGAACCATATCAAAGGTTAATGCATTTCAGTTGATTCCTACTAAAGTGACATGTTTGGTTAGAAAGGTAGATGATAGTTGGTTATGGCATAAGAGATTCTATCATATAAGATTTGATAGTATTGTGAAGAATAGTAATATGTTTGTAGTTAGAGATTTGCCTAAGATTATAAAACCTACTAACATAATTTGCAAGGATTGTGTGTTGGCAAAGCATAAAAAAACTTATTTTCCCTATAAGAAGTTTACTACTAGAAAAAAGTTGGAGATTGTACACACAGATCTTTGTGGTCCTACAAAGACTAAAGGATTGTATGGTGAAAGGTATTTTATGATTCTAGTTGATGAATTTTCTAGAATGATGTGGGTTGCATTTCTTATAGAGAAATCTGAGGCATTTGATAAGTTTAAGATATTCAATCTAGTATGAAGATTAAATTTTTAAGATCAGATAGAGGAGGCAAATTTACTTCAAATGAGTTTAACATATTTTGTGAAGAAAATGGAATCAAAAGACAATCATCAGCTCTGAGAACCCCTAAATAGAATGGTATTGTAGAGAGAAGGAATAGGTCAGTTACAGAAGCTATAAGAGCTATGTTAGCTAAGAATGGTGTATCCAAGACATTTTGGAGAGAATCTATGAATACAACAGTCTACACTATGAACATAGTGCAAGTCAGGAAAGACACAAACAAGACCCCTTATGAACTATGGTTTGGTCACTCACCTATAGTTAAGCATTTCAGAATTTTTGGGAGTAAGTGTTATATAAAAAGAGATGATAATATTGTTAAGTTTGATGCTAGAAGTGATGAAGGTATGTTTCTTGGTTATTCATTGAAAAGAAAAGCTTATAGATGTTATAATATAATTAGAGAACTAAGACTATTATGGAAAGTGCACATGTGAGAATTGATGAGAAATTCAAGATACAAGAGAGAATAGTTGATTACAATTCAGATGATGATGTTGTTACAAAGCCAAGGAATGATGAGGTATTTCTCAAGACTAACAATTATTTGAAAAGCAAACTCCATGATTTATGATGATGACTTTGCAAGTCACGGCAAGAGTACTAGGATACTAGCTGGAGAAGGGTGTGAAGAGAAAGGGCTACACTTTACTTGATATTTTGGGGTTGCCAATTAGTGATGTCTAGGCTATGAGTGGTCAAAATATGTCAACATCAGCCTCCCAAACTAGGATTGGTTGTGGACTAGGTGTATGCTCTAAAATCCTAGCTTCCATTGTACATAGCTTGGGTCTTCATACTTTTTTTGTGCAAGAATCGGGTTAGCATCCCCAATCAGACAAAGCTAAGGAACTAACTTGGTATGTGCTTCCTACCACAAGCCCTAAAGATGATGCTATTAAAGGCTTGGGCTCAGGCTGGAGGCTACTTCACTGCCATGTATGAAATTTAGGTGGGGATATTCTCTGAAAATTAGAAAGGCCTCAACTTCTGCTGATGGTGTCTCATGCAAGGACATGGAGCAATGATAGAATTAAGTTTTTCTTTTTGTGATAAAATTTTGTCAATCGTCATGATTATAAATGCTTTGAAATTTTGTATGGGTTTGAGATCATCAAGCCTGTAGGTTGAACAACTATGAATTTGCAAAAATTTGAGAAATTTTGAAATTCAGAGGGAATTGATGAGGCTAATTATTGCCTCTATTTTATGATAATTTTAATACTCTATTTTAATACCACTAAGACATTTGTGAACTTATGTTTACCTAAACTGATGATTAAAGTCCATAATAGAACCATTAACCTATGGGTAGATAGTATGTTATATTTTGCCAATATATATATATATATATATATATATATATATATATATATATATATATATATATATATATATATATATATATATATATATATATATATATATATATATATATATATATATATATATATAATGCAGTATTTCATATAACCATCAGAATGTGTTTTCTAATATTTGGATTTAATTTGATTATGCTTATTTAAAAATATCTCTGTATTATAACTAATTTGTTAGCAAAGGAAGCTAAAGATGGTTATAAGCATTAAAAGGGGAACGTTGAAGATGGCTGATGACATTCAAGGAGAAAACATTAAGGTTCAGTCGTGGTGGAATGGAAGAAGTCATAATGGTACCAAGAGACACAACTGCTACCAAGGAGGAGCTATGAAGAATTGCTATATTTTTTTTGCATTTACTATTGTGTCAAATCAATTGTCCAGATTTTATTACTCGTACCATGAACTATTATCTTTCCTTATTTTTCTCTGATAGATTTGTAGTCAGTTTGTTTGCTTTCCTTTTTTAGAATAAGCGTCGATCCTCTATTCATAGGGATCATATCAATAGTTTTAGGAGGTTAAAAAAAGGTTTATGAAAATAAACTGTTGACTCTTGCAGTGAGTTGTTTTTACAATTTTATGTATCGTTATCATGTAAGGAATTTTTGGAACATAATGAAATAGCTCTTGGTTTACATTCTGTGTTAGTAGATTAGCAAAAGCCAACCAAGGGGGCCCACTTGAGAGGTGGATTAGATTAGAGTAGTATAGATTTGTTTTCAGTATTTCTAGTATTTCAGGTAGAAGTTATAAGTTTCTTCCTGTAGCATCATACTTTGTGAGTGTTCCTATAGCATTTGTAAGAATAGTTATAGTAGATGAATTGAGTTGGAATATAAGTTAGTATTTAATTGTATTTCTAGCATTAATTTTAGTGAAGAGTTAAGTGTGTTAGTTTCCTGCAACACTAGTGTACGTTCTTTCCTTGCATTTTACTTTCCTACAACATAAGCATAATGACTCATTAAGAAACCTAGTGCACATATCGTGCCGATCATTTTAAGTATATGTCCCTAGGTTGAAAAATTAAATGCACCTCATGGTGGGGAAAACAATCCTTAGATTGAATATACTATTCCTAAGTATGACCTTGGGCATGATTATTATACACCTATTGTGAGGTGGATTAGGAATATCCCCTTATTTTGTAATTTAGATTATGATCATCGATATCATATGTTGTAAATATCAATGTTTGAAACTTGCGCATATTGCGACGATGTTGGGTTTTCTTATTAGTTCTTTCCTAGTTGAGCACTTGAATTAGTTTTATATATATATTTAGTGGTTCATCCACTTTTGCCAAAAAATAAATTGATTTGTAGAATGAAGGAGAACCATGGGAAGAACAAAGCTCAGAACCTTTAGTAGAGCCAAGAGTTGAAATAACAACTCCTACTTTAGGAAAGAGTATGATAAAGAATCACCCATCCAAGTAGATCATTAGAGGCAAAGACAAAGGTGTGATAAGAAGAGGTAGAGTCAATGAAGAACTATGTTTGATATCTCAAGTTGAACCCAAGAATGAAAATGAAGCATACAAAGATGATTATTGGAAGCAAGCTATGAAAGAGGAATTGGATTAGATAGTAAAGAATGAGACATGGAAATTGGTCCCTAGACTAGTGGACAAGAATGTGATAGGAACTGAATGGGTATTCAGGAACAAGATGAATAAACAAGGAGAAGTTGTAAGAAGATTGGTATGCAAAGGTTAGTCACAGCAAGAAGGGATAAACTATGAGGGGACTTATACTCTAGTGGCTAGAATAGAAGTAGTAAGATTATTCTTATCCTATTCAACAAAAAAGAAATTCAAAGTATATTAGATGGATGTCAAGTCATCATTTCTGAAAAGAGAACTTGAAGAAGAAGTGTACATTGAGTAGCCTGATGGATGTCCTTTGATAGACAATAAGAACATAGTATCTAGACTAAAGAAAACATTATATGGCTTGAAGAAAGCACCAAGAACCCAGTATGCAAGGTTGGACAAGCATTTAAAAAAGCTTGGATATAGCAAAGGTATGGAAAATAGTAATTTATATTAGAAAGACATTGATGATGGTTTGATGATTTTGGTAATATTTGTTGATGATATCATATTTGGAGGAAATGATGAGGAAAGCAAGAAGTTTTATGAGGAGATGAAGAAAGAATTTGAGATGAGTATGATAGGAGAAATAAAATATTTTCTAGGATTGTAGATTGTATAGAATAAAGAAGGAATATTTATTTCTCACACTAAGTACTTGAAGGATTTATTGAAAAGGTTTGGTTTGGAAATATGCAAACCTATTGGAACACATATGGTAACTAGACACAAGTTATATAAAAAGGATGAGACACATACTATTGAACAAAAAAAATATAGATATGTGATTTGAAGATTGGAATATCTGACTCACACAAGGCTAGATATAGAAAATATAGTTGGAATTGCTGCAAGATTCCAGGCTGATCCCAGAGAAGCACATTATGCAATAGTAAAAAGGATATTTAGATATCTGAAGGGAATATTAGAGTTTGGATTGAGGTATGATAGATCTAATGATTTTACTCTAAGTTCTTATACTGATGCAGATTGGGAAGACAATATGGATGATAAAAAGAGCACCAATGTTGGAGCCTTCTTTTTTGGAGGAAGATTGGTCTCTTGGTTAAGTAAGAAACATGATTGTACATCATAAAGTACAATGGAAGAAGAATATGTTGCAACAACAATCAATTGTAATCAAGTTATTTGGATGAAGTAGATGCTAAAGGATATAAGGATAGAAATCAATGAACTTATTGTCATACATTTTGACAACACAAGTATGGTGAATATATCTAAAAATCTAGTATTGCATTCAAAGACTAAGCACATTTTTATTAAGTATCACATGTTGAGAGAGAAAGTTGTAGAAAAGGAAATTAGATTAGAGTATGTAAGCACAAAAGAATAGATTGTAGATATATTCACTAAGCCTCTTTCCAAAGAGACTTTTGAGTATTTGCGAGGTATGCTTGGGGTTATGCCCCTTCTAACATCAGAATAGAAGATGCAAGAATGCATCAGTCTAGTGTAATAGAGCACCATTTTTATCTAGACTAAATGATGATACTTCATGTATGGGGGAGTACCTATGATGGATAAAATAATCTAGGACTCTTGTTGGATGTTTTTTTGAACAATGTCTTTTGGCACTTGAGCTAGAAAGAATTAGCTGTTATAGATTTTGATGCAGTAAAGTTTGTTGCTAGAACCCTTGACATTGGTGTCAATATGGGGGGGATATTGCATGAAAAAAATTATGTTGTTGAAGTTTGGCATGGATAACAGAATGCATAAAAGTTGGAGAAGTTCAGCATGAGAACAACATGGAATGAAATTTTGACAGAAAGCACATTGAGGCATATCAATGGGGGAAAATTATTGATGAAGAGGATTTGAAAAGAAGATGAACAATCTTTTTGTTGGTATTCTTGGAATTAGATGGTTTTCATCTATGTTGCCATCAATGCCAAAGGGGTAAATTGTTGAAAGATTGTTGGAAGCATGAATGTTGATGATATTCCTTTGGGGGAGTATTATAGATATGTTACTATGAGGATATGTTACATTCATGACTGAGTTTGTCATTGATGTCAACATAGTAGTTTTCTATGGTATCTGATAGAAGAACAATAGAAAGATCAAGTTGGTAAGAAAAACTAGTCGAGTATTCTTACTATCTTAAGGTTATGAGAGATACTTCCAAGTATCTAGTATATGAAGTTAACATTAAAAGGATAAATGATAAGTCTGGATGAAGTTATGTAAGTTTTGGTGATGTTTGTTCTGAGATAGAGTTTACAAGCATGTTCTGGTAAACTTGTTATATCTCTTTGCAGAATTGATATTCTTAGAATCAAGGTTGATGACATGAAGAAGACATGTTGATGATGATATGGATAAGGTTTCTCATCATAATAGTGCATGTATAAAAATTTATTCAAGTTTCAAGGTGGAAGATTAATGTTATCGCTAAGTGTAACGTGTTCTTAATGTGGTCCAATAATAAAAAATTGAGAAGGTCTAACAACCAACTGAGGGAATTATTTTATGGACTCAGTATAAAGGAAGGACATTTTTTTCTTTACCATGATTTGGATATGGATGAGATGATTGATGATAAGCAATAGTAAGAGATTGAAATGCAAAGTTGAGTAGAGCAGAGCGAAAGTGAAGGAAACTTCATTGCTGAGGTTTTGCTGAGTGATTCAAGGTTTGATATTTGGATTCAAGGTTTGTGACATAGTCTACAAGGTCTAAAAGTGATTAGTTTGGTTGATAGAAAAAAGGAAAGAAGGAAATAATAGTAAATTACTTGTTTGAGTAGTGAGCTCTTCTTGTAGTTGAAATTGCATGTTTGGGTAGTGTGCTCTCTTGCATACATTATGCCACAACTCCTAATAGGGTTGGAATCTCCTAATAAGGATTCATATTTTCCTAATAGGGACTCTATTGGAAATATAAGAGGAGTATCTAAGAGGGGAGGGGTGAATCAATTACTAAAAAAATAAATCCCAGATACCTTAATACAAAACAATTCTATGAAAACTCAACTCTACTGATGCTCAGTAAACAAAGAAATACTGTAATTTCTCGACAAGTACTTAACATGAAAATATTAAGAGGTTATTTATGATTACTTATTATTTTAACTTAGTTTCCAACACATAAAAGAAATAGCATGAATACATTTGACACCAAGATTTAACGTGGAAACCAAATTTGGGAAAAACCACCAATTACAACTAGTTACTATTTTCACTCTTCTGAGGTGAGCCCTATTAAGAGCCAACCCTATTAAAGGTCACAAAAAACACTATTAGGTGTGACCTTGTTAGAGGATTTAATTACCCTATTAGGAGTGGTATTGTTAGAGGTCTTTAGAAAATTCAATAGAACTACCATCTTGTTAGAGGATTTACAAATAGCTATTAAGCTAACTTTGTTAGGAGATTTAGATCACTGCTACAATGGTTAGAGAGTAAGACCTAATTTGGATACAACTAAATTGTTGATTATAGATCTCAATTCTAGCTTGTATACTTGATCTTTCCTTATCGAATATATATTTTTAGCTTCTCAAGAATATTCCACTTATCCTTCTGATTCACTTCCTTTTAGCATCATTAGATCTTCAAAAATATTCCATGCATTCAAACATACTTCATACTTTTTTTCTCACATCCTAATCCTTAACTTGACCTTTTATTTATATCTTTCATTTTGTCAATTTGGCTCAAATACAACTTGGAATAACTAATATTCATCTTCTCAGTTGACTAGAACCAATAGATAAATCAATAAAACTCAATATGCCAAAATAAGAAAATCCTTCGTTAGTTGACCTTGCTCGTTAGATACTAACTTAGAAATGATTTTCCTATGTTATCAAGTGAACTTGATTAACACTGTATACTTGCATAGATCCTTTGTCAATCGAGTGAGCTCAATTAGAACTCATTCTGTCCAAAATTATTTCATTAACTAAGTGAGCTCGGTTAATACTCAACTTTTGCAATCTTTCCTTTGATGCCGGAGTGAACTTAGTAGACATTGCCTTCTAAAATAAAAAAACTCTAGAATGCTCAATAGGCACAGAAAATATCTTCAATGCCCAAGCGAGCTTGACATGCACTGACTAATAATGATATGACATTTGTGTAACATCAAAGGCAATACACAATTAATCAATTATTCCAACAGTCTCTCTCTTTGGCATTGATGGAAAAAAAAATGACATAGCACAATGAAATTTTGGAGCAAGAATAGAGTAAGGAACATATCCTTAGTTTCATTCTAATTCTTATCCATGAGAACTCCCTTTGTTAATGTGAACTCTGTCTGCCTTTTATCCCTCTATTAGAAAGCTTCTATCTACTATAACTTTTGCCAAGTTCATTCTCCCTCTTTGATAATTCTCTCTATGATAGTAAACTTCTCCCTCTTTTCAACAAAATAAATAAATTCTATGAGATATGATAGTAAACTTCTCCCTCTTTGATATCTCATGCCAAAGACAATATTTGGTAAATGTCAACATAGCTTAAGTACTGATTCGTTTGCAATATGCCCTTTTCAATTCTACACCAACTATTTGATCTTTAATAATGCTCTCATTGATGCATCACTAAACTTCATTTAGTGAGCTTTAGGTAGGGGAATGACCCCTAGCTACCTCTTAGATATAGAAATGTATCCTTAGGTAATGGCTTGGTGAATATGTCTGCAATTTCTTCTTTTGTATTTACATATTTCGATCTAACTTCTTTATCTTGCACCAACTCTCTTAGGAAGTGATATTTTATAGCAATGTACTTTTTTTGGTATGCATCACTTGATTCTTTGATATATTGATTGCACTGGTAATATCACAATATATGACTACTGGATCCTTGATCTCTATCTTCATACCTATCATTAGTTGTTTGAACCAAACAATTTTAGAACAATTAACTACTTCTGCCACATATTCTGCCTCTGCTATGGACTGAGAGATATAATTTTGTTTCTTTCTTGTCAAAGACACTAGTCTTTTACTAAGAAAGAATGCTCCAACACTAGTGCTCTTTCTATCATCAATACTTCCTTCCCAATCAATATCTATGAATACTTTTAAGTCCAAATTGCCTCCTATTTTATACCATAAACCATAATCTTCAGTACCTCTTAGATATCTCATGATTCTTTTAACTACCATCATATGAAATTCTTTGAGATTTGTTGAGAATCTTACCACCATATCGACTGCTAATGCAATGTCAGGCCTTGTCTGCACTACATACTACAATTTTTCAATCACTGATCTATATGTGCTTTGATCTACCTCTTTGGAATCATCATTGTGGAAAGCTTATGTCTAGTGGACATAGGGGTTTCAACTGGTCTTGAGTCTTCCATTCCAAATTTCATTATAATCTCCTTGATATATTTAGATTGAGTAATGTAGATACCATCTTTCTTATACTGAATCTGCAATCCAACAAAGAATTCTATCTCTCCAAACATAGACATCTCAAATTCTTTACTCATTTCTTCTAAAAATTCCTTGCACAAGTCATCATTTCCTATGAATAAAGTGTCATCAACAAATATTTCTACCAACACAATCTTCTTGTCTGGTCCTTATTTGATATGTAGACTACTATTATCATTTGTTCTTTGAAAACCAATCTACATCAAGTAGTTGTGAAGTCTTTCATACCAAGCTCTAGGAGCTTTCTTTAGACCATATAATGACTTGTGTAATTTGAAAACCATGTCCTTTTTTCTAGGATCTACAAAACCTTCAGGCTATTCAATGTAGACTTCCTCATCAAGAATGCAGATTTTACATCCATTTGATAGAATTTAAATCCTTTGTAAGCTGCATATGCTAGTAAAGTTTTAAAACCTTCTAATATTAAAATAAGAGAAAAATTTTCACCATAATCAATACCTTCTTCTTGAGAATAGCCTTTACATACCAACCTTGCTCTGTTTCTGAAAACCTTTCCATCTTCATTCAGCTTATTTCTGAATATCCTCTTTGTGCCAATTACCTTTTTATCCTTGGGTCTAAGAACAAGAGTCCAAGTTTTTTTCTTCTCTATATATTCTATTTCTTAATTCATTGCTTCAATCCAACTTTTATTATCTAAAGGATCTTTAATATTTTTAGGTTCAAATTTAGCAAGTAAACGTGTAGCTTTCAATTTGCTTCTTTTCATTGTTCCATTTGATTTTTTTCCAATGATCTGATTAGGTGCATGATGCCTTCTGACATATCTTGATAACATAGGTTCTTTGGATTTACTAATTTTATTATGAACTACAATATCAAGCTCAAGTCCCATTGACTGTGACTTAGGTCTGTTAGACTTAGTTTTCTCTTACAGTAGCTCGGTAGCTTTTGACTAGGACTCAGGTCCTTCAGACTGTGACTCATGTTGCACTATTTGCAACTCAGTAGCTATAGGAGATTTTTGAGACTTGAGAGGTGAAGCTTCTTTTCTTTTAGAAAGATTTGGTAGGGTATCAGGTTCATAGTAGATAAATCTTTTGTAATCCTCAGGCTCTTTACTACTTTCTTCTTCACTATTTTTTGCAAACTCATCAATTCTCACATGTGCACTTTCTATGATTTTATGAGTAGAAAAGTTTAAACATTTGGATGCTTCATTTTTGTAGGAGTATCCTAGAAATATTCCTTCACCACCTTTTACATCAAATTTTCCTTTTCTAAATTATTTCAAGATGTAACATTTGCTACCAAATACTTTAAAGTAGCTTACATTAGGTTTGTAGCCATATCATAGCTCATAAGGATTTTGATTTGAGTCTTTCTTCAGCTATACTCTGTTAAAGGTATGAACTATACTGCTAATAGCTTCCTTCCAGTATTTGATTGCAACTTTCTTTTCTATCATTAGTGCTCTTTCACAATCCATGATGGATCTATTTCTTCTTTTAGCTATACCATTCTATTATGGTGTACCAGGGGATGATACTTGTCTTTTACTTCCTTTTTCAATGTAAAATTCATTGAATTCATTGGAGATGAATTCACCACCTCTGTCTAATCTCAAACATTTTAATTTCTTTCCAGTTTCTTTTTCGACTCTTGCCAAATACCACTTGAACTTTTGAAAAGCTTTTGATTTTCTTTTAGATACATTGCATTCATCATTCTAGAATAATCATCAACAAAGAGAATAATTTTTTTTTCTCCACTATAACTTTCTATTCCAATAGGTCCACATAGATATGTATGCACAAGCTCTAAGACTTCTTCTAAATGATAGTTTTTTCTTTTGAAACTAGTCTTTCCCATCTTACAAATTTGGCAGTTCTTGCATAGATCCATATCAAGTTTCCTCAAACTAGGAATACCTCTTACTCTTTTATGTTTGTTTATCTTAACCAGATTATCAAAGTTTATATGACATAATCTTTTGTGCCATAACCAAATTTCTTCTAGTTGAGCAATAAAACATGAACTTTCACTACGATTGAGATAAAATAGATTACCTTTTATTTCTTTTCCAGATCCAACCAGATTTCCTTTTGCATCTTATTGTTTGGCCTTCCCATTCATAAATTCTACTTTGAATCTAGTGTTATTCAACTATGACACACCTAGTATATTATGCTTTAGTTCTTCAACACAATAAGCATTATCATGTACAAGCTCATTTGTCTAAGAGATACATTATTTTCTTTTTATGTTACAAGGTTCATTGTTTCCAAATCTCACACTACCATCATCATAATATTCCATGTGTTCAAAATTTGTTTTAGCTCCAGTCATTTGATGTGAGTAGCCATTATCAATAATCCATGTATCATTTTTTCTAACATGAGAGATAAGTGTCATCTTATCTCCTTTATCATCATATTCATCTTTTACAACAATACATACCATTTCAACTTCACTATTATCAGAATCTTTAGCCATAGAACAAGGTTTCTTACCTTTGTCCTTGTAGCTCTTGTAGTTCTTGAATTCCTTCTTTCCTTTGCACTTGTTTCTTTTCTTCTCTATTTCAACACCTAATAGCAATGTGACCAATTTCTTCAAAAGAAAAGTAGATTAGAGGAATCTTGCCTTTGTACTTTCCTCTACCTTTGGAATATTTTTTTGCAAGTAGGGCTTCAAAAATTTCAAGATCACTATCAAAAATTTCTTCTATTTCTCCTTCACTTTCTGATTGATTGGTTTTTGTTTTCTTGCTCTTTTCTTTGAGTGAGAGTTTGGCTTCAAATGCAAACTCAATATTTTTGGAACTAGTAACATAGTTATCATAGTTATCTAACTCAAAAGCTATCAATCTTCCAACTAGAGCATCCAAAGTTATTTTGTTATTTGGATCCTTGAATAGTTGACACTCTAATTGCATAAATAAGAAGAAGAGTTTTGAGTACCTTTCTTACAACTATTTTGTCATCAATATCTCCTCCAGATACTTTGATTGCGCTCATAGTAGCTTTGATTCTTTTCACATATTTTGCAATGTTTTCATCTTCTCTAATTTTCATCTGATCAAATTGTCCTCTAAGACTTTTTGATTTGGCTCTTTTTACATTGTTGTCTCCTCCATAGATGTCCTTTAGTTTGGTACACATTGCATGAGATATTTTGCAGTCTTTTACTTCATCAAATTCAACATAATTGAGAGGAGATGCAATATCAATCATCATGATCTAATGATTCTTCTTTTCAGCAATGTCTTCAAGATTCAACATCAAGGTATTTACAACTTGAATCAATGATAGTCACTAGATGTAATCTCATAAGTCCTTTCCATGTTGCAAAATTGTCTCTATTCAACTTGGGAATCTCTCTTTTTGTAAGACATCTTGATCTTTAGCTTAAGTTTTTGAAACCTTCTTTAAAAGCACCAAGAGCTCTGATACCAATTGTTGGAAATATAAGAGGAGTAAATAAGAGAGGAGGGGTGAATCAATTACTACAAAAATAAATCCCAGATCCCTTAGATGTCAATACAAAAAAATTCTATGAAAACTCAACTTTGTTGATTCTCAGTAAACAAAGAAATATTGTAACTTGGTAAATGCTATAATTGCTTGACAAATACTTAATAAGAAAATCTTAAGATTTTATTTTGATTACTTATTATTTAACTTAATTTCAAACACATAAAATAAATAGCATGAACACATTTTACACCAAGATTTAATGTGGAAACCCAATTTGGGAAAAACCACCAATTGCAACCAGTTACTATTTTCACTCTTTTGAAGTAAGCCCTATTAGGAGCTAAACCTATTAAAGGTTACAAAACAAACTATTAGGTGTGACCCTATTAGAAGATTTAATCACCTTGTTAGGAGTGGCCTTATTAGAGGTCTTTAGACAATTCAATATAATTGCCACCTTGTTAGAGGATTTACAAATAACTGTTAAGCTAACTTTGTTAGGAGATTTAGATCACTGCTACAATGGTTAGAGATTAACAATGAAATAATCTAATTTGGATGCAAATGAATTTTTGAAAATAGATATCAATTCTGGATTGTATACTTGATCCTTCTTGATCAAATATATCATTTTAGCTTCTCAAGAATATTCTACTTATCCTTCTAATTAGCTTCCTTTTAGCATCATTAGATCTTCAAAAATATTCAATGCATTCACGCATACTTCACAAATTTTTCTTCACATTCTAATCCTCAACTTGAGCTTTTATTTATATCTTTCATTTTGTCAAGTCAACTCAAATACAACTTGAAATAACTAATATTCATCTTCTTAGTTAGCTAGAACCAACATATAAATCAATAAAACTCAATATGACAAAATAAGAAAATCCTTTGTTAGCTGACCTTTCTCGATAGATACTAACTCAGAAATGATTTTTTTGTGTTAACCAAGTGAACTTGGTCAACACTGCATACCTACCCAAAAATATATGGCATATGTCCATAGGTATGATATCACACAATACCTCATCTTAGTAGCTTCCAATCTTGATCTTCACTGAGCATTTCTCATGGACCATAACTTTGTGGTCATCTTGCACCTAGGCAATATGGTATGGGCGTGGGTGTTTCTACCTCTTTAGCTTCAAATTTGTGACCATCTTTTGTAACACTATATTTTTAGTACTTCCACATCAATGATCACATCACAACACTTATCATCACATTTAGACTTGATGCAAAATAAACTCCTCCTTTGATCAAGTTCATTCTCTCCACTCAGCAAGACACTCCTATTAACTAGGACTTCTCCTCTTTCAACATCTTTAGAATGTGATGATTTGACATCTTCATCAACATTCACAACTCTAGCCTAGCCTTTTGTTATTTTATTTTTCCTTCCTTAGTGTTGGGAACATTCAAATGCTTTATGCCCTTCTTCTCCATAGTGAAAAAAATTTCCTTAGAAACATCATCTTCTAGATCATTGTCCTCTTCCTCTTCCTCTCTAATCTCTATTATTATGATCATGGAAATGGTTGGAATTATTTCCCCTCTAGTTCTGACTGCTACTTCTAGCCTCATCTTTGTTCTTTTAATCTTTATTTTGGCTTCCATAATATCATCCGCTAGATCTTCCACTACAACCTCTACCACTATTCTTGTCATCAAACTTTTTACTCAACTTCTCCTAAACTCTTAGAGAAAATTGGTACACCTAATCAATACTAGTCTTTCAAAATAGACTCAACTCCTCCAAAAATCTTGACCTTAATTCATTAAGATAATGAACAACTTTCTCCTTATCATCTTCCACATGGACAGTTCTAATGAGAACTTGATAGAACTCTTTGATATACTCTTGAATAGATCTTCTTGCTTGCTTCAACCCTTTAATTTTATTCAAAAGATCAAGCTCATAAGCTACAAGAATGAACTATCACTTCATTTTAGCTATCATTTGATCCCATTTGGTGATTTTATCCTTCCCTCTTCTATTTCTCTCCAACTAGATCTCCTACCTCCAGATCTTTGCATGACCCTTCAGTTTGGCCTTAAAAAAATTGACCCTATCAAGATCTTCAATATCTTCATATTCAAAGTACTCCTTTGATTCATTGATCTAATCGATCAATTCCTCTGGGTTAAGGTTTCCCACAAATGTGGTAACATTAAAATTTGATCTTTTTCCAATCTTAGAAATGATTTTGAAAAGCTTTTCCTCTTGTAGATTCAAAACTTCATCTTCTAGCACTTGATCCATGTTTACTTCTTCTCTTTCATCCTCACTTTCATAATCTCCTACAACAAGATTCATTTCTCTACACATTTTTTATTTCAATGCTTTCATTTGTCTCTAGAGGTCTATAAAACCCTCAAGCATAACACCTACGACTCTCCCACCATGCTCTCTTTGTGGAGGCATCTTGATGCTTTTTCTGAAATCTTAGTGTAAAATGCCTCACAATCAGTGATTTGTCTAAATTCTTAGCTGAAATCATGGTCCTATCACAATCGATGATCTATTTACATACTTAGGAACTCCATCTTTGATACCACCTGTTGAGATAATGGGTGTTGCACACATTGCATAATATTATTATTTTATTTTATTATGTAATGTTGTGCCTAGATGGACGTGCAACATGTAAAGATTCCCATGAAATATTCTTGATGAGTTGTATTGTAACATTGTGATAATATTTCATGTAATTATTTAATATTGGGGGAAAAGAATTAAATGCCCAATATTAGATGTGGGGTCAGTGGGTTAGGTAGCACATGGTTTTAGCACATGGTTTATGTAATACCACTTGGTGGTTTTGTGGGACTTGCTACTATATAAGCAGCCACAAGGGTAGTTGTTATATAGAGAAAGAGTGACAAGGAGAAGACAAAAGGCAAGAGTCGAGCGGGACAAGGCTTGACAGGTTAGCCAAGGGAGCATTTGTGAAGGTTGAAAGCATGGCATGGGATGTGTGGATTCATGCTTGTTCACATAGTTTGCTCAGTTGTGGCTATGGCCATGAAGGCTTCCATGGTTGTATGGAAATGGTATTTTTTTGCTGAATAATACATGATGATGGATGCTTTTGGAGGCTGGGTTTTTTCCCTCAATGAGGGTTTCCCAGGGTATATCTTGTGTCACAATTTTGTGGGTATGTTGTCTATTCTCTTGCATGTGGATTTTAATTTCGTATTTATTTTAGATCTATTATGGGTTATGTGGAAATGGTTATATTCTTTATATCCAAGTTTCCTTACAAGTGGTATCAGAGCTATGGTTTTATTATTATAACCCTAGATTGAATCCATGGGAATGCATGAGAGGATAAAAGAAAGGGCAAGATATATGAGTGATTTATTGCAGATCTAAGGGTTTTTGGATTTGCTGTTATGATGGGATGTTAAAAGATTTGGGCATGTGAAATTGTTGGACAAATTTTTTTTTTTCGGATGTCTCATTTTAAATGAGGGTTTTGGGGGGTAGCTTACAGAAATGACCTCCTGGGTAAAAATAGACCTCACCATTGGATCCGGGTCAACATTTCCATAAATTTTGATATATAATATGCCCTAGTTTGGCCATGTTCAAAGGAAATGAAAGAGTTTTTTAGTTTCAGCCCATGATGGCCGTCAAATTTAATCCCGTCGAAATTTTCGTCACTGAAAAAAATTAAAAATGAAAAATCGTACTAAAAATGGTAAAAAGACTGTCTTAGTAAAATGACCATAACTTTCTCTCAGAATATCAAATTTTAGAGTTCTTATAGGCGTTGGAAAGCTAATTCAGAGCACTACAACATGGTGTAGGTTTGGTTCTATAATTTTGATATTTTTTTAGGTTTTAAGAGCCCTAAAGTCAGATGTTATTTATTTTGAGCATGGATTAGGGCATAACTTGGGCATACGGAGTCAGATTTTGGATTTTGAGTAGTCAACGGAAAGCTCTTAGAGAGCTCTACACATTGGTTTAGATTTGGTGTAGGTTTGGCATGATTTATTTGTTGATATATTTATCTGAACAGTTTATAGATATATTTTGACTTTGGTAACATTGTGAGTTTATGGCATTGGAAATTTAAGATTTGATATCATTGTATACTCAATTCATATTTTGGATTGGTCTCATGATGATATGGTTATCAGTGTTTGGATTTGGATATGTATGATGACTTGTTGGATCTACAAGTTGTGTAGTGTTGTAAGTGGTCTATACTTATAGGTTGCATTTATGGCTTGGTTATGGGTTGTCTTTGCCCATTGATCTTTCATTATTGATGCATATTCAGATTGGTGGCTTAGATTTGGGTTGTCTATGCCCTAAGTCGCATGATTTTATCTTCATGTAGAAGGGATGAGATGTTGTTACTAGGTACAGTCATGGCAAAGGATTGTGGTTGACTATGCTAACAGGTTAGACATATTGAGAGCTAGATGCTCGGTTCATGGATGTGATCATGGTGTCATAAATTTTGGCATGACATGATTGGATATACAGGTACATCCTTGATGTTCATTAGCTTGGATTTTTGATTTGGTTATAGTGGTATATCTTCTTGGTAGAGGATCATGGTTATTTAGTTTCTTTTGAGGAGCTCATGATGTGCACTTTGAGTTCTTTTATGGTTTGATTCCTTGGTTTATTCTCATGGTTAGAGGATGGTTATTTTTCATCATGATGTCATGGATAGCTTGGATACACGGTTTAGTGGGAGCTTGTGACAGTGATGGGGTGACAGTGCAGGATTAGTTCTTGATTTGGTTTATATCTTCTTGGTTTGGAGAGGATGTATTTTATGATGTCATAGGTGACTTGGTACCACAGTTGAGTGGGAGTTGTTGGCATTGATATATTTATTGAGTGTTTGCAGATGTTGGAGGTTTGTCTTAGATCCTGTTGCTGCAGAAGCATCTTTGACATTTGCATGGTGCACTTATTATCTTCATGGTGTGTGAAGATGGCTAGATCTTGAGGACTCATGGAGTTCTTGGTTATCTTCATGGTATGTGGAGATGGTTCTTCCTAGTATATGGAGATGGTTTTCTTCATGGTGTGTGGAGATGGTTGCATCTTGAGGACTCATAGGGTTCTTGGCAAAGGTGTGGTTTATACTTTTATTTGGCATGTTATCCTTGGTATGAGGATGGTTTCATTATTATGTCATGGTATAATCTTGATACACGTTTAGAGTTGTGACATGTTATAGTATGTTCATGTGGAGCATGTTATCTCTTTGGTTGAGATAGTTAGATCATGTTGTCATGTTTATGTTCCTGAGGCCATGGTTGGAACTTTGACATTGATCTTGGTTTATTTTATTGGTATTGAGTACACTGATCATAAGCTAGATACTTCATGTTATTGCTATGTTGCATTTGGAGTTGGCATGGATTGATTGGTTACAGGTGCTCATGGATACTTAGAGACGGTGGTGATGCTAATTTCTCTTGGATTAGAGAAGTATTTGTTGGGACGGTTGATGGTTTCAGCAAGAAGTCCGAGGGGCAGTCACCTGATATGGACTTGAGAGGAGATTGTTCTTAGATGAGTCTTAGTTGGAGACTTGGGTATCTTGATGAGCATTCTCATTCCCCACTCTTGGTCTACTCGGCAGTTTTCTACTTGAGAAGTATAGCCCATTGTTTCTCTCAGTTGCATTACATTTATGCTTGTCTTTCATGGATATGGATCTTGAGCTATGGTACATGAGTTAGTTCTAGAGGGTTCATTTGAGAGATGGTTTAGCATTGGTTATCTCCATGTGCATATGTTGTTATGCTGGTTAAGTTTGGGAGATGGTTTTATTGGGCATATTCCTTGGATTAGGAATGGTTATTCCTTGGTTTAGGAATGGTTTATTGAGTTTGATCTTCTTGTAAGAGGCTTACATCCATGATGAGTTATATGGTATGGTTTGGGTGTTGTTGAGGCTTCTTGTTGGGATTTAATGGAGGAGATCATACTTGCATCGTTTACATCTAGAGGTGTGTGTAGAAGGACATGATACAGGTTATGTTGCATGGTTTCTCTGATCTTGGTTATCTTCTTGGATTTTTAGTTTTGCCTACATTGGATTTGAGATTGGTTAGAGATTGTGATCATTGGTTTGTGCTCATGTATGTCATGTGAGAGATGACATGGTTATTTCTTTCTCTTTCCTTTGTTGGTTGTGGTGAACTTGGGAGAGCATTGGAGACTTGTTATGAGAGTTATTCTTGCAGGATATTGGATTATGTATTGTGGATGTCCTTGATACTACATGGATTCACTTCTTTGAGATGTTATTGAGTGAGTTGGTTATAGATTTGACATTATATTTTGCAGTGGGAGCTTCTTGGTATATATGTGGCAGGTATTGCTTTTGAGGCTTGTGATTGCAGGTTATAGATTGGATATGTCGGTGATATAAGATTCACTTGTTATACCTTTGAAGTATGGATAGTTGGATGGGTTTGACACTTACTGTGGGTGCTATTTCAGCTATGGATATTTTGACAACTACGGATACATGTGATTACCTTTGGATCAAGTTATTTGTGCTTGAAATTTTAGTTGGTACAGGATTTTATGATCTTCTAATGTGACAAGTTGGGTGGTTTTCTCTTTGGATGGCTTCTATGTATGTTCAGTGGGAGTGGCATAATAGGAGGTGAGATCATTCATGTTTGAGATGCTGGATACTTTGATTTTGTTGCGGGTACCAAGATGGAGCACTTGGTGTATTTTGATCCATGATGGTGGATGTGTTGGGAGGGATTGTTCCCTTGTTCATTTATGTGGCTACGGATTGACCCTATGCAATGTATACAAAAAGTGGGAGATTGTTGAGATAATGGGTGTTGCACACATTGCATAATATTATTATTTTATTTTATTATGTAATGTTGTGCCTAGATGGACGTGCAACATGTAAAGATTCCCATGGAATATTCTTGATGATTTGTATTGTAACATTGTGATAATATTTTATGTAATTATTTAATATTGGGGGAAAGGAATTAAATGCCCAATATTAGATGTGGGGTCAGTGGGTTAGGTAGCACATGGTTTTAGCACATGGTTTATGTAATACCACTTGGTGGTTTTGTGGGACTTGCTACTATATAAGCAGCCACAAGGGTAGTTGTTATATAGAGAAAGAGTGACAAGGAGAAGACAAAAGGCAAGAGTCGAGTGGGATAAGGCTTGACAGGTTAGCCAAGGGAGCATTTGTGAAGGTTGAAAGCATGGCATGGGATGTGTGGATTCATGCTTGTTCACATAGTTTGCTCAGTTGTGGCTATGGCCATGAAGGCTTCCATGGTTGTATGGCAATGGTATTTTTTTGCTGAATAATACATGATGATGGATGCTTTTGGAGGCTGGGTTTTTTCCCTCAATGAGGGTTTCCCAGGGTATATCTTGTGTCACAATTTTGTGGGTATGTTGTCTATTTTCTTGCATGTGGATTTTAATTTTGTATTTATTTTAGATCTATTATGGGTTATGTGGAAACGGTTATATTCTTTATATCCAAGTTTCCTTACACCACCTAATGAAGGGTGCTCCCCTTAATACCATAAGCACATAATAGACACAAAGAAACAACAACAATTTACGAGAATAAAATATGGTCTTCTTCCTATCACCGCAAATACAAAATTATAGAATTTAGAATAACGATATTCTAATCCACATGGGTGTCTTCATTACAGTAATCTACAAGACAAAGCTATGAACTATCACAGAGATTTGTCCTAGGCAATGTTCGAGAATTTCTTAAATAAGAAATTTTATGCCACTTGGGAAGGTTTTAGATACTCAAACTTAATGCCTAGGGTTGATAGACCCTAAAAATACATATAGAGTAAGCCAAATACACTTTTGACATTTATTTCGAAAGTTTTGGTTTCCCAACTTTGGAAGGCCATAACTCTCGAACCGTTTCTCCGATTGGCTATTATAGTGACTTTTAAGGAACCTCAGCTTTTCATATACAAGCTCAAATTTGTGCAAGTGCCCATCCATCAAGTTTTTGGGCCTCATTCGGGCACACTTATGTTTTCAATAATGAGCCTAAAGTTTATGTACCAAAATTGCAAACCAAATATTTTCCAATAGATCCATGACTATGCATGATATGGCATTGAGCCTCAATTGGTAGGTTGATATATCCAAGATGAATATCTACCTCTAAAATTAAGACATTTTGAGCTCGTATGAATGACTTACTAAGTAGCAATCCTCCATAGACAACAACTCTGCATTAAGACAACCCTTATTCAAACAACTAAAATGAAATATTTTTTGTTCATGCAAGATTGCTCTTACACCTGGGATGCTCCTACATCAAATCTGTACCAAATTTCTTCAATATTTCCTTTACATACTTAGACCAAGTAACATATATACCATTCCTTGTTTCATTAACTTATAATCTAGTAAAAAAAATTGTCTCACCAAACACAGATATCTCAAATTCTATACTCATTTAATTGGGAAATTTCATACACATGTCATTTCCTCAAAATATATTGTCATCCTCAAATATCTTAGAATCAACATGTACTGCATCTTTCATTTAATCTATGTAATTCTTTTTGGATCATCATGATTGGGACTTGTGAGTGATTGATTCCCTCGGGGTGATTTGATTATTTCTTTAGGTGGTTGTTTATGCTTATAACTGATTGATGTGATTATGGTTTAGGAATATTGATGGATATTTTTGGATTTATTGTGATGTGATTATGCTATGAATATTTACATCATTCTTGGATTAAAGTTTTACTAAGTTACAAATGAATGATTTAAATAGATTAGTTTAATAAAATTAGTTAAATGATTATTTACATGATTTTGTGCACTGTTGCTTCGACTATATTATTATTACGCATCTATACTTGATCAAGTTCTTTATTGTGTAGGACTTATATCCTTGATAGTAGCACATGGAGTTAGTGAATTGACTATGCATTATGAGCCAATGTCATGTTAGTAATTTGTTCAGTGCTCCCCTTGGGATTTGTGACAAGGGCTTAACTGCCTCTTGTGTACTATAAGTTGAGTGGTTCTAGTGGTATTGATAGATTGATCTTTGGGTGCAATGACAACCCCACTCTAACAAGTGGTATCTGAGCTTGCTCATAGGTTTAGATCCTCAAACCCTTGGGTAACATTGAGGGGGAGATTGTTAAAAATTTGTTCAACACTCCCCTCAAGATTTGTGACAATGGCTTAACCACCTCATGTGTACTATAAGTTGAGTGGTTTCAGGTATTAAAATATATCAGTCTTTTAGTGTGATGAAAAATCCACTCTAACATGTTGTCCTTGTATGGGTGATGTGTCCTACTCAATTAAATAATAAACCCTATATTTAATTGATAAATCTAGATTCAATATGTATTTTTGATTAGCCCTATGAGTGTGTCATTCTATTTTTCAACATGCATTGTGGCACACCAATTTGTGATTACCAAGGGAGGTTGGGTCTTCTTGTATAAAATTTTGAGCCCTTATAAAATGGCCACCTCACATGCAAGATTTGATGACAATGAAGGATTCTTTGAAATATTTCAAGAAAAGAGCAAAGGCCAAAGATCGTCAACATGATTTTTAATATCCAAAGGATATCATAAGAAATGAATTTTCCTTGGAAGAGCAAGAGGTAAAAAAGGAAAAATGGAGGGTTTACTCTTGGGTGTTAGAATTTCTAAATTTTTTTGATAGAGATTACAACCCATTGTCTGAGGCCAAAACTATGGTTGATAAGGTGAATAAGATGATGACAAATTTTGCAAAGATAATGGAAACTCTAAATGAAATGATTTCCATCCTCATCAAAACTTATCCCAATAGAACAAGAGGATTTATAAAGCAATTATATTTTACTTCTTTTGTGGGATCAAGATAGTTTATTGTACACAAAAGATCTAGCTATAATTTAGTCAAGGTGGGAGAACATGGTGACCAAAAAGGGAAGGAGAAAGTAGTAGCAAATACCTTTGCCCATAAAAGACCTTAGACTGAGGAGAAACCATCAAAACTAGAAACCAAGAGATAAAGAAATATAGAGGAATATATGGTTCAAGGGGAAAATTATACACCATCTTAGTCAACCCTTTGTGTGGGGGGAAGCACAACTCACTATTGAGAAAATGGAGCACCTTGGAAGCCATGGTTTTTATCACTACAATAAAGCTAGAAGAAGGAACTTTGAAAGAACCCCCTATGCCCAGTCTTGAGTTGACTATATCTAATTTCAAAGGAAAAGAGATAGACCGTGTGATTGAATAGGCTAGCCATAAATTTTTATCAGATGACAACTTCATTAATTCAAGATCTTTTTATCAATTTTCATGGAGAGTGAGTATGGAAAATTTTGAAGAATGTCACCACAAAAGGAAAATAGAGCAACCTGATAAGGAGGACTCTATTATAAAGAATTGCATCAAGGATGAGTTGATGTAGGAGTTTAACAAAATAATTCCTGAAGGAGGAAGAAAAATGATTAATGGAGCTAGAGTGCCACTTCTCCCTAATTGGGACATTGCAGATGCTATGGTTTTTGATGTAGTGAGGAAATGAATGAAGACTGAGGAAAAAAAGCACAAAGCATTAAGTGGCATGAAATAAAATGAAGATCATGTTTCTTTAGCCATTTGGTCTTTACAAAGAGGAACCAGGACTCCCTCCCCTAAGCCTAGTGACTCAAATATAACAAGAAACCTAATTGTAAAAAGGGTAGAAGATACTCCTAATGAGGAAGCGATAGAGATGAATGTTGGGAATGAAAACCTTACACTCGCCACTACAAGAAAAGAAAAGAGATTAATGTAGGAGTTTCAAGTGTATGAACAAACCCTAGTAGCATATAATGAGAAGTTACGAAGAGGCTAAGACTTGAGAATGAGATGGCCCAATATAAAGGACAACAAATTAGAATATTAGAAATTGGGGAATCATCCCAAAGAGTAATTTATTCTTCACCTACTCCTCAACCATCAACTAGTCATATAGTTCACATCCCTGAAACTCCTCTACATAAGAAGATTCCACTATAGAAGTATTCAATGAAGAAAAGATAGAAAAGACAAAACTCTTAGCTTTGCATGTGGAGCTAGGTATTTAGCATGAAGATAGGATAAGGGATATAACTTTGTTTTTGATAAATAAATTCAATTGGCCTCCTTTCCTTTTGGAAATTTCAAAGGTTAGTAAGTATTTGGAAGGATTTAGAGAGAAATGAGACTGCCTTGAGGAAAAATTTGAATAAATGGATCAACAGGGAAGACAAAATCACTACTCTATGTTTCTTTGTCATCAAAAATCTGATCATAAAATTGAGAGAACATATGACCAAGCCAATGACCTACTGAATTTTGATAAAAAAAGGAGATATATTATGAAGGAAATTGAGAATCTACTTCTCTAGATACCTTAGTAGGAACTTTGACCTTTCCCCCTTGTGCTGAAAGGCTTAGGCATCATGAAAAACAAGGAAGAATGGGGAAATGATTTGAAAGAAACAATGAGTGTTAGACTTAAAGATATTGTAAATAAATAAAATTCTATTTGGTTTATGAGAATTTTTGAAAGGGTTGTTCAGGTCCAACTATTCTTTGATTCTTTCCAACAGGATTTTGGTGAAATAAAGAAGTTGGGAAAGATATTTTGAACACATAAATATAAATCCTGTATTTTAGTTGGCCAAATGAAATTACTTTCAATAGATGGATGGAAGAATATTCTTCAGCCTCACAACTATTGCAGGTGGCATCCAAGGAAAGGCTCGTAGACAAGGAAACAACTATAGAAGAGTTGTAATTCATTGATAAAGTTATTCAAACAATTAAGGAGAGAACAGAGGATTCAATTTTATATATCCCTCATCAAGTTGAGCCAAGCATAAGAGAAGAGGAAAATGTGGTCCCACAACCTAAGGAAAAACAAGAAGAAAAGGACCAATCATTAAGAATTATGGAGCAACAAGAAACTTCCAAAATAGAAGTCGCCCCACCACAAAACAACGAATAAAGAAATTATTTTTCTATCATGAAAAATGCCATAAATGTTTTTTTTCTTCTTGTGCAATAATGAAAGTGACTTTTTCTCTTATTTGTAAACGTTTTTGTTTTGGACAATTGTCCTTTTTGCTCGAGACCCAAATCTTGTTTCATCTCACACTATATAAGTGAGTTTCCAAGGCTAGAGGAAGGGTCTAAATTTTCATTTTTGCTACAGTAAGTTTTTATATTCTTAGTTGGTCCATGCATACTATAATTTTATTCCAAAATTGAATAGAAACTTAACAATTTCTAGTCTATCTGTGTTATATTCTGATAAGGATGGGCATAGAACTGTATACAATTTCAAAGAAATTAATACAAATGTAGAGAGTTGCCTTTTCATTCTAAATCTTGTTTCTTCATTTGTCTTTGTTCTGTTCTTTGAGATTTAATTGAAAATTTTATTAAATTTTAGTTATAATTCATTTTGAATTATATTTCAATTTTGTTTTTCTGATAATCTAATGGGCTATGTAAATGCTTAATGTAAATTGGAAGGATTTGTTGGTTTTCATTGAAGATATGATAAGTATGAGATCTAGAAGTGAATACTATGTTGGTGTTTTAAAACTACTAGGAAGTAGAAGATAAAATAAGGCTAAGGATTAGCTAGATCCCATGTTCAACATGATTAATGTCAAATCTGGACCAAATTCAATAGAGTACAAAGACTCTCTACACTTTAGGCTTTGTAGGACAAAGGCAAGTGCACCTTAGGAATTTAAAAATGGGTTATTCTATGACTTTCATCTTCTCATATTTTATCCCCTATATCAGAAAATGGTCAATAATCTTCTTACATTTGTAATTAACTCCTTGATTATAGTAGCCAACTATAACTTAGAGGAAAGCTATTACAAATGACTAATGACCAGCAATTTGGTTCTTCATTACAAAATGTAAATGTTGATTTATATTTATATGTGTGTTGTGCAACCACATGACCATATCAATTTGCATATGAATTAATGATTAGTTTCTTATCCATTGTTATATAGAGTCAAACCAATAACCCCTAGACCTATTTAATTGACTTGCAATTAAATTTATCAGCAGTTAAACCTAAATTTTATTCTTATGATGTCTCCTCCATATACCTAGAAACCATATCAATTCATTAAAGCATTCACTTAACTCATTGAACTAAAATCAATCAATGAAAATACATACAAGCCATCCAAGCTGCATTAAAATGAAAGAACTTTGTTCATTTCAATCCCAAAATTATAGATACATGAAATTGGAGACAAAACTTAGAGACACAGACATGTATAACTTTCCTTTGTATTAATCTAGTTTGAAAATAATATAGTACTAGTATGAAACTAAGAATATAAGTCAAGACATGACAAAATCTATCATTCAAAATTTCACTATATTCCTAGAGCTGCACAATTGAATACATCATACAATAGGCATAAAATTTGGACCGACTACAAATAGCATAAGCTCCAAAATTATGTAGAATTTTGACCCTCATTCCACATCTTGGAAATCATTTTATAGGAAGAATTGTGAAAAGATTTAGATGGGAGAACACATGTCAAAAATCTATTGGAAAGCAAATGCAAAGATATTTTATGTGTTACTTTACAAAACATTCGCTGCATTCGAACAAAATTTGGAGAAGCAATGCAAAACTAGCAGGTGGAACTTTCTTCAAGAGTCTTCAACATAATTATGTTTTTTCTCTAACTTCCTATCACTTTATTTTCCTTTTCTTTATATTTTTGTCTCTTTTGCCTTTAATTACATCTTCATACTACCTAGTCACTTTCACATATGGTAAAGCTATAATATCTAATATGGCATCCCAAATGGCTATATCTATGTCCACATCATGTCAGGTGGCTTCCCTAACTACATTTAATTCTTTGAGGCATTTGTTCCATTTGGCATCCATTATAGCCTTAACCTCTATAGTTATCTTTGACATTTCTACTTCTAACTTATATAGAATGTCAATCAAATCATAAACTAGCACCACATCTGCCTCACCATTGTAGCATGCTAGAAACATGGAATGATTTAAAATGTTGTCAAAAGAAGCTAACCATTCTATCTAGTCCTTAAATTCTCCATCATTATCTAGAATAGAGGGCACAAAATTAGGTGTTCCTATGGAAACTTCTTTCATCTTGTTCTGAATTAGTTGCAACTCGCTAGTAAAGATTTAAATATTTTACCTTATTTATCATTTTCCTAACACTGATAATTATTAGCTTTGGCAAGTCTTTCTTTTGTGCTAGCACAAGTATTAGATTATCAAAGAACTAGATATAAGGGCCCCATGTGGTAAAAAGAACATAGCAACTACCTTTGAACACTTGTACTCAACTCCCTACAAAACAAGATAATTATGATGAGCATTTTGTGAAACCATCTTTAATAAATTTATGTTGTGAATCAAAAAGTTCTTCATAGTTCTAATTTTGATCTCCTTGCTATACTTTAGTTCCTCTTCATCAATTTCCATTGCTTGGCCTTCTCCCATATTTGATATATCAACTTCTATCTGGGCTTCTTGGTCTTTTACCTCTGTAATGGGCATGGCCACATTTCTTAGGCTTCTCACCTCCTCATCCAAGGCAACTAGTCTTTTTTTCCAAAACATAATTTCTCTTTAGCTCCTCTTCATAATTCTTTTTGCCATCAATGTATATGTTGTATGCTTGATACAACTTCTCTTCCAACATATCCATTTTTCTCTTCCCATGAGTGATGTTGTATTCATCAAGTTATGTATCTGATCACTAGATATAGTAGTGACATTCTAGAATATAACATTTCCTTGGAGAGAGTCCCTTATCTCCATAAGGGTTGGCTTATTTCCTTCATAAGTCATACTCCATACTACCATTGTTCTACAATCAATATTGAATCCAAACCCCTATAGCTCACCAACTATGTTTGTGTCTTCAAAATAGACTGATTTATCCTATCTTCTAATTTAATCAAGCATGAAGGATGAGCTGAGCTCCCACCCTACTTCACCAATTTTATAGCTTCTTCCACAATGAGGATATCACTATTTGGGTCATATTCTTGCAACCTTTACACTAGTTTAGTTGTCTTCTCTGGGGAGTCTCCTAGTTGCAATTGCAAGGTAAGCTCATTTTTCTTGACCTTGTATAAGAATGATTTGAATTCATCATCTTTCATAAATTCTTGAGCTTGAATTATTCATCATCCAATATCTAGATCTACAACTCAATCTTGTTAGGAATTTTTTCATTTTCCTTGGCCTACTTCAATAGGAAATTATGCTAGATTGTATCAAAATATTGAGATCCTTTGGGAAAAATTTGTAGTGCCTTCCCTCTAACCTTTTCAGGGATCTCAATCATCTTTTTAATTTTTATCCCTTGAGCCCATGAAGAGATTTATAGCTAATAATCATCTACCTCAATAGCTATGACATTTTCATGTTGGGGGAATTGAGGTTCTACCCTGTCTCTGATTTTTGCAAGTACTTGTGCCATTATTTGATCAAAATTATCAAGGCACTTAATGTACCTATCCAAGTATCTTTCTTCATGATAAAATCCCTAGAAACATGGATTCTTTTCCTTCATGGCTTTTTCTATTATCATTATCTCTTTCCCCTTTTATGTTCTATCTCTATAGGCCTTAGTACTTAGGCAATTCATTACACAATCCTCCTCCAAATTTGGTTTGCTATCAAGGAGATCATATGTTCTCATTTGTTTTAATGCATGCCTCACTAATCCATTTAGATCATAGATCCAAGTAAGGGATGTGGGAAGAATGAATTCAACAATGCACTTATTGATTTCTTCTATGTTATCTTTTCCTATCACAAAATCCCCTATTTTTGTGTTTCTAGCCACAAAAGAGCCTTTCATGATAGTAGGACCTGAGTATTCCTTGTTCATCATAGGTAGTTGGTAGAAATGTTTTAACTGGCCTAACATCTCTTGCACATACTTGAGTAGCACATGAAGGTGTTGAGGACACCCAAAAACCCTTATTAATGAAAAATTCAAAAAAAGAAAAAGACTAGCCCAATCATGGCTCATTACCCTATCCCCATCTGGGCAAGTAGATGGTCTTATCAACATCCTTACTCCCTTGGGTACCCTCTTAGTTATATTGACTAACATATTTAATATTGGAAAAATAAAATCATTATAAGGAAATGACATTAGAATAAGGATAAAACCTTTGCCATAGTTGAGTCCATAGCTACACAAGTAGATTCTCTATGTTCTCCTCAATGGCTTCAATGAAATCTAGACTAGCATGCCTTATATTATTGTAAAGAATCATGTGCATCAACAACAAGTAATGAGAAAACTTAAAGTTTCCCAATTCTCCCTTCTGAGCTACCACAATCTCATCATGCATCCTATTAATAATGTACTCCACAAAGTCATATCCATCATTATGATTTGGGTCCTAGATGTCTAGAGCCATGATGTATATGTACCTAGGGGGATTTATGGTGCCATCTATTTCCACCACTTTTAAAATCCTGAATATGGTGTATCTAAAATATTTGTAGAATAATTCAAGTGGCATAAGATCTCGTACCTTCTTTCATAGTCCCCCCTTCTCCTTCTTCACCTTAGGGATGTGTCTTCTCATGACTCTTCTAGTGAAGAAGGTCTGTTGGATCTTGAATTTTTTATGCACGTTTTCCTTCTCAATTGGCCTTTTCATAGGTCATCCTAGGTCAAAGACTTCAATAAAAGTCTCCTTGTCTAGCTTGCATAGGATATTCATATCTTTCTTATGAAATCCTTTAGTTGTAGGATTGTATGACTTGATCAATGCCTTCATTAGGTCAACATCTATTATCAATTTTGGCATAATCAACTTACCCATGTTCCTGATCCAAGGGTTGCAGAATTGTGATTTCTCAAACCTAGCTATTATTAAAAAATACCAAAAAATCTCTTTCCCATTGGTATCAGGCACTATAACATCTCTGCAGAAAGAGTATACATCCTTGAATATACGTGAATTCATGGTTTGAGCATGGGAAGATCCTAGAAGGAAGTACACCCATTCTTCTGTGTATACACTTGCTAATTTTGGCTTAGCACACTCAATAGCTTGTGGAACTTCTTCTATGTCAACTTGGGCTATTATCTTACCTTCTTCTTGTTCCATGATTTCTTCAATCAATTCTTCAAACAAATCAATATCAATATCAACTCTAAAAACTCTAAATGTCTCTACAAACTCTAAAAATTCCTTAGCATTCAAACTTCTATCTTTGGATTGTGAAGACATTGTAACTTACAAAACCATTATGACAACTTATTAAATAGAGAAATAAGCAACATAGATGTCTTTAATTCAATGTATGTGAAAATTCTCAAATTCTGTAAAAATGCCAAAATTGACTTGTATTGCCATCCTTTCAAATCTTTCTATGTACTTTTTGATAGGACATCTCCTTTTAATCACAATGAGGCTCTTAATAGTCATTTTTCTTTAAAACTCATGCTTGCGACTCAACAAATCCTTTTAGTCATCATTTTGGACTCAATTTCTATGTTAGCATTTAAAACTGACAACTAGGCAATCATGACTTCACATATTCATTGCTACTTCATAGCTTACTTCACATTTTTTATAATTGCTGGTGTAAATATGTATTGACTATTTACACTTTACTTAAGTTTACTTAGGCTAATGAATTATTTAATTATTTTGCATTATTTTATTATTTATTTAGGTTAGACACTTAGGAGTTTGTGTACTCTCATGAGTTACTCTAATTATGCACATGGTGTCTATAACACAAGATTTTGCATCATTCACTAAGTTGTCATATTGACAACATAGTTATACACACTCCTTATTTAGCACATGTTGTGTACACCACTGATTTGCATGCTACACCATTGTAGGCTTATCCTCATATCATCGCACTTAATCCTATGCTTAATGGAGGATAACCCATATCTAGTGGACATGTGCCTAGTTGTATGACTTATCATGTTGCTGAATTCTATGCATTCTAGAAGCTCTCCTGAGGCCTTTATATACAGGCACTCCTAGTGTACTCTCAAGCTGGCATATTGAATGAATATCATCATTCTGATCATACTCTCTCTATTTTGGTCTACTGTGTGCTTGTGTTTGAGTTCCTTGGTCTTGGGTGAATTTTGGCCTAAGCCAAATTCTTACAATCATTAATTGTGTGATTGAGCACCCTAAGGATTTTACCCCTTTTAGAACTTCAATCACACGGTCACTTCATCTTATTAACATTAGAACTTACTATTTGCAATCATGTGATTTCCTTTAATAGTCATGAAGTCATGACTTTACACACATTTCCTACTTTTGGACCTTCCTTGCTGTGACCACATGATCACCTCCTATTTACAATTTATTCAAGACTTGACATGGTTATGGATTTTCTTATTTTATAACAAACTTAATGCACAATCGTGCGAGAAAAGGATTCGTCATGAATTCTTATACTTATCCTAACTGATATCTCTTTAACATCATGACAACACAACTTTTTATGTTCTTCTTTCAATCTAACTATATCGTTTGGTCATAGTCTAAACACTCCTTACAATTCTTAATTACACGATGATGCAAACAAGCATTTTTTAGTTGTTTTTGCCAGGTCACAACTTGTCTTGATTAATTTCTTCTCAATATTGTGATAGTGCGATTATATAAATTCTTTCTTCAAATTGACCATGTCGCCTAGTGAGTGGCTTTGTAATTCTTATTCACTTTAACCACATGACCAAGAGAATATACAAATTCATGCATCTTGCAGCTATATTTTCTAGGTCATAACTTATCTTGCATGTTATGATCTAATTGCCATGACTACATGACTAAAGGTAACCCTAAATGCTTTAACCTTATACTACTTTATAGTTAAACCTTTGATTATATGCTTACCCTAGGAACCACATGAAAAAAATATTTCCTTGGCACTCTAACCACTTTCACCTATTCACAATCATCTCAAACTCTTTAGTCTCTAAGATCCTGACTATGCAAACACAATAGTTCACACCATTAGTGTTGAAGTTCATAGTATCCTTTCTGCTTAGGTGACTACATAACTAAGGCTATATTGACTACTTCTCTCAGTCACAAAACATGAAGTATTGAGGCTCTTAATTGCCATGACCCAATGAACAAAAGAAACTTAACTTTTCTTTACTAGGTCGCACCATAATATGTTTTAGTATGGATATATGCCTCGACCATGTGATTATCTTGATCACATGGTCACACTTTATAAAATTTTAAAAGTTCACATTAAAATACATACACATGCTAAAACAAGATAGAACCAATTAATTTTTTTGATATTTCAAAAGTTCAAAAAGGGCACGGATTAAGACTATGGGTTTGACAGGGAAAAACAATATTATGAAATTCAAGGGAAACCTAACTACCAGGAATGAGAAGACTTATTAGATTAGGGTTTTCTCTAGAGGAATGATAATAGAATATAACAAACGCTAGCTGCATAACATAATTCAAGGCATTTTCACATTAATTTTTTTTGAATTTTGGCATAGTGAAAATGAGGTCTATCATATTGATATTTATATAAAGTGTAAAGATGAGATCCTAGAGTAGATGTCTAGTCCCTATGATCTTTTATCCCAATAGATAAGGCACTAGTTACCCTTGAAGTTGAGCTAGTAATTTTTTTTTGCATGATGCAAACTTTATATAAATCAATCTTTTACTATTCTATTATTGAAGCTTGAAATGTTAGCCTATGCTTGACTCATGAAGTTTTAGGGTTTGATGAAGTAGCTTTTTGTCATCTCTTTATTTTTGTAGAATTAGAAGAAAGAAGGCTTAACCATCTATTATTTTGGGAGTTCATGTTAAGAGTTTGAATGCACCATGAATAATAATTAATTCCTAGGTAAACCCACTTGAATCTTACAGAATTCAAAGTGGAGAAGACCATAGAGCCTTGTTAGTGTTGGAATTACAATAGGAAAGGAAAACTCTAGGAGGAGTGTGAATCAATTCTTTAAACTTTAATGCATAAGAAAATTCACCACACATCCATCTCACATATTCAATAAGTAAACTGAAATACCATGTAAAGCATATACATCTAAAGTATGTAAACAAGTAAGCATTCACACATATATGACACAAGATATGATTACCCATAAACCCTCCAATGAGAAAGTAAAATTGGGGTGGGAATGACACCCACAAATCTTCACTACTGTAGTAATAAAGTGTAACCAATGAAGGTTACAATGTTTGATCATGAAACATGACCTACCCTATGAAAGGTCTGCCCTATTAAAAGCTTACAAAGACTATTAGATCTCACCTTGTTAAAGGATCTCAACACCTTGTTAGAAGTATGCCTGGTTAAAGGACTTCAACTCACAATTAAGCAAGCACCTTGTTAGAGAATTTCAATACATCCTATTAGGACTACTCTATTAAGAGATTTAACTAATTCACTTATTAGAATGTCTCAGCAATGATCCTGTGATTAACATTCTATTTCTTGATGACAAATCACCTCTGCATTTTGATGTATACTTGATCCTTCTTGATCAAATGTCTCTCTATTGTTCACTGTTTCCTTCCTTTATTCTCCTTCAACTGATTCTTCAATCTAATTTAGATCATAATACCTTAATCACCATAAATGTCCTAGTTTGCACATGCAAAACTCTCCTTGACCATTCATTCATTCCTTTCACACTTATAAGAAGTTTAGGGTTTATCCTCCTTAAGAAGACCTAGGTAAATTAGGGTTAGGTATGAATCAATGGCTATGATTTATCCATATTTCCACTTAAACCTTCCCTTTATTTGGATGGCTAGCTTGGTAGCAAGGTGTACTAAGCCATCTAATGTAGAAAGATTGGGGTCTTTCCTTAAAATTGTTTTTGCATAGCCTATCTCCTTGTGTAAAATCTCCATGTGAGGAGTCAATTTAGATTGAATGCTAATTAGTTTAGCCCTTATGTTGGCTTCATCTGCTTGTAATGATGTTGACCGAATTTGGGATTGCAAAAGGGTCCTAAAGTGTTTCTCATTTTGAGTTGGATTCATGGGCAATTTTGCACTAGATGACTGGATTTGACTCTCCAAGCTTAGGATGCGATTCCTTATCTCTTGTGTGAATAGGGTAGGGTTACAAAATTTGGTGTACAAAGAGAAATTGTTCTCTAGTACCTTCTTTTCACTATCTATCTTAGTTCCTAATGCAACCTATGTTAGTGCAATATCAGTAGATATTTTCTCATTCACTTTATTTTGAAACCTCTTCTCAGACCATTATAATAATTTAACACTAGTATCTAGGTTTGTACTACTTACTCTTTCCACTATGTTGGTCATCTATTCAATGATTGGCTTTGTTTCATTTGGAATAGGTAGACTAAATGCATCTAAGAAAATTTCTTTGATCTCAATCAAGGCTTTCTTCTACCTATGCTCCCTTTTGAGTAGTTCTTCATGTTTCTTCCTTGCTAGGGATTCTTGAAGTATAATCATCTACTCAATTGTTATTGTAGAATAATAAAACTTAGGCAATACAATTTATTTATCTAGGCTGATATCTCCATAAGTTATTACTTCTTCTACCTTAGATGAGATAGGACTTGGCACTAAGAATTGCAATGATGTAGCATCTGTGCTCGGCCTCTAAAGAGTTCGATTGGAAGGAGTTTTGGATTCTAGTAATGTCACTAGTGCTTGGACTGCTACTAGCTCCTTTGACTTGGGTGTCAAACTTTTCTCTTTAGTCTTGTCCTTTTTGGCCTCTTTGATTATAGTTGTACCTTGATCTTGTACTAGAGTTGTAGGTACATCTACCTACCCTATTTGACTTTGTGTCCCATCATTCACTGGTGTTTCCACCTTATCTTCTCCAACTATCTCAACCTTGTCTTTTTTAGGTTCTTGAACATTTTCTAAGGCTGGAGTGCCTTCCATGGGTGTACTGATAGTGCATCCTATTGTCTCCTTCCTTTGATATACGACTAAGGATTGTGAAGGTTGTACACTTTAGACTTGAGGAGTGATTGTAGGTAGTTCATGTATTCTCACTTCCTCCCCTACAGTCATGGATTATGGCCTTTGAGTTTCATCAACACTTACCAATAAAATATTATCATATAATTTGGCCTATAGTGTGGATTAGATAAGTACCTTTTTCAAATCTTCATCTGCTAGGGGATTGATATTCTGATTAGTAGGATCAGAAACATTCTTTACTGTGACAGTTTTAGTGTTTGCACTTATCACCTATGGAGGGATGACACTTGAAATTTGTGTATCTTGCACACTCTGATCTGGTTGCTACTCTTCCTTAGTTGTTTCTCGATCATTAATACTCATATTAGTGTCTCCCTCAACTATTCCTTTCTCATTGTTATCCTCTTCATGATCTTCTACCTCAATAGGTTCTTGTTCATCATCTTTGGCTATGACCAGTCCATATGTAATCTTCTACATTTCTTTTGAATTTTGGACAAAATCCTCTATGTTGTTCTATAATATGCTAAATTCCCTATACTTTGGCACAAACTTGACAACATATTTCTTAATGGCTTTAATTTTTTTTTCCTTATTGAGTTCTATCATAACCTGAGTGAGGGTTGTCTCCCTAATTTGCTTCTCTGTGTCTAAACAATAGTGCCATTTCCACTCAAATCTACTATATAAACTCTTAGGTATGGAGTTAATAATTTCTAGAGAAGCCTTCTTAAATGTAGACATCATGGCATATATTTACTCCTCTACTTGATTTTTCTCAATTTTTCTAAGATTTTCTATTCTGAAATAAAGTTTACAGAGGCATGTCTTGGTATACTTGTTATATCTCTTAGTAGAGTTCATATTATGAGGATCAAGGTTAAGGACATGAAGAAGACATGTTGATGATGATGTGTCTAAGTTCTCTCATCATAACATTGCATTTATGGAAATATATTCTAGTTGCATGGCAGAAGATTTATGTTATCACTAAGGGTAACATGTTCTTAATGTGGTGCTATAATAATTAATTGAGAAGGTCTGACAACCAACTCAAAGAATTGTTTTGAGGACATGGTATAAAGGAAGGAAACTTTACTTTATCATGGCATGCAATAGTAATGGATTAATAATTGATGACAAGTAGTAGTAGGAGTGGAATGCGAAGTTGAGTAGGGTAGTGTGGAAGTGAAAGAAACTTCATTGCTGAGGTTTTGTTGAGTGATCTAAGGGTTAATATCTGGGCAGTGGGCTCATCTTGCATACATTGTACCACAACTCCTAATAGGGTTGGAATCTCCTCATAGAGATTCAAAGTCACCAAACAGGGACTCATTATACTAAATGTTGTAATAGATTCCTAACAGGGTCCATCCTCTAACAAGGAATATTTATATTAGTACATCATCTTATGCGCATCATTTCCATCGGGGTAATTGTTTATGTGCATTTTATTATGGTTTTTGTTTACTTTGGTTGAATGGTTAGGCTTTCTTAAAGAAGATAAATTTTTTAATTGTTGGATAACTGATTCACCTCCCACCTCTCAATTATCTTGGTAGACTATTGTTTCTAACAATTGGTATCCGAGCATTAGGTCCTTGAAGATAACGTTTAACAACTTTGGGAGATCGATTGTGAACATCTTCAGGAAAGATAGTTCAAAGTTAAATGGAACAAATTATGAAAATTGGAAAGAAAAGATAAAGACACATCTTTGTGTATGGGCCTTAAGCATTTGACCTAATTTATCAAGGATCAGAAGTGCTAGAGTAGATTTTGCTAGCAGTAGAAGATTTGAGGAGGACAAAAAGATTGAAGGAGTAGCCCTTTTGGTAAGAAGAGAAAAAGGAGGTAAGAAATTTTTTAAATGTTGGACTTATGATGAATATGGTCATTATGCATCTAAGTGACCTAAAAGAGAGAAAAAAGTATAAAGGAAATTATAAGCCTAGGAAAGATAGAGAGTGTTTGTATGCAAACGAAGATAATGATTCTAATGAACAAGTATTAAGTGCTAGTGATGATGAAATTGGATTTGTGACAATTAAAGAAGAAAGTCCAAAAAGGTTATCTTTGGTGTCACAAGTTGAGAAGAAATCTAATTGGATAATTGATAGTGGTTGTTCACATCATATGAATAGTGACATGAACAATTTTGTTGACTTCAAAAGTCAGGATGGAGGAATTGTCAGAGTTGGAAATAATGCAGCATGCCAAGTTAAAGGTATTGAATCTATATCTTTTGATGGTAAAACTACCATTGAGGATGTATACTTTGTCGATGGTTTAAAGTAAAATATTTTGAGTGTTGGACAATTAGTAGGCAAAGGTTATCAGTTGCAGTTCATAGAAAAGACATGCATGATCAAAGACAAGGATAGAAAGGTAATTGGAATAGGAACCAGATCTAGAGATAATATATTTTAGTTGAATCCTACTGAAATGACATGTTTAGTTACAAAGGTAGATGATAGTTGCTTATGGAATAAGTAATTTTTCCACACAAACTTTGATAGTATTGTAAAGACTTGTAGAATGTTTGTAGTTAGAGATTTTCCAGAGATTGCAAAGCCTACTAACACAATTTGTAAGGAGTGTGTTTTGGCTAAACAAAATAGAACTTCTTTTCCCAGCAAGAAGTTTACCACTATAGAAAAGTTGGAGATTGTACACACAAATCTCAATGGTCCTAAAAAGACTAAAGGATTCTATGGTGAAAGATATTTTATGGTTCTAGTTGATGATTTTTCTAGAATGATGTGGGCTTCATTTCTTAAAGAGAAATCTGAGGCATTTGATAAGTTTAATATATTCAAGAATAGGGTTGAGAATGAATTTGGTATGAAGATTAAATGTTTAAGATTAGATAGAGGAGGAGAATTTACTTCAAAGGAGTTTAACATAGTTTATGAAGAAAATGGAATTAAAAGACATTTATCAACTTTGAGAAACCCTAAATAGAATGGTGTTGCAAAGAGAAGGAACAAGTTAGTTATAGAAGCTACAAGAGCTATGTTAGCAGAGAATAATGTATCCAAGACATTTTGGAGAGAAGCTATGAATACAAAAGTCTACACTCTGAACATAGTGCAAGTCAGAAAAGACACAAACAAGATCCCTTATGAACTATGGTTTGGTCACTCACCTATAGATAAGTATTTCAAATTTTTTGGGAGTAAGTGTTATATCAAAAGAGATGATGATATTGGTAAGTTTGATGCTAGAAGTGATGAAGGTATGTTTCTTGGTTAAGCAAGAAGTAGGATTGTACATCTCAAAGTACAACAGAAGAAGAATATGTTGTAGTAGCAAATAATTGAAATCAAGTCATTTGGATGAAGAAAATGCTAAAGGATATAAGGATAGAAATTAGTGAACCTATTGTCATACATTGTGACAACACAAGCATGGTAAATATGTCTAAGAATCCAGTGTTGCATTCTAAGACTAAGCACATTTCTATCAAGTATCACATGTTAAGGAATAAAGTTGCAGATAAGAAAATTAGATTAAAGTATGTGAACAATAGAGAGAAAATAGAAAATATATTCACTAATCCTCTTTCCAAAGAGACTTTTGAGTGTTTGTGAGGTATGCTTGGCGTTATGCCCCTTTCTATATCAGAATAGAACATGCAAGAATGCAATAGTCCAGTGTAACAAAGCACTATTGTTGTCTAGACTGAATGTTTTTGATTAAGTAAAAAAGGTTTTTTAGGGATCCTGAAACCCAAAAGTTTTTACATAATATCTGAAATAGAAATAATAAGTAAAGTCCCTCTACTATGCATCTACTTATAAAATGCCAAAACCAAAAGAAAGGCCTGCGACCAAGAAAAAAAAGCCAACAACCCTAGGTAAGGATGAAACAAAAAATGAAAATTGAAACTATTAGTTCTCCCTATCTAGAACTTACAGAGTCTCTACAGCTTCATTGGCCCTCTAATTGCCCACGCCCACATGGTCCTAGTTCTAATCATCAATGCTCCCTTGGTCTCTTTCATTTCTCCCTCAACTTTCCCAAAGTCTATACTAGCCTTATCTTCTTTTTCCCTACCAAATCTAGCATTCTTCAATGATTCACCCAAACAATTGATATTCTCATTCAGGGCGTTCAAACCTTTGAGATTTGATCTTCCTGATTAGCACGGTATCCATGGTCACTGCTTCTCATATGACCATCCTCTTGGCTCCTTTTTCCCTTGAGCTCTTCTATCTCATGAAACAACCACTTGGTAGAGTGAAAATTATCTAGCATGTTATTTTTAGCATTATTGAGTAGATTGAGCCCATATTCTCTTGTATTGTTAGAAATTGCAACCAGAGCCAGGTCAATAAGTTCATCGAAATGGATTTTTCCATTTTTGTCCTCCATCACTTGGGGGTTCATTGTTTCCTTGAAAATCCCCATCATCGCCGTTTTAGTATTGAAATTTCTCCATGACATCCTCTTGCCTTTCGAAACCATCTCCCCATTGTCTTCCACCAGAAGTTCAATCTTCCCCTATGATGAAGAAATAGAAGGGACAGGGCTCAAAATCTCAAGAGTTTGGTCTTTTGTTTCTTCCAGCAGTGAAGCCTCCCGAGCCTTCCTTTTCTTGGGGTTCCTCGGCATAATTGTCATATCCTCCTCAACCTTCTTGTTGTCCTCCCCCTTCATCTCATCCTTCAACTCCATTTCCTCTTCTTCAACATTATGCTCTTCCTCCTCCTATTCCTTAGACTTCGGGGGATTGGGGGTTAAGCCCTGAGGGCTCTTTTTGCTAGGAACAATGTTGGCAGAGGGAGAAATTTTCTCCCCTTCCTTTGACTTCTTTCCTTTAGAGGGGATGTTATCCTCATCTTTTGAATTTAGGCTTTGCACTTCCTTAGAGTTTGAGCTCTAAGTTTCCTCAGATACATTCCCAATTTCACTGAGGGATTTGCCCCTAGTCTAAGAATTTAGGTACTTATAGACCAGAAGGAGAAAATCGTCATGAAGGGCTCAGTTTGCAGTAGGTTTCTTTTTAAAACCCTCCATGCCCTTGCTCATTGAAGTGAAAATATAAAATGGAAAGGAAATCTTTTTATGCCATGCCTAAAATGATTTAACAGAATGAAGTGATGTGTTATGATCCTATCAAATCTAGTATCTAGAGATATATATTTGATAATAACCCTTAAGACATACCTCCAGAGCTTTTTAATCAACTTCATTTTGTAGTATGTCTCAGTCTTCATGAGTTTCTTCCTTTCATCCTCATCCTTCACAAATTCTTTGACTATGTTAGTCGACATTTTCTTGTCTCTGAAAAAGTTTATTCCCTCTAAGAGGATCTTTGTCACCTGGGCAATGAGTTCCACATTAACTTGATGAGTGACCCCATCAATTTTTACACGCCCATCCTTCCATGATTTCACCATAATCTTAGTGATCTCCTTATCAAAACCATGGAGTTTTTCTATGAATCTCGTAATACCACCCTTCTCTAGCTTATGCTAGACCTTTGAGCTTTTCCTCCAATTTTCCACCTCCCCCTTCGGCTCCTTTCTACTTCTCTCCCCTACCATAATGTCCTCTAGTTCAAAAATCCTACACATGCTCACTGTTCTCTCATAGACTTTAGCTTCCTTCAAATTTTGAACCCCAATTTTTTTTTAACATTTGGCAATAATAATGGTACAAGGAAAATCAACCCATAAAATGTGCCACACATACATGATATGATGGATAGTTAATACCTTCACATGATTTTCATTTACACCTTGTTTGACATGAAATCTTACAAATCTTTCCATAATTAATATTGGATTTCCTTCATACTTCCTTGGATATGATCTAGTGAGATTAAATCTTTCATAGCCCCTCAAAAACTATCTTTGTTATGCCACATCATCACCAAGCTTTTGACTACCACTTCATTTGCAAACTAGTTCATGGCCAAGTTGTCCTTCCTATATACATGGCTAATGTGAACCTTATTAAATTTTCCCAGGTCATATTTAATCTCCTCCACCACATTCACAATGGGCCAAGAGGGAAAATATTGACCATTTAAAAAATTAATAATATTTAAAGAATCTCCCTTCAACCAAAGGTTCTCGATCCTAGAAGCTAGGGCCAATTTGACAATGTGACAAGCTGCACTGGCCTCAACAAAATGGTTTGACTGAGACCTAAGAGGGTAAGAAAATGTCACAACGCTACCCCCATGACTATTTTTGACAATTCTACTATAGCCAGCAGGACTAGGATTCCCTTTGGCTGCAATTATCAAAGTTGGCTTTATGGCAGTCTTCAGGGGGAAAAAGCCACCTAGTCTCCTATCTTTTCCTATCCTTATCCTTTTTCTTTTATATGATGTTCCCTCCTTCTTCTATGTCTCCTCCCTTTTTTATAGAAAAATTCTCCTTCATTGAACCTTCAATTTTCTTTGCAACAACAAAAGTAGGTGATTTCCTATCTCTAAAGATATGATTATTTCACTCTTTCCATATTCCCCAACAAAAGTGCAACAGAGACCAGGAGCATAACATCTAAGTTTCATTCCAATGTGCACACTATTCCATTGTCCAAAGAACCCTTGGATGTTTTCCAGGATACACCAAATAACCTCATAGTCCCTAGTCAAAAGATTCCAAACCTTGGAGGAGTAGGGACAATGAATAAAAAGTTGGTTAACCATCTCCAAATCTTGCTTGCAAAGGCTGCACCTGTTAGGAATAATCTTCCCTCTCTTTGCCGAGTTATCCAAGGTAAGAATTTTTTCTTGGAGAAGAAGCCAAAACAATATGTTAACTTTTTGGGTAAGACCAGGAATCTAGGCCTTAGCCCAAATGGGTTTCTCTATTCTATGCCATAGTGAGAAGCAACCTGAAGCAATAGAGTATTGCCCATTTGAGTTGTCTCCCCAAATGACTTCATCCCTCTTGTTATTAAGGATCAAAGCATTCAGGATAACCTTTAAGGGCTTGAGGTCTTGGGAAATTAGGGACAGGTCTTGTCATTCTTGACCAGCTCTGTAGTCACTTACTTTTAGATGAAATCTTCTTATACATAATTCTACCCATCTCCCATACTTAGGGTGATCAATAAGAGGTCCCTATCTTAGCCAACTATCCTACTAGAAAAAGATATTTTCACCATTGCCTACTTTCCATTTTGCCTTAGATTTAGCTAGAAGTTTTTCTTTTAGAATCCAATTCCATATGTGAGATCCTTGAGGTATCTTAGTCTCACTAAGAAAAAAATTGAGAGACTACCTTCTCAGATATTTCTCCACCATGATGTCCCTCCATTCTCCCAAGCTCTGAAAAATGTGCCATATCTGCTTGGCTAATAGGGCATTGTTGAGATGTCTATTTTTTCTAATGCCAAGAACACCATAGCATTTAGGAAAATAGACATGGTCCAAAGCAACTAGATGATATCTCTTATTATCTTCAACACCTGTCCATAAGAAATCTCTCTAAATCTTCTTCATTTTGTCAGCATGCTTAATTGAGATTCCAAAGAGGCTAATGGCATAAGTAGGGAGATTTTGAAGGGTAGATTTCACCAAAGTACATTTTCCTACTTGACTGAGGGTGGCTCCTTTCCAATTAGCTAGTTTCTTGTTGAATCTATCAATGCTACCATTCCAAAAGGATTTTGAAGGTTTGGACCCCAATGGTATACCAAGATAGCTTGCTAGAAGAGACCCAACACCACATCCCAGGATACCAGCAATTTTCCTCTGTCTCTCCAAAGGTCTGTTGATAAAGTAGACCAAACTTTTATCCCAGTTTATAGCCTGGCCAGAACCCCTCATGTAGGTATTTAGCAAAGCATTAAACACTTTTGCCTCCTCAACTAAGGTATCTCCACCCAGGATAGTATCATCCAAAAATTGTTGATGGGTGAAAGAAGTTTGCCTTGATGAAGGCTTGAGACCATATAGGCTCTAATCCTATCTTTTTCTCAAAATTAACCTCCCCAAACAATCAGCCATAATAATTAAAAGAATTGGGGATAAGGGCTCACCCTATCTCAACCCTCTTGAGGGAAAAAATAAATTCAAGGGAGAACCATTGACCAAAATGGATAGAGAGGGGGTTGAGACAAGCTAAAGGATGAGTCTACAAACCTAGGCATCAAATCCAAAAGCCTAGAGGATAGCCATTAAGAAATTCTAGTCCACCGTATCATAAGCTTTAGATAGATCTAGCTTAAGAAGAAATCCTTCCCTCTTCCCAGCTTCCAAGGAATGAATCACCTCATGAACCATAATAATAGAGTCTACAATATTTCTCCCTAGGACAAAACCAGTTTGCTACGGGGAGATAATTAGATGAAGGACACTAAGAAGTTTGGTGGTCAAAAATTTCAAGATGATTTTATAGAATGAGTTGCATAGACTGATAGGTCTGAACTTATCCATCGAGTTGGCCCCCAAGATTTTTGGAATAAGCACCAAAAAAGTAGAATTGAGTTCTTTCAAAAGGTTCTTGGCTGTAAAAAATTCTTACACAGCCTTAACAACATCCCTTTTGACTTCCTCCCAATATAACTAGAAGAAAAAGCTGAAAATCCATCCAAGCCAAGAGGTTTATCACTCAGAAGAGAAATAAGGGCTTGATAAATTTCTTGCTGGGATGGAATAGCCTTCAACATAAAGTTGTGGTGATCCTATACTAGAGAAGGAATAACATTTAAAATGTCCTCTTGATCTGTCAAGGATAGAGAAGGATCCTTAGAAAGAAGTGAAGAGAAGAACTTCATAGCTTCATCTGCAACCTCATTATCCTTAGTAAACAAGGTCTGCATCCTTTTGAGGCTTGAAATATTGTTATGTGCCCTGTGTTTTAAGGTGGATAAATGGAAAAAATTGGTATTCTGGTCCCCCTCTTTGAGCCAATTAACTCTTGATATTTTCTTCCAAAAGTGTTCTTCCCTTCTTATGATATTATGGAGATCAGATAGAATTGACTTTTCTTCAATCTTATTCAAGTCACTATATCCCTCTAGCTAAATCTCTTCTTGGACAATACGAAGCTGGTCTATCTTCTCATCCTTCTCCTGGAATATATGCTGAAAGTTTGACTTATTCCAAATTTTAATATTTCTTTTCACATTCTTCAGTTTTTGGGCTATCCTAAACATTGTAGTTCCTTCCACCTCTATGTTCCACCAAGAAGAAATCTTGGCTTCTAGATCTAGATGGGAAGTCCACATGTTCTCAAAATGAAAAGGGAAATTCCATTTGACCATTAAAGGACTAAGAGAGAGTGAGATGGGAGAGTGGTCTGATCCAACTCTAGGGAGAAGGAAAAGTCTACAAGAGTGGGTTTGCATCCAAGTAGGGGAAATAAGGGCTCTGTCAAGATGGACTTGGTTGTAGTGCTCTCCAACTCTCCTATTAGACCAAGTGAAACTATCCCCTAAGAGATCAACATCCATGAAAGCTAGATTGTTAATAAAATTTGAGAGGTCTAATTTACTTTCTCGATTCGGGGCCAACCCACCAGCTTTTTCATCATTAGTAAGGGGGGAGTTGAAATGCCCCATAATAACCCCTTTGTTTATGTTACAGCTATGTATAAAATCAAGAATCTTTTCCCAAAAGACCCTTCTCTCCCTTTTAGTGTTGGGAGCATACAGATTTAAAATAAACTAAGAGTCACCACTATGTACATGGGAAACATTATAGAGGAGAGCATTACCTTCATTATGAATAGTAGATATCTGAAAAGATTTTTTGTTGTAGATCATCAACACCCCCCCTGCGGCTCCCTCTGAATCTATAGCCTCACTACTCATATTTCTACTGAAAGACAACTTGTCTACCACATCTTTTCTCATTTTAGTTTCTTGGATTAGTAAAAAATCAGGTCTTTGGTCTCTGAGCATATTCTGAACTATCTCTTGCTTGTGGGCACCATTTAGGCCTCTTATGTTCCAAGATATGATCTCCATCTCCTTTTTCCAGAGTATTCCTTGATGGTTCTCTAGCTCCCATCTACCAAATTCTTTCTGGTCTCATCTTGTAATGTCTGATTCAGGCTTCTCCTAGTTGGAGAATTAAACTTTACCCCAACATCAGCCTTGACTCTGCTTTTGGTCGTCGCTAGAGACAATGCAGGATGGTCACAATTTTGATTCTTCTTCTTTTTAACCATACTCTAGTTACCTTTACTATCTTGAGAGAAATTGTTAATCCATTCCTCCCATTTTGATATTTGTTCTAGGGAAGAATTATTGATAAGCTCTAAATATATATCCCCAGATCTTTGGAGGCATATGGATTTTCCAAGGGAACATTGGGTAGATCCGGTTCATTTCTAACTTGATCGATCCCATCATCAATGATACCTTCTCTTAGGCTAAGTGCATCCACCCTTGGTAGACCAACATCTCCATTATTTAGGGTTATCGAAGCTATTTTTGGTGAAATCTCCCTCAGGGGGGTCTTTTACCTACCAATGTCCTATTCTTTCTCGATCAACAAGCTATTTCCTGCCTCAACTATAGCTTTAGTAGCATGGCCCTCAATTTTAGGCACTTTTGGTCCTATTTCACTTTCCTTTCTTTGGTCTCCTTCCTGGACAAGGTCATTCTTCTTTTCCTTATCTATTTCATTTTATCCTTTACCACCTTTAATACCTTGGTCTCCTTCCTATCAAAAGGCATTATTCTTATCCACAGTGCCATCCTAGTTCTTAGAAAGCTTAGAAGCTTCCTATTTCCAAATCATTTTCTTCCCCTTGACTATAGTACCACTAGACTTAATTTTTTTCTTTTCTACCCTAGGACATTGATTTTCCTTGTATCTAATTTGAAAGAAAGGAAACATGTGAATGACACAGTCTCATAAATAAGTTTTTGAACATGCACACCCAATTTGGAATGAAATGACATAGTTTCTAGCATGTCAGTGCCTTTCCTTACCCCTATGCATATGTGAGCATAAGTGAGGTATCCTTTAGAGGTAGTGATAGGATCTATGGAGAGAAGCTCCCCAAAGGAGCTAGCTAGTCCCATAAAGACATCTTCATTCTAGAATTCAAGGGCAAGCTTAGGAAGCCTTACCCAAATAGGGGCTTGCACAAAGAATGAGTCATTCAGATTCATCTTTGATGACCACTTTTGGAGAACCAGAGTGGAACAACCAAAAACCCATGGCCCCTCACACAAAATGTTAGAAAGGTATTCCAAACATGAGAAATCAAAGGATGAAAAGCCCTTAGCCATGGCTATGACTAAAACTTGACCTTTGAGGGCCTATTTTTTCTTAATAAAAGATCTCACAACATCAATATTTGGCCTTGGCCCTAAGAATTTTCCAACTAGGGTGGAAGCCATGGATTTAATACTATGATCCACAAGCTTGTTCAGAATGGAAATGGTACAAGATCCTTTCTCAACCTTAGGTAGAATCTTAACAGGCAAGAAAGTGGACTTATCTATGGGCTTGACCCCAAAAAGAGACAATTATTTAGCAGGTCTAGGTAGACCCACTTTAGGAGTCGATGGAATCTTGATGACCACCTTGGGGGGAGCATCTAGGTCCCCATCATCTTTCTTTGACTGATCTCCTGTACTGGAAGATCCCTGACTGACCTCCTTCTGCAACCTGTGCTCCAAACTAGGGATTTGATTTTGAGAGTCTAGAGGAATCTCGCCCTTCTCAAAATTTGAATTTTGAAAATCACTCTTCCCTCCCTTTCCAGCACTTGCGATCATTTGACACTTCTTGTCTAGATATAATGTTGATGCTTCCTATATGGGAGAGTATCTAGGACTCTTGTTGGATATTGTTGTGAATAGTGTCTTTTGACACTTGAGCTAGTAAGAATTGATTCTTGTAGAGTTTGATGCAGTAAAGTTGGTTGCTGAAACCTTTGACATTGATGTCAATGGGGGAGAAATATTGCATGAAAAAAATTATGTTGAAGTTTGACATGAGTACGCTATGTTTGGCATAAGCACAACAAGGAATGATAGTTTGATAGAAAGTACATTAAGGTTTATCAATGGGGGAGAATGATTGATGAAGAGAATTTGAAAAACAAGTTTAATAGTCTATGTTGGTACTTTTGGAACTAGATGTTTTTCATCTATGTTGCCATCAATGCCAAATGGGGAGATTGCTAGAAGATTGGTTGCAAGGATGAATGCTGATGATATTCCTATGGGGGAGTACTATATACATGTTACTATGGTGATATCTTACATTCATGATTCAGTTTTTCATTGATGTCAACATGGAAATTTTCTATGGTATCTAACAGAAGAACAACAAAAAGATCAAGTTGGTATGGATGACTAGCTGAGTGTTTACACTATCCAAGGTTATGGGAGATACATCTAAGTATCTAGTATATGTAGTTAATATTAGAAGATGAAATGATAAATTTAGAAGAAGTTATGTAAGTTTTGGTGATGTTTATTTTGAGATAGAGTTTATAAAGGCATGTTCTATTAAACTTTTTATATCTCTTTGCAGAGTTAGTATTCTAAGGATCAAGGTTGAGGACATGAAGAAGAAATACTAATGATGATGTGGCTACATTTTCTTGTCCTAATATTCTGTGTACAAAACGATATTCTAGTTGTAAGGTGGAAGATTTATATTATCACTAAGTGTAATGTGTTCTTAATGTGGTCCTATAATAACTAATTGAGAAGGTCTAACAATCGATTCAAGGAATTGTTTTGAGGACTTGGTATAAAGAAAGGAAATTTTTCTTTATCATGGCATGGAATGGTAATGGATTAATAATTAATGATAAGCAACTACAAGAGTAGAATATGAAGTTGAGTGGGATAGTGCAAAAGTAAAGGAAACTTCATTGCTGAGGTTTTGTTGAGTGATCTAACGTTTGATATTTTGATATGAGTTTTATGATCTCATCTACAAGGTCTAACAGTGATTGGATCAATTGATAGAACAAAGGAAAGAAGAACATAATTGTAAATTACATGATAAAGCAGTGGGCTCTTCTTGTGGTTGAAATTACATGTTTTAGTAGTGGGCTCATCTTGCATGCATTGTACCACAACTTGTAACAAGGTTGGAATCTCCTCATAGGGATTCAAAGTCTCCTAATAGGGACTCATTGTACTAAATGTTGTAATAGACTCCTAACAAGTTCCATCCTCTAACAAGAAATAATTTTATTAGTACATCATCTTGTGGACATCATTCCCACCAAGGTTTTCCCTCTGATCAAGGGTTTCCCTAGTCAACATATCTTGTGTTATTGTCTATGTGTATTTTATTATGGTTGCTATTTACTTTGGTTGAATGGTTAAGTTTTCTTAAAGAAGAAAAATCTTTTAATTGTTGGATAATTTCTTCACACCCCCCGCTAGTTTTTTTTGGTGGACTATTATCTCTAACACAAAGTACTTGATTGCTTCACTTGATTTATTGAAACTTTCTAAAAAATCCTTTTCCCTTTTCATATCATTGCTTAACCTTTCATTTTGCAACTTCAATGTTATTATCTCAATATCTTTACTATTTATTTCATGATTAGCAATCATGACTTGATTATTTGTTTCCAATTGCATATGAGAAATCCTAGTTACCTCCAATGATTTCTCCTCCAGTCTATTGGTCAAAACTCTTTTTTCATCTTCAACCATGTCTTTGTCTTCTATAAATTACTTTTTCTATTCGGTCACCTCACATAGTAATATGGCTTGTGATTCTTGTTCTATCTTAAAATTTTCGATCTCTTTAGCTAGAGTTCTGTTCTTTTCCATTAGATCTATAACTACTAAGTAAAATTCAGTCAAGTTACCATTTTCAAATAGGTTAGTAGTATCCATCTCTCAGTATTGTGTGTCATTCTCCTCAATACCAATTTCTTTCCTTCTTCTCAATGATTTCTTTAGATCTTCTCTTGCTTCATTCAATTGATATAGAATGAGTTGTATTTCAATCTCCTAGTTCTCAATAACATTTCTCAACATGTAGACTTCCATTTCCAAAATATTTCCTCAAAGTTGTTAGGATTTACTTTAAGAGAACTTGGCTCTGATACCAATTTTTAGAGTTATAATAGGAAAGGTGAGCTCTAGAAGGGTGTGGGGAGGGTGAATAAATTCTTTAAACTTTAACCTATAAGAATATTTACCACACATCCATCTCACATATTCAATAAGTAAATTGAAATACCATGTAAAGCATATACATCTAAAGTATGTAAACAAGTAAGCATTCACACATATATGAAACAAGATTTGATCACCTAGAAACCCTCTAATGTAAAGGTAAGACTGGGGTGGGAATGACACCCACAAATCTTCACTACTACAATAATAAAGTGTATCCAATGAAGGTTACAATGTTTGATCTTGAAACATGATCTACCCTATGAAAAGTTTGCCCTATTCAAGACTTACAAAGACTTTTAGATCTCACCTTGTTAAAGGATTTCAACACCCTATTGGAAGTGTGCCTAGTTAAAGGACTTTAACTCATAATTAAGTAAGCACCTTGTTAGAGGATTTCAATACAGCTTGTTAGGTCTACTCTGTTAAGAGATTTAACTAATTCATTTGTTAGAATGTCTTAGCAATGATCTTGTGATTAGCCCTCTATTACTTGATGACAAATCACCTCTATACTGATGTATACTTGATCCTTCTTCATCAGATGTCTCTTTGTTGTTTACTATTTCCTTCTTCTATTCTCCTTCAACTGATTCTACAATGCAATTCAGATTATAATACCTTAATCACCATGAATGTCCTAGTTTGTGCATGAAAAACTCTCCTTGACTATTCATTCATTCCTTTCACACACATAAGAACTTTAGGGTTCTTTTTCTTAAGAAGTGTTGGAAATATAGATGGTACAAAAACAAATTCACAAATCCCTTAGATGTCTTAAATAACTATTTACTATTTTTACTCAGTAGCCACATAGAAAAATGGTGTAACTCGGTAGATGAACTATGTATTAATTTATTACTGATCTTTAAGCATTCATAATTATTAACATGCATGAAAAAGGAAATACCATGAACACAAGAGACACCAAATTAAACGTGAAAACCCAATATGGGAAAAACCATCAAGTAACTAGCTACCAATATTCACTCTTCTTAAGTGAGCCTTTCTAGGGGCCAACCCTGTTAATGGTTACAAAACACACTATTAGGTGTGACCTTGATAGAGGATTAAATCACCCTGCTAGGAGTCACCTTGTTTGAGGACTTTAAAACAATTTAGTAGAACTATCCACCTTGTTAGAGGATATAAAAAAATGGCTACTAAACCAACTTTGTTAAGAGATTTACAAATCACTACTAAAATGAGGAAAAAGTAACAATGAAGTGACCTAAATGAGATGCAAGTAAACTTGCTATTATAGATCTCTGTTCTGCTTCAATAGATCCTCATTGATTGAATACACCTTTGCTACTCCTTAAGGATATTTGATCCTTCATCGAAATTCACTCACATTTTCTCTTTACACAATCAACTCACTTACATGCTCGCTCATTCATACATCCATCCATACTTTAGAATTCACAACTTGACCTTTTATTTATACCTTACAAATTTTTAAGTTGGGTCATTTACAAGTTACATTTACCAATAAATAATACATCAGTTGGATACAGTCATTATATGAAATAATTAAACTTTATTTATCAAAACAATGAAATTCTTCATTGGCCGACCCTGCCTAGTAAACATTGCTCCAAAAATGATTCCCAGTATTAACCAAGTGAAGCTTGGTAAACATTGGAAACTTTGCAAAATCCTTTAGAGACCCAGTGAACTCGGTAAGAACTAATTTTCCTTCACTGACCTTGTGAGCTTGGTAGAAACTAACCTTCCTTTGTTAACCTTGGGAGCTTAGTTAACATTAACTTTTGTCACATAATCCTTTGACACCTGAGTGAGCTCGGTAGAAACTGTCTTCACAGTGTGACTTCCAGAAATGCTTGGTAGACTCTGTAATTCATTTTGCTGACCAACTGAGCTTAGCAGAATCTATCTGATAATTGATATGACATTTGTGTAACATCAAAAAATACACACAATTGAACAATTGTATCCAACAATCTCCCTCTTTGGCATTGATGGAAACACAACATGTCATAGCATGATGAAATTTGAAAACAAGTCTTTTTCTAACAGAATGTTTCTCCCTCTTAGATTTCATTCCACAAACTTCTCAAATACAGTAATCTCCCTCTATGAAGGAATTACATAACTTCTTTTCAAACATCAAATTCTTCACAAAAAAATTCAAATTTCAGAAAGATATGATAGTATACTCTCCCTCTTTGACAACACATGCTGAAGACAACACAAACCAAATGAAGAAAAATTTACCTTATGTAGTGATTCATATGCAATGTTCTCATGATTATTCTGCATCAATTGAAATATTTTCAAATTGATACCTGTTGATGCATTACTAAAACTTCATTTTAGTGAATGCATCTTTAGGTAAAGGCTTGGTGAATATGTCAGCAATTTGTTCCTTTATATGGACATATTCCAATCTGATCTTCTTATCCTGCACTAATTCTCTGACAAAGTGATAATTTATTGAAATGTGCTTGGTTTTTGAGTGCATCACTAGATTTTTAGATATGTATTTGATTGCACTTGTATTGTCACAAAACATAACAATAGGTTCTTTGATTTCCACTTTCATGCCTTCCAATAATTGTTTGAACCAAACAATTTTAGAATAGTTTACTACTGCTACAACATACTCTGCTTCTACAGTGGATTGGGATGTACAATCTTGCTTTTTACTTGTCCAAGAAACCAACCTCTATCCAAGAAAGAATGCACCTCCACTTGTATTTTTTTGTCATCAATGTTTCCTGCCCAATCTACATCAGGAAACACTTTCAAATCCAAATTACCTCCAAATTTGTACCATAATCAATAATCTTCAATGCCTTTCAAATATCTCATGATCCTTTTGATTGCCATTATGTGATTTTCTCTTGGTTTTGCTGAAAATCTTGCTATAATACCAACTGCAAGGGCAATATCTGGCCTTGTATGAACTACAGACTACAATTTTTCAATCATAGATCTATACAATGTCTAATCTACCTCCTTTGATTCATCATCCTTAGTAAGCTTTAGACCAGTGCACATAGGAGTCCCAACTGGTTTACAATCTCCCATACCAAACTTTTTCAGTATCTCCTTGATGTATTTTGACTGAGTGATGTAGATTCCATTCTTACTTTGCTAAATTTGAAGATCAACAATTAATTTGATCTCACCAAACATAGACATCTCAAATTCATTGTTCATTTGCTTTGAAAATTCTTTGCAAAGATCATCATTTCCTATGAAAAAAGTTTCATCCACAAATATCTCTGCCAAAAAAATTTTGTTATCTAGTCGTTCCTTGATATACAGGCTACTATTAACATTAGTTCTCTAAAAACCAATTTGAATAAGATAGTTATGCGATATTTCATACCATGCTTTAGGGACTTGTTTTAGACCATACAATGCTTTGTGTAATTTGCAGACCATGTCCTTCTTGTCTGGATCAACAAAACCTTCAGGTTGTTCAATGTAGACTTCTTCATCCAGTGTACCATTGAGAAATGCTGACTTGATATCCATATGAAAAACCTTAAATCCTTTGTATGCAGCATATGCAAGTAAGGTCCTGACACCTTCAAATCTTGCAATAGGAGAAAAAGTCTCTGCATAGTCTATTCCTTCTTCTTGAGAGTATCCTTTGCATACCAGTCTAGCTTTGTTCCTTGACACCTTACCATCTTTATTCAACTTATTTATGAATACCCACTTAGTTCCAATCAAATTTTTATCTTTAGGCTTGGGTACAAGAGTCCATGTTTTGTTTTTCTCTATCTACTCTATCTCTTCATTCATAGCCTCAATCCAACTTTCATTTTCTAATGCATCTTTGACACTTCTAGGTTCAAAATCAGCAAGTAAACAAGTACCTTTCAACTTACTTCTTATCATAGTTCCTTCAGATTTGTTTCCAATGATTTGATGTGGTGCATGATATCTCCTAACATATTTGGATAATATAGGTTCCTTGCCTTTTGAATGCATTGCATTCTCATCCTCTTATACTTCAACTTTAGGTTCTGGCTATTCTATTTTCTACTTGAGTCCTTCAGACTCAGTAGGCATTGGCTTGGTAGCATTAGAATGTGACTCGAGTTCTTGTAGCTTAGTTTGAGCTTCCTGCAACTTGGTTACTGAAGACTTGGGAGTAGAAGATTCCTGATTAAACACGTATCTAGCACTGTATCAAATTCAATGAAAACAAATCTTCTATAATCTTCTGGTTCCTTTTGTTTTCTTATTTAGTCCTTTCTACAAACTCATCAACTTTTACATGTGCACTTTCTATGACTTTGTGAGTAGACAAATTCAAACATCTATATGCTTTACTTTTGCAAGAATATCCCAAAAATATTCCTTCATCACCCTTCACATCAAATTTACCTTTTCTAGATTCTTACAAAATGTAACATTTACTTCTAAATACTTTTAGGTAACTTACATTAGGGTTATAGCCATACCATAACTCATAAGGGGTTTTGAATGAGTCCTTTTTCAGCTGTACTCAGTTCAAGGTCTGAACTATAGTGCTGATAGCTTCCTTCCAGTATTTGATAGCAATGTTCTTTTCAATCATTAAGGTTCTTGCATAGTCCATGATAGATCTATTCCTCCTTTTAGCTATTCCATTTTGCTCGGGAGTGCCAGGGGCTGATACCTATCTTTGATTCTCCTTGCAATGCAAAATTTATTGAACTCATGAGAGATGAATTCACCACCTCTATCTAACCTCAAACATTTCAGTCTTTTGCCTATTTCCTTTTATACTCTGGCCAAATACCACTTGAACTTTTCAAATGCTTCTGATTTCTCTCTTAGATACATGACATCCATCATTCTTAAGTAATCATCAACAAAAATAATAAAGAAATTTTCTCTAGTATAGCTTTACATTCCAATAGGTCCACACAAATTAGTATGCACTATTTCTAAAACTTCTTCAGATTGATAGTTCTTACTTTTAAAGCTAGTCTTTCCCATCTTATCAATCTGACAATTCTTGCATAGACCAACATCAGGTTTCTTTATACTAGGAATATGTCTTACTTTTCTGAATTTGCCTATTTTCAACAAGTTATCAAAGTTTACATGACACAACCTTCTATGCCATAACCAACTTTCTTCAACTTGAGCAATAAAGCATAGACATTCACCAATTTCAAGATAGAACAAGTTATCTTTTGTCTCTATACCTGATCCAATCAGCTTTCCTTTGTCATGCAACAATCTTTCTTTTCCATGCATGAATTCCACTTTGAATCCATTATTGAGTAGTTGTGCCACACTCAACAGATTGTATTTTAGTCCTTCTACCCAATATGCATTATCACATACAAGCTCTTTGGTTAGTGAGATTCTTCCTTTTCCTTTTATACAACAAGGTTCATTATTATCAAACCTCACACTACCACCATCATAGTCTTCGAATTGTTCAAACTTAGTTTTATCACCAATCATATGATGAGAGAAATCACTATCTATGATCCATGTATCATTTTTGCTCACATGAGAGATAAGTGCCATTTCCTAATCATTATCAGATTCATCTTTCATAGAAATGTAAACAATTTCATCATCTTCTTCATCAGAATCATTAGAATCCTTAGCCATGAAATATGTTTTCTTACATTTTTCTTTGAATGATTTGAAGTCTTTCTTGCCAATGCACTTGTGACCTTTCTTCTCATCCTTGTTCTGCTTGTTTGGGCACCTAGTAGCAATATGTCCAATTTCTTCAAATGAATTTTTTTTAGAGGAACCTTACCTTTGTATTTCCCTCTACCTCTTGAATATTTCCTTGCAAGAAGAGCTTCAACTAGATCAAGATCACTGTCTGAACTCTGTTCTAATTCTTATTCACTTTCTAAACGAGAATCCTTTATTTTCTTGCCTTTCTCCTTGAGTGAAAACTTGGCTTCAAATGCTGATTCAATGTTTTTGGAAGTTGGAACATAGCTATCATATTTATCAAGCCCAAATGTAGTCAATCATCCTACTATGGCTTATAAATTTATTTTATGATTTGCTTCACATCTTCTTTCTTGAATTGCAGATTCTCTAATTGCATAAATGGGAAGTAATATTCTAAGAACTTTACTTACAACTGTTTCCTCCTCAATGTCTCCTCCAGAAGCCTTGATTGCACTGACAACTACTTTGACTCTTTCAACATATTTGGCAATATTTTCATCCTCTCTTATCCTCATCTGATCAAATTGTCCTCTTAGACTTTCTACTTTGGCTCTTCTTACATTATCAACACCTCCATATATTTCTTTCAGCTTGTTCCATATTTCAAAGGTAGTTTTGTAGTTCTTGACATCATCAAATTCTTCATAGCTTAGGGCAGATGAAATGTCTATCATCATGGTGTTATGAGTCTTCTTCTTAGCAATTTCATTAGCAAATAATGTACTAGAAGGAGTCACATATAATTCATCCAGATATTTGAATCCTGTATCTCCAGTGGAAGCCAGGTGGAGTCTCATGAGACCTTGCCATGCTAAAAAGTTATCCTTGTTAAGCCTTGGAATTTCCCTCTTGTAAGACATCCTAATCTTTAGCTTAGATCCTTGAAATCCTTCCTGCAAGAACCAAAAGCTCTGATACCAATTGTTGGAAATATACATGGAGTAACTAAGAGGGTGGGGGGGGGGGGGGGGGGTGAATCAATTACCACAAAAATAAATTCACAGATCCCTTAGATGTCTTAAATAACTAGTTACTATTGTTACTTAGTGGCCACACAGAAAAATGTTGTAACTCGGTAGATGAACTTTGTATTAACTTATTATTGATCTTTAAGCATTCACAATTATTAACATGCATGCAAAAGGAAATAATATGAACATAAGAGACACCAAATTTAACGTGGAAACTCAATATGGGAAAAACCACCAAGTAACTAGCTACCAATTTTCACTCTTCTAAAGTGATCCTATTAGGAGCCAACCCTATTAAAGGTTACAAAAAACACTATTAGGTGTGACCTTGTTAGAGGATTTAATCACCTTGCTAGGAGTGGCCTTGTTAGAGGACTTTAGAATAATTCAGTAGAACTATCCACCTTGTTAGAGGATTTACAAAAATGGCTGCTAAACCAACTCTGTTAAGAGATTTAGAAATCACCACTACAATGATTAAAAAGTAATAATGAAGTGACCTAAATGAGATGCAGCTAAAATTACTATTATAGATCTCTGTTTTTCTTCAATAGATCCTCACTGATCGAATACACCTTTGCTGCTCCTCAAGGATATCTAATCCTTCATCAAAATTTGTTCACGCTTGCTCTTTTCACAATCAACTCACTTGCATGCTCGCTCATTCATACATCCATCCATACTTTAGAATTCACAACTTGACCTTTTATTTATACCTTACAAATTGTTAAGTTAGCTCATTTACAAGTTACATTCACTAATAAACAATACATCAGTTTCCTATAGTCATTACATGAAACAATTAAACTTTATTTCCCAAAAAAATGAAATCCTTCATTGGCTAACCCTGCTTGGTAAATATTGCTCCAGAAATAATTTCCAGTGTTAACCAAGTGAAGCTCAGTAAACATTACAAACTCTGCAAAATCCTTTGGAGACCGAGTGTACTTGGCAAGAACTAGTTTTCCTTCCCTGACCTTGTGAGCTTGGTAAAAACTAACTTTCCTTTGTTAACCTTGGGAGCTTGATTAACACTAACTTCTATCATAGAATCCTTTGATGCCTGAGTGAGCTTGGTAGAAATTGTCTTCATAGTGTGACTTCCAAAAATGCTCGGTAGACTTTGTAATTCACTTTGTTGACCAACTGAGCTTGGTAGACTCTGTCTGATAACTGATATAACATTTGTGTAACATCAAAGACAACACACAATTGAACAATTGTATCCAACAAAGAAGACCTAGGTGAATTAGGGTTAGGTATGAATAAACAACTATGATTCATCCATATTTCCACTTAAACCTTCCTTTTACCTAATTGGGTGCATATAATAAATAGGGATTCCCACTTAAGGTTCATCCTTATCAATAAAATATCATAATTCAATCCTTAAATCAGCCCAAAAATGGTTTACATAGTAGTTTGTGCCACTACAAAAATTTATGACAAAAATGTGTTACTTGGCATCTAAAGTCCCTAGTGCTTGGTGCATACTGTGACTTCAATGCTCTCACTTGGCATCTAAATGACTCGACATGCATTGCTTGCTCGGATCCTAAAACACTTGACACATACTATCAATTTGACACTTGATTGACTCGGCATATGAGTGACTCAACACTCATTGTTTACTTGGCATGCTCTAATTTTTATGTTCTACTCAGCATATGTTACTTGTTCGGCATGAACTAAGTAAGTGACTTAAGTGTATAGACACTCACTTTCAAAATCAATCTAAGATTAGTAGTTAGTAGGTTCTTTTACCTTGTTTCTCAAAGTTCCCATATTGTTATTTAGCTAATTCCTAAAAAAATTTACATTGTAAAAGGATTATTGAAATTCTATCAAATTAGAAGCCAAAAAAATGGTGACTCTACTGGGGATCTATGTAAAGAAATTCATGGTTTAAAATACTATAGTCTTTGGTATAAATTGTACATCTACAATTATTTTTTAGTGATCTCTTGTCTTGTCTACAAAATAGAGTTTACATTCCTTAAGTGCACCATATTAAAAATTCTTCTATGTTTGGCCCTTGTATCATATATATTCTTAGACATTCTTTTCCTATGATATTTTCTTGTCCTCTAGCCATTTTAAAAGTATTCTTCAAATAGTGGGTGGCAAATTGGTCAATAGTTTTATAGCTAGTGCTATATAGTTTAAGTGATTGTTTCAAAATGGTAAATAGAAGGAAAAATACAAGGTCCTACACAGAGGCCAATCCAGAAGTGCCTCTATACATAAAATTACCTCATGTGGGTAGGAAGAACTAGACAAAGAAAAAAGAGGGCCCCAACCACACATAGAAGCCTAGATATAGTGTGTCTTATCATTCACAATATGAACCAATAATATAGTGAGAAAATCTTCATCTCTAAATTATGAATTCGAGAACACTAAACTTCTAGGTGAAATATTCACAACCCCACTACTAGAAGAAATGATCTACTAAGATAAAATTGTCTCTTCTATAGGAGATATCTCTTTTAGGCCTAATGTGTCAAAAGAAGTGAACCAAAGATGGGGATATTAAAATACTCTAAATATTGAACCAAATTGTGGGCAAGTCCCATATATTGAGAGAAACCTCATAGATTTAGATGTTCTAGTAGATTTTGAGACTACTTTTGTAGACCTTGATGAATTTTGTTAGAAATTGAAACTCTTAGGAAAAGGTTGTAGAAGAAGATGCCAAACGTATTTTTTTGGAAAAGGAAAAGGAAGTTATCACCATGAATACTCTCATAGAAATAAAATCTTTTCTTAGAATAATGGAAGCCCTCAAAGAGCAAAATAAGAAAGTGGAAGAAAGATCTGATACTCTACATTTAGACATTTTTGGAGATATAGGAGATAGAAAGTCAAAAATCCAAACCAAGAAAGCCTTCTAAGAGAAAAGGAGGAACCTATCATCTCCCAAGTCTAACCCTACAAACCTATAGAGGAAAATGTCATGGATCTGACCATTAAGAACCCTAATAAAGGAAAGAAAAAGGTTGTAGGAATAAAAATCAATGAAACTATGGCTACGTCTAAGAACCCTGTTATGTCAAGAATTGAATTAGATTTGGAAAGAGAGAAGAAAGAAAGGGAAAATCTAGCTAAAGAGCTGGAGAAAGTTGAAAATGAAGTAGAAGCTTTAGAGACATGAAGGAAAATACATTTCCTCAAATCTACTTCTACCTTAACATCTTGACCTAATCAAACTATACAAGCTATAACCTCTATCCAAATTTGTGGGCCCATAGTGAATAGCAAAAGTATGTCCTAGTCAATACTAGCTTCCTCTTCTATAATTACTAGCCAAATAGCTCCAACTCAATAAGTTCAAATCCCTGTGCAAAACCAAGGAGCTAGACCTAATAATTTAGATGTTTTAGGTTTTTAGAAAGGCGTATTTACATGGAGAAATACAATAAAATGACCTTTGTAGGTATCCCTATTTTTCCTCATCCAATCTCAAATGATTTGAGAGATAAGGTCATTAAATTCTTAGGAAATAATTCTATAACTACACAGGAACATCTTAAAAAATTCACTCATATGCTAAATAACTATGAAGTGGAGCATGAGGATGTGGTTATGAAACTATTTATGCACTCACTCATTGAGGATGCAAGGGATTTGGTTCATAAGATTACCTGATGATATTATTGGTTCTTGGGATGATCTAGAGAAGCCCTTTAAGGATCAATATGGTTACAACACTAATGTAAGTTTTATGTCAAATGAGTTCAATAATATAAAGAAAAATTAGAATGAGTCAACATTTGATTTTTAGGTAAGATTCTCGAAGGGAATGCATAAGTTATTTCAATTTATGATACTAGTGATAATGTGTGTCTTACCATCTATTTCAATGCCTTTTATAGTAAGATGGCCTATGCCCTAAGATATAAAGAACTTAGGACTTTAAAGGATGCTTTTAAGATTGTTTTCAATATTAAAAATAATAGGAGAGAATTTGGTAAGCTAGGAAGAAGGGATGATCCAAAGTTGTTTAATCTTACAAGTAATATAAAAGAAGGTGTTAAGCTCGTTACAACTAAGAAGTCTGAGGATGACAAGATGGACCATGTTTTGAATCTACTTATGAATTTGAACCCACTAGTAAACCATGCAATTAAGCCCAATTTTGGTGAGAAACCTCAATTCAATAATAACTATAATAATTATATCAAATTTCAAAACTATCCCTATAACACACAATGGAAGGATTCCATTCCTAACCCTACACAAGGAAAAAAGTACACTAGATCCACTATAGAGAAGTTTTGTAAATGTGATGGAGGATATGCCTTGGTGTATCATTTGCCAATCTCCTTTTTCTCCTAAATATTGTGAGGTTGTCCAATTATTTTTTGAAAATCACCAAGCCCAACTTGAAGAAGATGAGGAGGAAAAGAGCCATGAAGATGTGGCATGTAATAAGATTAATTATGTGATAATGGTGAAGAATTTGATCTAGAAGAATCTATGATCGATGTTAGTAATTAGAGAAATATGTATCAATTACATCATTAGAAAGTATTTTTAGATGATGAAGCTCAAAATGATGATAGGATGTACAACATAGTATCAGATGTTGAGCATATGAATTTGAGGAAACCATCTAATGAAAAATTGATAGAATAAATATTGAGATGGTGGCCCAAGTTCACAACACCAATAATATCATAAATAAAATAGTAAATGATATTGTTGGAAAATCATTTGGTATTTTTATCAAGGATATAACTCACAAAATGGATTATGGAAATAAAAAAGATAATCTAGTGATAGTAAAAAAAAAAAGGCAATAAGAATAAGAAATGGGAACCTAAGAAGAAAGTGTAGTTTCAAGGTGCAAAGGCAGTCGAGATGAATACACCAGAATAGAAATCAAATCCTAATGCCATCAAACAAGTGGAGAAGCCTATTTTTTAGGTACAAGTAGCCAAGGGTAATATATTCAAACCCCTTGTATATGATCTTGTTGACGTGATTTCTATGCTATCACAAATTACTATTAAATTCCATCTATCTGAAATGTTTAGGATATAAGAACATAAGAGTAAATACTCTCTTGGTTAGGAGGAATTGGGAATAGTAATGTTGTTGAAAGGGAGTCATAAATAGAGAAGGAAATTCCTCTTTTAGTAAACGAAAATGAAGTCTAAGGATTCATGTCCCAAATACCTCAGATGTAATTGGATAATTCATCTACAACCTATATAGAAAATATTGATCCTTTCTTCCTTCACCAAATCATAAATGGCAAGACTTGAAAACACTGCATGATAGATTTAGGAGCCTCAAATATTGTCATGCCATTTAAGATCATAGAAGACCTTGTATTAAAGATAGATACAAAACAAGGTAGGTGTAAAGCCATGGATTCTAGAGAGGTCCCTATCATAGGAACAATTAATGCATTGCCTTTTAGACTAGTTGCCTGTCTTGATGTTGACCTAACTATGATTGTCCTACTAGTTGATATCTCTCAACAATATGGAATGTTTCTCCCAAGAAAATAGAGTGATGGAATGAGAGGTAGTCTACAATGTGATTTTCCTTATGCCACATTTCACATAGGAGATAAATCCATCAAGGTTGATAGAGAGCCAAGAGTTACCCACATGCTTGAGGATAATATTGATACATATGCTCCTTCTTTTTTTTTGATACAAAGGTGAATGCTTTCCAAGTTTATATCACCATTTAGGAAAGGGTAAAAACACAAACTTGTGTCCCTCTTTTGTAAAGGAAAAGGCTAACAAAAGTATAATTGTTCACCTTTAATGACATAAAATTGGTATTATTATTTTGAATTTGAAAATGAAGTAAACTAATGAAATGTGTAGAAATGGTTGAAGTTTTGGATTATAATTTTTATTGGAATAAGGATATATATATATACTTTCCTAATTTTTATACATAATTTTTTAGCTACTAAAAATTAGCGGTCTAGTTCCCACCACAAAACTAAATGGAAATAAACTTATGACCCTTTGATCTCAGACTCTGTTATAAATAACATATATGGCTAGAAAAATAAAAATAATATTTAGAGCTATATTTTCTCTTTTATAATGATTAAAATTTCAACTCACCTAAAATTGATAGTTTTCATGGCCCACCACATTTTTTGAAACATATCTATTCTAACAAGAACAAAAGTTATACATTCTAGAAGAGGACACTCTCCTCTAGAATTCCATATAATTTTAAAATATTTTTTATATTATTTAATAATTTTTGTTTCTCAAAATTGACATCTTTTCAAGTGTTAAAATATGTGCTTGTAGAATTTTTTAATTACAATAAATTATATCTAATTAAAACACCATAAACTCTATATGAAAATATTCTTCACTTAGAGCTCTATAAAATGGTGTTTATATGTTATTAAAAAAATATCATAAAAAAGTAAGAGTTATTGAAACACCACCTTTTTGAAATAATTTTATATCTTTAATAATTGGATACAAACTAGTATAAAACATGCATTTAATAAAAATTTCTAATTGGAAAAGTGTGAGACCATATATAGCTTAGCTAGAATGAATTTATCTAGATCATATGTTTGAAAAAAAATAAGATTTTAAGATAAAAATACTCAAATTCAGTCATTCTAATAAATCAACCTGAAAGGTGACATGGCTTTGTACTTTTACTCAAAATTGAAAAGATAGTCCCACTAATTTCACAAGAAGTAGAAAAATGAATAGATTCTTAGAATATTTGGAGTATGTATTTTGATGGGGCTAATTCTAAGGAAGGGTCAGGGGTTGGAGTAGTTTTTATATCCCCAGAGAAAAATACATTTAGATATTCATTCATCCTAAACTTTACTTGTACTAATAATATTGTAGAGTATAAAGAACTTTTACTTGGATTAAAAGTGGTTGTAAATCAAGGTATCAAGAAATTGCATGTTATTGGTGATTTAGAATTAGTTGTGTCTCAAATTAAGGAGATGCATGCATCTAAGAACAAGAGGTTGAAACAATACATGAATTTTGTTTGCCCAATCATATAGAAGCATTTGATGCTTTTGGAATTTATTGGATGGATAGAAGAACAATAAGATGGCTGACTTGTTGGATAATGTAGCTATTAAGCCTAATGATATATCATTTGATGGTGTTTCCAAGGTTGAGATGTAGAACAAACCATCCATTCTTGAAAACATAGAAAATTGGAAAGTATTTGAGGATGATAAAGATATTTTAAATTTTATCCTCAAATATGACAAATACCATGGCCAAGGACTAGATTAAAGAACTTTGGTTGAGAATATAGATGGGAAGGAGACCATTTTTGGCCAAGAAATTCCGCAGCTAAAAACAAACGAACTGTGCAAAGGATTAGTGGTGTTAGAGAGTTTCTTTGATAATTAGGATAGAGGGCATTTAGAAGTTAAGGATAAGAAACCACAAGAGTTTGAAGAAGTGAACCTTGGAATATATGAGTCACCTAAGAAAGTATATATAGGTAAAACTCTATCTCCTACCATTATAAAATATTTGATTGATTTGCTATAGAAATTTAGGCATATCTTTGGATGGTCATATGATGACCTTAAAGCTTATAGGGAAGACTTATTTCAGGATGTTATACCTCTAAAAGAAAATGGAAAACCTTTGAAACAAAAGAAAAGACATGTTAATCTCACATTAGCCCCTAAAATGTAGGAAGCAATTATAAAACTAAGAGATGGGTGGATTATTAGCCCCATCAGACATTCTTCATGGGTGTCTAACCTAGTGCTAGTTAGGAAGAAAAAATAGTGACATTAGGTTGTGTGTTGACTTTAGGAATTTCAATATTGACTCCTTGAAAGATAACTATGGCTTTCCAAACATGAAAGCTATGTTGCAATAGGTTACTAGTTCTGAACTAATGTCCATGATAACTATTGCTTTCCAAACATGGAAGCTATGGATGTTTCTTTCAAAGAATACATAGATAAGTTCATGTTTGTATACCGGGATGATCTGGTAGCTTATTCCAACAATTTTTAAGATCACTAAAAACATTTAGAATAAATCTTTATAAAAGCTTTGGAGTATGAAGTTTCATTGAACCCAAAGAAGTGTACCCTTGGAGTGATAGAAGGAAAACTTCTTGGCCATATAGTATCTAAAGATGGAGTTAAGATTAATATAGAAAGGGTTGCAACAATAGATAAGGTTCCTAAGCCTTAAAATGTCCAAGGAATTCATTAATCCTTCTTTGGTCAAGTCAATTTCTTGAGAAGGTCTCTAAAATTTTTGGCTAAGATCAATAGGCCTATTTCCAAAATGCTCAAGAAAGGGGTAGTAATTAATTAGGAAGGAGAACCATCTATCGCTTTCCAAGAGATAGAAGATGCTATGAAAATGCACCAATGCTGAGGACACTGAATTATGCAAAACCCATGCATATTTTTCCATTTGTATCTTTTCATACTATTTCTATAGTCCTCTCTCAAAAGAATGAAGAGGGGTATGAACAACCCATTGCATTTTTCAGCAACTCACTCCAGCCTATAGAATTCAAATATGAAATTAATGAGAAACACACATATGCTCTTGTAAAAACTATCAAAGCCTTTAGATGTTATCTAGTAGGTACCATTATTATTGCATTTGTGCCTAGTGCAATATTCAAAGATATATTTACCCAACAAGAGGTGTCTAGCAGGAGGTGCAGATGGATTAACAAAATCTAGGAGTTTAACATTGAAATTCAAATTAAAAAAATGGTGAGAGGCCAAGGGTTAGCAAAATTGGTGGCTCAGTCAAACTTGGATGCTAATAAGATCAATGTTATAGATGGAGACCATAGAGAAAATATATGTGATATGGATGATTGTGAGTAGTATAGAAATGTTATATACTATTTGAACCATATGGAAGCTCCATCTCATTTGACTAATAATGAGAAAAGGTCTATGAAGTTACATGCAACTAGATATATTATTATCAATAGGAGTTTGTGGTGGAGAAGTTTTAAAGGAATACCATTGAAGTGTATTGATCATAAGAGTCAGAAAGGGTACTCATTGAAATGCATTCATGAGTAATGAGAGCTGGCTTTTGGTGGTCAAGTTTATTTAAGGATGCACATTCTCTAGATAGGAAATATGATTCATATGAGAGATTTGTTGGAAAGTTAAAATTATTTGGAAATACCCCCTTGAAGTCAATAGAAGTGTAAGCACCTTTCCAAAAATTGGGAATGGTTTTCATAGGTGAAATGTCAACTAAGTCTAGCACAGGTTATTCATGGATTTTAGTAGCAACATATTATTTTACTAAATGGGTAGAGACCATTCTTACTAGAAAAGCTACTACCAAAGTGGTTTTTTTTAGTTAAATAACATAATAACCAAATTTGGGTGTCCTAAAAGGATTGTGATTGACAATGCTTTTCTCAATCAGAGTAATTCATAAATTTTTGTGACAAATATAGCATTACAAGGTCAACATCATCTCCCTATCATCCACAAGGGAATGAGCAAGCTGGATCAACTAATAAGAGCTTTCTAAAGATTTTCAAGAGCACACTAGATGATAATAAGAAGGCATGTGATTCCAAGCTTCATCTAGAGATTTGGGCTAATAGAGTGACAATTAAGAAAGCAATAGGTGTTTCACCTTTTGATCTGGTATATGAAATCCAAGCAAGAATGCCCTAAAATAACCTAATAGGCCACTTGAATTATATCTTGATGTATGATGATAATATCATAGATGAGATGCAAAAGAGAATGGATGAATTGGTAGTATTGACTAAAATTAGGAAGGAAGACTCTGCTAGAAATGGAAAGTTATAGTTGCAAGAAAAACACCTATATGATAAGAAGGTAGTGACAAAGAAATTTAAGCCTAAAGATTTAATCTTGATGTGGAATGCAAGGATTGAAGGTAAAGAAAAGCATGGAAAGTTTGATCCAATTTGGCTTGGCCCATACTTGATAGAAATCATATGGGGTGAAGATTCATATATTTTGAAGGAATTATTAAGGAATATTCTTGAATTGCCAGTTCATAGACAATTCTTGAAGAAGTACTTCTATTGAAGATAATTTTATTTCTATGAATAGTAATTTAGGGCTATGTACTATTTTGTAAAATTTTGTATCTATGTGTTTCCTGTATATATTTGTTGTGTTTTTCATGTGTATGTTTATTGCTCTCTAAAAAAGTTGTCAAAATTGTCAAGTATGTGGTTCTCTTCGGCTAGAGATTGTAAGCCGTCATATGAATATAGATTATTCATCATCCCTAGATAGGGCTACTATTGGCCTAATTTTTCACCTTGTTAAAACCCTCAATATTTTTGTGATAATCCAATTTTCCCATCAAAGTATTTAGGGTTTGCAATTCTCTTGAGTAGTTTTTACCCTAGAAAAACCCTAGGTTTTATGCCCTATTATCTCATAATTTTCTAAAATATTTTGAAAGCTTTAATAGTCACATCTTTGGGTAGGGTGGGATATTTGAATTGAACCTTGGATATTAATGTTAAATACTTAAAAAAACCCTAGAACCTCTCTAAGTTTTTATTATTTAAGGTTTATCTTTGTTATTTCTGAATTGTTTCACAAAATTGGGTTTTTCCCTAACTCATAACTCTATTTTAACCTATGGTTTTATCGTGGTTACCTTGTATCCCACATAAGTTACTTTTTAACCCAAGTTGTGAGTTTCTATGAGGACACTTGATCTTCCTTAAGATCAATGACTGTCATTATGTCGTTCTAAGAAGATGTGAAGTTTTTAATCTTAGTGACGTAATGACAAACTAACATCTATCATATGGGACCAAAGAAGATGCAACAGTCAGGCATATTTTCTTAGCCATCGAATCTCTCTAGAATCTATGGTCATCACCGTGTTGCTTTGGATATTTGTGCAAATTTTAAGTAAGGTGACATAATTTTTGAGTTTTCATTTTGCATGATGCTTAACGATAGGAATCCTTTCGAACTCCTCTCTTGAAAAGTTAATGTAGGATCAACTCCAAGGTTTTAGATGAGCTTATGACCTATTGGAGTCTGATTAGTTGAAGATAAATGTGTTTGTTCATAGGGAGGCCTTTTCTAGTTCTGACCAATTTTAGATAAGATGTTCAATTTTCTTGCTATTTCAAAATAACCACAAAAAGATATATGTTTATGGTATTTTCTATTTTTTTAATGAATGCAATCTAACAATGCAACTATATGAATTACTAATTTAACCAAGGGTTGATAAATAACATAACAAAGATAAGGTAATGAGAAATAAAATAACATGAAAGGGAAATATCTAACAGACATAAAGCACGATAACTAAACATTTATAAGTTAAATCATCAAAAAGATTAGGTTGGAAACCAATGAAAATAAGAGCAATGCTTCCTGAAATACACTGAAGCAATTATTGATGGAAATTTAGTAAAAACTAAAAGATGTTTCACTTCTTATCAAATCACAAGGCCATAGAAAGTGCACTCATGCGAGACAAGAAGCTATGTAGGATCAATGGGGTGATCTCTTCTCCAACTCAATACGGCAGTGAAATTTGTCAACATGCAAAAAACACTAGAACTAAAAAAATTGCATAATCAAATCAATACAACAAAACTATTGGCTCCATTATTATCATGAACAAGAATTCACAAAAAAAATACACTCTAGCCAAAATAACTACACTTAGAATGAAAGCACCAATAACATATATTATTGCATCAAGATAATGGCCTGGAATACATGTTACATTCCTAAATTTATAAGAAATCATCTCCTCAATTTGTGTTGATCATGGTGATCTTTTTATTCAAATATATGCTTAAAACTAATAAAAAAAATCTAATTATGTACAAACTAACTCTCTAAATGGTGCTAAGGAGGACTCCACCCTTGTTTATATCAATTAATGGGTGCATGAGCCTTTATGTGTCTTAAAACAAAGAAAGAAGTAGTAGATAAGAGGAAGGAAGTTGTAAGAGGATATAGGAGCCACTGGAAGCTCTAAAAATGGAAGCTCGGCCTTCTCTAAATGTTTTTAGGAGATAAATGGTCATCAGAATGCATTTCTAGTGCATGTAAAGCTCTAAATTTTGAACTGGTAATTAACTGTCAGTGCACCTTTGACTACTTCCAAATTTATGGCACACCTTTGGAGTAACACAACTTGTACACCTTAGTGGGAGTTTCTGGCTTCTAGCTTCTGGGTTTTCTTCCCCTTTATACCATAGTGATGTTTGGATGCTTTTCATTGAATTTATCTATAATCTCCATTACTTGGGAAGCTTATAAAAAATATAAAGCCTCATATTGATGCTTGACTATATTCTTATGATTATAGGAATCCATTTTATTTTTTGCAAAATGATCAATTCTACTATCAAGTTTCAACAATACCTCTTTAGTCTTGAATGCTTGTCTAATATCTTCATTTGATGAAGCATCCTTGAAAGTTATTTGGAAATTTTCAATATCTACTTGGACAGACTTGAGCTTCATCTTTCACTCATCTTCAAAAATCTCAAGGGAAATAACATCTTAATACCTATCTGCATCCAAAATTTTCTTTTGAGACTAGCCTTTTAACTTCTGAATATCTTCGTGAAGTTCTTCCATGGCCTTATTTCTGGTAGCTATCCTTTCAATCCAATCTTAAAGTTTATCAATCTCATCTATTGTATACACTTCCATGAGTTTATGATACCTTTGACCTTTTATTTTTTGGAATGCTTGAAGGCCATTGCCCCAAGTGTGTGCCTCATACATAAGCCCAAAATCATAGTCTACCATAGATACTCATTTCTCTTTACTAGAGTGCACATTATGCAATAAGTTCAAATTAGCCTGTATTATCTCTGCACCTTTTTGCTCAAAATTGTCATGCCATTTCTAACATGCTCCTAAAAATGAATCAACTTGGACACTTCCCTTATCTCTCCCTTCTAGTGCCATCGTGAGAGTAACCTCTAGGTGTTCTTGACATAATGGACCTATAGTTCCATGTAGATATCCTCTTAGAAGCTCATTCTCTTTGCACAACTTTATCAATTCGTTCTCATTTACATCTAAATGCATAAACACCTCCTTGACATCCATAGTGATCATTACTTTATCAATGTCTACTACAAACTTTCCTAATAGGAATTCTTTAGTATTATAGTCCTTAAGAGTCAAATCGTTGGTCTCAACATCTGGAGGAGGAATGGATATATGAGCAAGTAAGTCCTAACCTTTATTCTTAATTATGAAGGTCAATTTTTGCACATCATCCATAGGTGGATCAAGCCACTTGATGGCTTCTACTAGAACATCTATACTTTCCTCTTCATTCAGGTTCAATTGTTTCTTTTGTCATACCATAACTTCCCTCTTGAGGCAAGATGGTTGAGTGCCCATAGGAGACATGTACTTGGTTAAAGAGAAGGTTTTCCCTATAGGCCCTTTTCTCTTATCCCTCCTTTATGGAGTCTTCTCCTTTAGAGAGAGATCTAGATTTGGTGTCCATGTATCTATAGTATCCAAAGTCCTTTCCTATATCTTGAGAAGTTTATTGAGGTTCTTCAAGTATCTATCCTTCCTCTGATACTTCATTGGCTGGCCTTTATTCCGACTCTTCTTCATGCCCTGCTCATTCTTCTTCAATAATAGGAGGGAGAGGAGTGGCTGAGCCTTTCTCCAAAAATGACAAATCCTAAAATGAAGGTGGTGAGGTAACCATAGATTCTTGTGGTAGACATGGCATTTGGTTCCTATCCTCTCCCAAAGGTTGGTTTATGGGTGTATCTTGTATTTTATTACCCACCATTTTAGTTCCCACTAGCATAAAGTCATAATCAAATATTATGAAAATATTTGTTCCCTACCCCTCTTGCTCATCCATCCCTTGTTGCTACTCATCCTTTGAAGTTTTAACCTCAACAGATTTTCTAGGAATAGATTGTGGTGTAATGGTGGAGCTTCTCCTTTTCACTTCCTGGGCATCCCTAGCCAAGTGTGTCCTTTGATTCAAAGGGAGGTTGTCTTCTTCATCTTCTTCATCCACCTCAGGGATGGTTTCTAGGACTAGAGGATTAGGTATAACCTTTTTCTATATATTTGGTCTTCTAGTCCTTCTAATAATAGGTCCAACCCTAGCTTTCTTGGCATGTGAAGGAGAGGTTTCTTCCTCTTGTACAAGTGTTGACACCTCTTGTGCTTCCTATGCTAGTTCTTGTTCTTATTTTGGCAGAGGAACTTGTGGAGTATCCTAAGCTTGAGCTACTTCTTCATTTTGATGCTCTTGATTCTCATTTTATTGAGCTACCTCTTGAGGTTGAGGTTCTTTAGCTTTGGGCTCAACTTTCTTTGGAGAATCTCTTTTCCTCTTATTAATTTTGTATACCATTCCCAGCCTAATGAGGTATTGGGCAGGGAATGTTGGCATTGTAACATTTATACCTTTAACCTTTATTGGGAATGTTGGAGCTTGGAAGGTGAGAGTTTGTGGAGCTGGATCAAGGTTAAAAGGATTCTTGACCAAGTCCCTTATCAATTGAATTATATGCCTAGCCCTATGGTTTATATCTACATTTTCATCCTCGTCTATCTCCACATTCATCATTGGTCTATCAAATATCTTTTCACAATTGTACAAGGGATCTGAGACATCTTTAGTGTCTTTTTGGACAACCTTCAGTGGTACCATTATTTTCAAAGTACTTCCTACTAGATATAGAGTCATCCTACAATAATCCCTTATTTAGATATCATATAATCCCTTATTCAAATATCATAGTCATCTATTGCATTCTTCCAATGATATTCTATGGCATCTTCATGAACAAATTACTTTCTTGCTAGATGTTATGCTCTTCCAATATTATCAAAATAAGGGCAAGGGGAGTTGTAATCCTCCAAGGGATATTGATCCCATTATACATCAAAGTTCATGATATCTTGATTCTATTATACTTCAAAAGGACCTATGGTAATCGGCCATACCCATGTCTTTTTATCCTATTTCCTCACTCTGTCATATGCAAATGTGAGATGTCTTGCAATCTCTAACAAAATAAGCCTATCCAATGGATATCTTAGGAGTTTCTTCTGATTCATAGTTGTACTAGCTACCCTTAGGTAAGTGAATGTCTTGAACTAGATGTAGTAGGCACTAATTTTTGAAATCCTTGTTGCTCCCTCTATTGATATCCTTTTAGCGTAATCACCCTCTATGAATCAGATGATTGTAGAAATGAAGGCATCATTCACTATTTGATATTCCTTGTGCTGATTTGAGAGCTTCTTCTTTACCAGTTGGGGGTATACCACATAAGTCCATACATTAGCATCTTGCATGCTTCCCCTCTTGAAAAATCCTAGATAGTTAGTTGTTCTCACTGCTATTAAATACACCAAGTATGATGTCATGTAAACTTGGGGTCAACTTTGACTCCTACCAAATGCTCATCTAAGTTTTCACTTAGTATTGTGGACCAATCAATTGGAAATTTGGTTATTCTGATGGTCTCTCTGAAATGTACGATCCAAATGTCAATATGCCTAGCCATTGGTAGACCCATGACTCTGCTTAGAAGCATAATGGAGTATCGCATGTTGTCCTTTATATATCCTCTAGTCATATCTACCTTTCCTAATCTTCATCCAAAGGGTGTCCTATCAATTAAAAATTATGATTATATGATCTTTGTAGCCTTCTTTTCATTATCCCTATACCATCTTTCTACTTAATAATAGGTTATCTTCACATATTGATTAGCTCTCAGGAGATGGAAAACTTTCTCAATGTTCCTTGGCCTTAGGTTTGTGATACTCTTGATAGCTCTTTCTTCTGACACATAGTTTTCTGTCAATGTCATTACATGCTCTGAAGATTGTACTGATGTTGGATGTGATACCACATTGACCAACCTTGATCTGATAAGTTCTAAGACCATCAAAGACCTCTCTTTAGGTTTTTTTTCAGAGTACTAGGAATGCATTCTAGTATATGTGCCCCAACTAAGTATCTCTAATCTTTGAATTTCCATCTTGAAAGCATGATTTCTTCGGTGCACCTTGAAATTTGGGTAAGTGCACCAAGTTTTGGTGCCAAAAGAGGGGTATAAGAGGACACCTTTTTTTTTAAATCAACAATTTCTGAACTTCAACAAGAATTTGAAGATATTTATGCTTTAAATTTTCAGATATGGCAAAAACAAAAGTAGTAGTCATTTGAATCTAGTTTCTAAACTAATTTTTTTTTCAAAATGGTTTAGTTTTACGTCCTCAAAAAAGGGGGCCACAGAAAGTGGTACTGTTTATTCCAGAAAAACATAACACAGTACAAAGTGTGCCCCCCCCTTAAATTTTAACTTTTGTTTTGAAATTCTTTAATCAATCCAGTCAAAAGTTACTTAACACTATGTAGTTTATCCCAAATTTTTTAGGTAATTTTATAATGTGTATTTATTTTTTATGAATTTTTTAACTAGACACATCCCAAAAATGTGAAATATCTATTTTCTCCCCCTAGAAATGATTGAAAACTAATCTAAAATCAAAACTTCTTTTTTACAAAGTGTGTAGAATGGAGTCTAGTTTCTAACAAACTAAGTTGTTGCAAAATTTGATGAACAAGCTAAAATCTATAGCCCAATTAGTACATGTTGGTTTTTGACAAAAAATGGACATACATTCAAAAGAAATTATATATAAAAGGCTTAAAATAGTTCAAGTAAAAAATAAACTATATGGTTATATAGCTAATACAGAGACCTACAATGTCATGTAACTTGATCTTATCGATGCTCAACCACAAGGAATCTTGAAGGAGAGCAAACAAGAAAAAAAATCAATCATTTTTTATATGTTTGTAGCAAAACATGTCTCAGACTAGTTTATAGACTCCAAACCTTTGGGTTGGATCCCCAAGGAAAAACCAAGCCTTAGGCTTGGTAGAATACAAATATTTGAATAGCACGTATGCCCTACTGCATGTGCACTTTAGCACACATGCACTATTTAGAGCTTTTTAAATTTGGGTCTTAATAGCGCGTATGCACTATAGTGCACACACACTATTGAGACCTAAATAGTGCATAGAGAGGGATGAAGAGAGGCAAAGAAAGAGAGAGAGGGGGGATGGTTGTGTGTGTGTGTGTGAGAGAGAGAGAGAGAGAGAGAGAGAGTAGGGGATGGGAGAGAGAGAAAGTGAGAGAGTAGGGGCGCCAGAGAGAGTATAGGATGGGAGAGAGAGGAAGTGAGAGAGAGTAGGGGTGACAAAGAGAGAGTACGAGATGAGAGAGAGAGATTTATAATAGGGGATATGAGAGAGAGGAAGCATGAGAGAATGAGTAGGGGTGGCAGAGAGAGTATGGGATGCGAGAGAGATATTGAGAGTAGGGGATTTTAGAAAGAGAGTAGGCAATGGGAGAGGGAGTGAGAGATGGAGAGAGAGAGAGGAGGATGGGAGTGTGTGTGTGAGAGAGAGTAGGGCATGGGAGAGAGTGCCAGAGAGAGTAGGGGTGGTAGAGAGAGAAAGTAGGGGATGGGAGAGGGGAGAGAGAGTAGGGGATGGGGGAGAGAGAGTAGAGATGGAGAGGGTGATAGATAGAGAGACAATAGGTAGTGGGAGAGGGAGTGGGAGAGGAAGAGAGGGGGGATGGGAGTGTGTGAGAGATCTAGAGAGTAGGTGATGGGAGAGGAGAGAGAGAGGGGCGATGGGAGTGTGTGGGTGTGTGAAAGAGAGAGAGTAGGGGATGAGAGAGGGGAGAGAGAGAGAGTAGGGGATGGGATAGAGAGAGTAGGCAGTAGGAGAGGGAGTGGGAGAGGGAGAGAGAGGGGGAATGGGAATGTGTGTAAAAGAGAGAGAGTAGGGGATGGGAAAGAGAGGAAGTGTGAGAGAAAGTAGGGTTGGTAGAGAGAGTACATGATGGGAGAGAGAGATTGAGAGTAGGGAATGGGGGAGAGAGATAGTACAAGATGGGAGAGAGAGATTGAGAGTAGGGGATGGGGGAGAGAGAGAGTAGGCAATGGGAGATAGAGTGGGAGAGGGAGAGAGAGAGAGAGAGAGAGAGAGAGAGAGAGAGAGAGAGAGAGAGAGAGAGCGGAGGACGAGAGTGCATGTGTGTGAAAGAGAGTATGGAATGGGAGAGAGGAGAGAGAGAGAGTAGGGGATGGAAGAGAGAGAGTAGGCGGTGGGAGAGGGAGAGAAAGGGGGGATGGAAATGTGTATAAGAGAGAGACAAATAGTAGGGGATGGTAGAGAGTGTGAAAATGTGAGAGAGTAGGGGGTGGCAGAGAGAGAGTAGAGAGTGAGAGAGTGAGAGTGAGAGAGAGAGTGTAAGTGAGAGTGAGAGAGAGAGAGAGAGAGTAGATGGTGGGAGAGGGAGTGGGATAGGGAGAGCAAGTGAGAGATAGAGTATGGTATGTGAGAGGAGAGAGAGGGGGGATGGGTGTTTGTGTGTGTGAAAGAGAGACTACAAGATGGGAGAGGGGAGAGAGAGATAGAAAGAGAGTAGGTGGTGAGAGAGGGAGAGGGGGATAGGAGTGTGTGTAAGAGAGAGAGTAGGGGATGGGAGAGTGTGAGAGTTTGAGAGAGAGTAGGGGTGGTAGAGAGAGTAGGGGATGGGAGAAAAGGAGTATAGAGGGAGAGAGTGAGAGAGAGATAGTAGGCAGTGGGAGAGGGAGTGGGAGAGGGAGAGAGAGGGGGGATGGGAGTGTGTGTGAGAGATCTAGAGAGTAGGGGATGGGAGAGGGGAGAGAGAGGGGGGATGGGAGTGTGTGGGTGTGTGAAAGAGAGAGAGTATGGGATGGGAGAGGGGAGAGAGAGAGTAGGGGATGGGGGAAGAGAGAGTAGGCAGTGGGAGAGGGAGAGAGGGGGGGAGTGGCAATGTGTGTAAGAGAGAGAGAGTAGGGCATGGGAGAGAGTGTGAGTGTGAGAGAGAGTAGGGGGTTGTAGAGAGAGTACAGGATGAGAGAGAGAGTAGGGGATGGAAGAGAGTGAGAGAGATTAGGGGATGGGAGAGAGAGAGTGAGAGTAGGGGATGGGAGAGAGACTAGAGTAGAGAGTGAGAGAGAGTGAGAGAGAGAGATAGTAGGCAGTGGGAGACGGAGTGGGAGACAGAGAGAGAGAGAGGGGGGATGGGAGTGTGTGTGAGAGATCTAGAGTATAGGGGATTGGAGAGGAGAGAGAGAGGGGGGATGGGAGTGTGTGTCTATGAAAGAGAGAGAGTAGGGGATGGGAGAGGGGAGAGAGAGAGTAGGTGGTGGGAGAGGGAGTGGGAGAGGGAGAGAGAGGGGGAATGGGAATGTGTGTAAGAGAGAGAGATTAGGGGATGGGAGAGAGTGTGAGAGTGTGAGAGAGAGTATGGGATGTGAGAGAGAGAGTGAGATTAGGGGTTAGGAGAGAGTGAGAGAGAGAGAGTAGGGGATGGCAGAGAGAGAGTGAGAGTAGGGGATAGGAGAGAGAGAGTAGAGAGGGAGAGAGAGAGAGAGAGAGATAGTAGGTAGTGGGAGAGGGAGTGGAAGAGGGAGAGAGAGAGAGGGGGATGAGAGTTTGTGTGAGAGATCTAGAGAGTAGGGGATGGGAGAGGAGAGAGAGGGAGGATGGGAGTGTGTGTCTATGAAAGAGAGAGAGTAGAGGATGGGAGAGGGGAGAGAGAGTAGCCTGAGAAAGTGAGAGTAGGGGATGGGAGAGAGAGAGTAGGTGGTGGGAGAGGGAGTGGGAGAGGGAGAGAGAGAGGGGGGACGTGAGTGTGTGTAAGAGAGAGAGTAGGGGATGGGAGAGAGTGTAAGAGAGTGAGAAAGTAGGGGTGGCACAGAGAGAGAACAAGATGGGAGAGAGAGTGTGAGAGTAGGGGATGGGAGAGAGAGAGAGAGTAGAGAGGGAGAGAGAGAGTGAGAGAGATAGTAGGCAGTGGGAGAGGGAGAGAGACAGGGGGATGGGTGTGTGTGAGAGAGATCTAGAGAGTAGGGGATGGGAGAGGAGAGAGAGTGAGAGAGAGTAGGGGATGGGAGACCTGAGAGAGAGTGAGAGAGAGAGAGCAGGTAGTGGGAGAGGAGAGAGAGTGAGAGAGAGTAGGGGATGGGAGACCTGAGAGAGAGTGAGAGAGAGAGAGCAGGTAGTGGGAGAGGGAGTATGAGAGGGAGAGTGAGAGAGAGTAGGGGATGGGAGAGAGAGAGTAGGGGATGGGGGAGAGAGAGAGTAGGTAGAGGGAGAAGGAGAGAGAGGGGGAATGGGAGTGTGAGAGAGTAGGAAATGGGAGAGGAGAGAGGGTGAGAGAGAGTAGGTGGTGGGAGAGAGAGTAGGTGGTGGGAGAGGGAGAGTGAGAAAGAGAGTAAGGGATGGGAGAGGGGAGATAATAGGGGATGGGAGAGGGGAGAGAGAGTAGGGAGAGAGAGGGAGTAGGGGATGGGAGAGGGGAGAGAGAGAGTAGCTTGAGAGAGAGAGGGGGGATGGGAGTGTGTGAGACAGAGAGAATAGGGGATGGGAGAGGAGAGAGGGTGAGAGAGAGTAGGCAATGGGAGAGGGAGAGTGTGAGAGAGTAGGGGATGGAAGAGGAGAGAGAGCAAGAGAGAGAGTAGGGGATGGTAGAGGAGAGAGAGAGCAAGAGAGTAGGAGATGGGAGAGGATAGAGAGTGAGAGAGTAGGGGATGGGAGAGAGAGAGTGAGAGAGAGTAGGTGATGGGAGAGGGATAGTGAGAGACAGAGTAGGGGATGAGAGAGGAGAGATAGAGTAGGGAGAGAGAGAGAGTAGGGGATGGGGGATGGTGGGATAGGGAGAGATGTGTTTTGACATAGTGCATACACACTATGTGAAATCACCTAAAAATGGTCAAAAAGAAAGTTTGGGTCTCTTTTGATCCATATTTTGCTTTTTGTCTATTGTGTATTCTGTTGTTTCAATAGAAAACACAGGTTTCAAGCTGTTGGAAGTTAGCAAACACCAAATTCTATCATTGGATCGACCTTTTGGATATTCCTTCTATAGAAAAGGTTAGTGCAGTCCTTTTTAAATGTTGTTTGTTGATATATAGAGAAAATTTTGATTATAACTTGACATGTTGTTTAATATATAGTGAATTCATTTAAATTTGAATGTTTGAATGAATTGTTATTTGGAAATGGTTAGAAATTTGGTAAGTTGTTTGTTATATATTGTGTATTCATTGAAATAATTGTAATTTTTATATGTATTTGAATGATTTGTAATTTAAAAATTGTAAGTAATTCAAATGTTTGAATAATCTGACATGTAGAAATCATCCTCATTCCAAGGAAGAAACCATAAACTCAAACAAATGAAGATAGGGAGAGAGATTTGAAAATTAAAAGAGATAAAATGAAACTACTACATGAACAAAGAAAATTGCAAAGCAATAATGAATAATTAACTTTCGAAGAGGACCAAGAACTACCGATACAAAGAAACAAAGACAAAGAACTGGAAAGATAAAGAGAACGAATGAGATTGTTATGCTCAAGAAGACAATTGAATTGTGAAGCTACACCATCTTCCAATGTTGGATTCATATCATCCTCTCATGTTGAAGAGACACTAATTTGTAGATCAGATGATGTACACACTCCATCATGTCATGTTGAAGGCACAACATCAACATATCAAGTAGGTGATATTCCATCTTTTGCATCTTATTGCCAAGGCACATCATCTTCAGTTCAAGGTATGCAAAACACTCAAGCTTATGTTGATGTTCAAAATGTTGAGGGAATGGAAGAGATTATAAAACCTTCTAGAATTCATTTTAGAAGACCAAAAATTTTGATTGATATTGATACTAACATTTTGAAATCAATGCCTGAAAAGATTAGCAAGCGTACTTGTCAAAGAAAAGTTAATCATATGTGGAGATTATTCTTTGAATAATTAAATATTATAAGTCAATGCCAATTATTTGTTGAAATGATGAAGAATTTGAAATTTAGGCCTATCATGAAGATTCTTGGGCTAAGAACGATGGACAATTCAAATGAAAAAAGCATTGTAAAGAATCAAATGAGTGCTCATGACAAAGTGGGTTCAAAATCACTCACCAAAGATAGTAATATCACAAGATGAGTACTTATATCGACAATAGTAAGTACCCAAATGAAGAAATCTCGATTTATGAGAAAGACAAGTAAAATATTGAAAATTGGTAGAGGTACTCTAAGGAGAGCCATGCTAAGGCATGAGAGATTGGAAGATCCAACAAAAAATGAGTTATGGACATTTAGCAGTAGACTACCATGAAAGGATAAAGAAATTAGTGAAGCTTTGAAAACATTGATCAAAGATTTTTGGAAAAATAACACACGTGTTTCCCCTAATCAAAGAGATGTTGTAAGAAGGAGGATTGGTAGCCAAAATTGCAACCCACATGTGAAACATTTTTTGGACTCAACTCATACACAATTTTTTGCAAAATTTATTGGTATGTATTCTCAAATTCAAACAAGTCAATGATTTTTTGAGATGGGTAAACCTTTTTATGTGAAGATAAATCACACACACACAACTTGCTATTGTAGGATACATATTGAATTCTAACCATTTGATGTTTTAAGGCATATATGTGTTTTTTTGCATTCTAAGTTTATTTTGTAGGATTGTGACATGAATGAGCCACCAAGATCTTCAAGAGAATTCATATCCAACATTTTATGTGAAATAAAGGATGGCCAATAATTTTACAAGACATCATGTTTGGATGGTAGATGCTTATTTTGTGGTTCTTTACAACTTTTATCAACTTGTGAACATATGGATATTACACATGCAATTGGAAATGAAATAATAGATTATAGAAAACTTAAGACAATGACATATGCTCTAAAAGATGGTAAATAGGGTAAAAGATGTGATTTAGTCATTGAAAAGATTTCAGTGTATGAGTTCATGAAGATTTTTTGTGAAAACATTATTTACGAGTATGCAAGGCATACACATAGAGCTTGAGGCTGGATTTGCAATTCAAATTGTGCAAGGATATGTTTCCATTGGATACCATTGTTTTTGTTGTAGACTTCGTAGAGAACTACACACCACAATCACAAAATGAGGTGCAAGAAAAGTATTATACCTCTCAATAGGTTTTCATATTTGTTCACACAACATTCATGCATTCACCTACAAGTACAGAGGATGACAAGAATATTTTGAGGGAGTACCATTTTTACATTAGTTATGATCGATCACATTCTACGGAGTTTGTACATGTTTATTTTCAACTATTTTATAGAGATTTGGCTAACAGGGGCATAACATATCATCAACACATTATTTGGTCAAACAATTGTGCATCTCAATTCAAGAATGCATGGATGTTCTATTGGTTGAGCAGGATGCATAGGTTGTGTAGAATTCAATATATGTGAAATTTCATAGAGGTTGGTCATGGAAAGGGAGAGCATGATGGTGCAAGCATATGCATTAAAGGAGCCTTAGCTCATGAAAAACTAAAGTACAAAGATGGAGCAATATTGACAAATGCAAAATCTATCATCCATTAGTGTAATGCTACAATGGGTCTAGGTAAGGAAGGTGTTTCTATGGTTCGTAGATTTTTTTGATTGATAGATAATACTAACATTGCACCATATGAGGATTGTTGCACACCAATAGGATCTAGTGAGTTGCACTCCTTTAGAAGCTCTAATGTAGGTTCATGGAGTATCCACACACAAAAAATGGCATGTTGTTTTCCATCATGTGTAGAAGAAAATTGGGATAACTGTGAGTCAACTGAATGGGTAGACAAATGGGATATACAGGTTTTGGACCCAATTGACACCTATCATACCCACAAGCACTGGAACTAGTAGTGATGGATTCATCTATTGACTTTGACTGCTTGTCTAATCTAGTACAACCTAGTAATATATATATTTATATATCTTTTTAATTTCAATATGTGACTTTATAACTATAGTGTCTGCCCCTAAGTCGCATTTTTGTTATCATTGCCGAACTCTTTTAGGCCCGTTTTATGTTTGATGACTAGTAGTATTGTTTTAAGATTATCAGATATTGTCTTACATTAAGTTTATTATATGATGATATTACTTGGTACTCCATATTTCATGTATGCACGATGATTATTTAGTATTTTCAGTTATTGATGATGATTAGTTAGATGGTTTATCATCATATGTGTTTTCTTATGGATACTTACCCCATACTGCATGTGTATGGTGTGCGTGTTTGTTTTCTTTATGTATGACATTTCTAATGTGGTTATGGCAGGGAGTTGTAGTCACTTGCTAGTCGAGATCTACACGATGCACCACTTCCTACCATTACATGTTTAACTTAGAATATTGTGTTTGTACATGCGTGGATTTTATGCAGGTTGCAGGTATGTGGTATCGACTTCCCTGAATTGCCAGGAGGAGTGTACCCTATCACATTATCTCAATGGTAAGAGAGGGGAGATAAATTCTTGAGTCTAAATCCTAAACATTTAATCCATTTGTCCTAATTGAAAATTAGGACAAGTATCTGAGTTGAGTACCCTCCGAATGTGTCAAATGACATTAGTTCGTGATTATAACCCTTTTGTTTGATTTAGTATGTGTTTTGCTATGATGAGTTTCCTTGTGTTGTTTTATGAGTCTTTGGTGTATTTTCTATTAATTAAGTCTAATTAAAAGATTAAATTAACGATTTAATTTAATGGAAATTATTATGAGATTTTAATGTTTAATTATATTTAATTAATTGAGAAATTAATTAAATAAAAAAAAAGAATTAAATTTGGAGATAAAAGTTATAAGTATAAATTTAGAACGTGATAATATTTATTTAATTTAATAATAATATATTTAGAGTTCATTTTTAAATAAATGCTAAATATTATTGTTATTTAAGTTAATAAATATTTTCTCAATTAAGTTTCTAAAATAAATTAAGAAGTGAAAAGAAATTAATTTAATAAAAGTTTCTTGATTGCATAATACGTGCATGAGAATAAATTTAATAAATTAACTTTAATGGAGTCAAGTGAAAATTAAAATAAAGTAACTTAATTAATTAATCATTGTGCATGGGGAATATTAAAGAAAGGTAAATAAAAGTTGATTTTGAGTTAAGAGTTGTGAGCAAAGAATTCTCTCGGGTGAACGCACAATTAGTGCCCTAATTTTAGAGAGAGAACTCCTTATCACAATTTGGGGATTCATTTTCAATGGACCGTGAGTTTTGGAGAAGGAAGAAATTTTTAGAAAGGAGAAGGTTCTGAGAGGAGGGATTCTTCTCTATAGTTTCTGCGGTGTAGCGATCAGCATCAGTGTCTAGGTAGACGCTTGTGATTTGTGCATATTTTAATACACTCTTTCTTTCCTGTCTTCATTGTGTCTATTTAATGGGTACCTAGATAATTCTTGTGATGAAATTTATCATATTTTGATTCTCTGGGGCGTGTGTTAAATCTTTTATTTTATGGAAAACCAAAAGACTTGTAAAACCCTCTTCAGTAGATTTAAGAAATAAGAAATCAATAAGGAGGGGTTTGAATGAATATGAGAATTCTTCTTATTAAAAGAAAGAAATTATATACATTAATCAAGGTTCATAGTATATTTTCTATTAGGTTAATGATGTGAATTTGTAGAAAAAAAAAGATTCAAAAGAGATTTATTTTAGTTCTGCGTATACAGTACTATATAATTTAAATTATCATTTAAAAGGAATTTATATTAAATTTTAAAAAAATGTTTTATAAAATATATATAATTTTTTTAAAATAAAAAAAATACATATCGCGTGGAGGGTGGGCAGTCACATCCCACCCCCTATTGGTAGCACTGTCCACAACAGTGGACTACCGGCAGCACTGTCGTGGCAGAGTTGTATGACCACCCTTAAATAAGGGTTAGCGATTGATAAACAACGCCGTGTGTTTATAAAACACATTTGATATTTTTTTTTTAAAGAGGTTATTATATATGTTAGTAAATTTAATTTGTTAAAGTTTTTAAATATTAATTAATATAAAGTATTTAATATTAATTTTAAATAAAAAAATTATTAAATTTTTTAATAATTAATTAATAGTATTTAAGTATTTATTAAATCATTTAAAAATAATAATAATCATTTAATAATTAAATGTTATAAATATAAAGAAATTATTAATTAATTTAATTGAATATGATTTAAATAAGATTTATTAATAATGGAAGTTATTAATAAGATTGTAAATTTAATTATTGATGTTAAAAATTTATAGTATTGATTTTAATAAAATCATTACTATTTTATTTAAAATCATTAATGGTTATTTAATAACTTAATAAAACAAGATAAAATTACCCTCATATTATTTTGTTAGGAAATTGACTTTTAATATGAGGGTAACTTTATATATGTGGGTCGAATAAATGATTGGGTTAAAGTATAAGGGTAATACTGAGAATTCTATACACTTGAAACATAAATTGAAATGCAAATTGGAACTTTACTTTTAACTCTATTGTGTATTTTGAAATTAAACCCCAACTATGAAACTGTACTATTTTGTTTGTACTGTCTATGCTTTGGGGTTTTAGGGCTGATTAGATGTTGACCAGTTTAGGTTGTTACCAGAGGCTCAGGGGTTATATGTTTGCGATGTCATGCTGATGTTGATCTCGATCTTGATTATTTTTGCTCAACCATGTATGTGTTAATATGCTCTATGTTGAGTGTGTTTATATTGTTGATTACTGTTTTTTAGTGCCTTCTGGGATGGTGAGATTTATGTTATGAGTTATCTGACTTAACCATTTTTGAGTCATCAATCAGTTATATTTGATTTTCTTTTCAGTCACTTTGAGAGGACTGAGATGTTTTGGATGATTTGTTCTTGATGATGTTATGTTGTGACATGTTTGACTTGACCATTTTGGAGTCTTCGATCAGTATTATTTTGGGATGCTTTTTGGTTGCTCATTGGGAACCGATGGATATTGTGGGATACTTTCTGGTTGCTCATTGGAGAACTGATGGATATTGTGATTTATCATTTGATGCTATTCAATTGCTCGTGGAGAACTGATGTGATTATTGTGAATTATACTTATGATGCTTTCTAGTCACTTATATAGGATAGAACTGATTTTACTATGATTCTTTGATTTGTGATTTTATGAGCTTTAGGGTAGGTAATCTATATGTAGTGTCAGGAAGTGGATTTCAATGGGGGTTGGGGCCCTAAGTGGCTGCCAGGGTAACTCATTGTAAGTTTTTTTTAAAAAGTGATAACATTTACACTAAATGAGAGTAAAATGAACCTAACAAGATTAATTGTATGTTCTTGCCCATGCCTTGAGTGCTAGTATAGAATAAGATGGAAGTAGAGAAAATGTTTGGTTATGACTTTGCATTCCGTAGTATGCCTCATCAATATGAGAGGATACTAGTGGCCACAGGGATCACTAGGGACCCTGGATTCCTAAGGGATTGCTTGGGTAACTCTGAACGTGATTCGTGCGATGACACTTGCTCGCTTACATAGTAGGTTTCCTACATTTCTTATGTGCCTCTGGGTCTAGATGTCGATCTATGTTAGAACCTTTGAGTTAGTATACTTATAGGATCTCCTGGACTTAAAATGTATTTGTGTTATGTGATTTGATATCCTATTTGGGACTTGAGACTATCTCCTCAGTGCGGTGGGAGTGGGCCATTTAGGTTCCATGTGGTCATGTGGTAGTGCTTTTTCACTCTTACCATTTGAGATTTGTCTGTAGTCACTGTTGTTGGAGCTTCTTGGGATGCTTGTTTATCATGATTAGGTGATGTTATTTACTAATGCATTTTCTCGTATTGATGATTAGCATGTGATAGGTCATGCTATCTACTTGTATAGGATTATCTTATGTATTCTTATATGTTAGATTTCCTTATGATTATGTTGTAGTAAGTTTAGTAGTGACATCCCTATTACTATAGTATCGATGATCTTATCGATGACTTGGGATGTTACGTGTGGGGGATGGCTAGGGCCCATGATGGTCTGATGATGCTATTGACGGTTGGGAGGAACTACTCACTTAGTTAGTTGTGTTTTACGATGGATAATTGTATTTCATGATGGATGTTTATATCTTTTATGATGGATGGATGTATCATGTATGTTAGATGGTTTATTTGATATTATTGTACTTTGTATCATGGATTTATGGAGGATGATGTATCTTTATTTCTATTTCTACATATTTATATTCTTTTATCCTCTCATAAACTATGATATGTACAGTGGATATTTGAGCATTCCGAATTAATTTTCCAAGAGGCATTCGAAACAAATATATACTTTATGGACATTGGAATTTTAATTATTCTTTTACGTGGATGTAGTAGTAGTTAGACTTAGTATTAGGTTAGATTTAAATGTGACTCATAATCTTGGGATCCTTAAGGAATGTAACCTGTTATGTATGCTTATAGTTGATTGTATGTTATTGCTTCTGCTACTGTGTTTGGTGTGTTTGATCTATCTTTCTTGTTTTGAAAAAAAAAAATGCTCTGCAAACTTAGTAAAACTTTAGGTTAATTCTTTTGGATCCCTAGGTGGGGTGTTACAATAAATTTGACCTAAGTATTTTCTAAATTAATGACCACATTTTGTACATTTGTCACTGCAGGCCAAGTTTTTGCTGTTATTGCACTTGAAGACAATGAAGAAGGGACAAATTATTATTTGTTTCATTGTGTCCAGGCCAAACAAAAACTAGATCACTCAGTTATAGATTGTGAAGGTTTAGAGTACCATATCAGTGTGGTGGTTATAACTGGCACATGGCTTAGACAATATTCTATGAAGAACCCTAACTTGCAGTTATTTGAGGATTGGCAAATAGAGAGGAAGATTCTTCATTATTCAAACCTTGTTGTCACATCAAATGTCCTCTTGATAAAATATGGTGAAAAACAACATAATAAGATTCTTTGGAAAGTTTGCAAGTTAGATCACGAGGCAATACTTGACACATTAAAATGTAGAGCAAATCTAGTTGGTTCATTAGATTGCATAGGGGGAGAGGGAGAGAGAGAGAGAGAAAGAGTGATCAATTGGATCCAAATACAATGTTGCAACCTCTTCCCCAAGACTGTCTACATGACAAGGTGGGTATTGTTATTATGTGTAAGTGATGAGATAAGTTTAAATCACAGATTTTATGTTTTGATTTGTTTAGAATCTAGATACATCATTTGAATTTATATTAGTTCTTTAATAGGACCCATTTTCTGATTAGTCATTTGAATAAGTGAAAGTTTCAAATTTGTTGTTTAGATCAAAATGTAATAAAAGAAAATGAAAATTATTCGAATGTGAATGTTTTGTGATGTAAAGTCATGATTGTGTGCATGTAACTAGAAACTTTAAACTGGCAAAAGCAAGGATACAATGGGAGAAGTTTCCAAGACCCATCAAGTCATTCAGTAAGCCACTTGATCATTGCTAGAAGCTCAAACAAACAATTCTTTGCATTTGGAACATTGTTAAAAATAATGATATTATGACTAACATGCTTTTATCTTTTATTTGTTTTGTCATCTGTAATTATTTTAGATAAAATCCAAAAAAAATTTATATCCAAATCATAAACTTATAAAACCCATCTTATAAATTTTTTAGATGTTGGCTATTTGGAAGTGTTAAGACCAAAGTGTATGATCTTTGGTTCAATCCTATTCACAAGATTCAAGTTTTTAGCATATGTATGGGTTCGGGGGACAAATCCTTTAAGGATGACCATAGGATGTTATGTTTGTTTGCTCTTAGTCTCAAGATTGCAAGGTTGTGATTGTGTGGAAGAATCCACACCCTTAAGGATAATGATAGGTGGTTGATCAATGTTTAGGCTTTAGGTATAAGACACAGTGGTTACCTAAAAAGGGCAGTGCATGATGATTTCCTTGAACAATTTCCCTTATTAGTGAATGAAATAACTAAAGGAAGGGAGTTCATTCCTAAGAACCCTAGGGTAGTTGTAGTCGAGGGTTTCTATGATAGGGAAAATTGGGTAAGAGATGCTCAAGTGTCTATGGGAGGTTTGGAATTATTTAGAAAATGGTTCTCAAAACAAAAATTGGATAACCCCCATGAGCAATTTTTGGGAATTCGACATTGGGAAGTTAACAATCCCTTCAATTTTCTTTGATAGTGATCTATTGATTGATCTAGATAAAAAATATGATCCTATCACAAGGTGGGTGAAGAATCATGCTGAAGTGAATCTTTTTAGGGTTTTCCCTGAACTGAATAGCAAGGTTTTCAACCTCAACCCTAACCACGTTGTGCATGAAATTTTTGATATGGATGACTTGCAAGCAAGATATGATGCACAAAGGATACACTTGAGGATAGGGCCATTACAGGAGCATGCTACTAAAGTTGGTACTTTGTTTGTGATTACTACTAGCACCCCAGAGCAATTACTGAGAAGACATTTTAACCCCAGAGCCTAGGCATTATATTTTTCTCTTTACAAGATTTTTGGAATGGATGAAGTAGAGAAAATCCTAGGCTCAATTGCCCTTATTATGGCTCAGGCTCTTCAACTTAGGATGAGCACTATTCTTGATTTTGCTACTTTGCTTGCACAAGAAATTCACCATGGTTTGGTAGGAATAGCATGGGGGAAAGTAGACAAACCATTTTGTTTGTATTCATTATTCATGTATGTATGCTTGTATAAGGGATTTACCTTCTTCTCCAAGGGTATGGAGCTAGAGATAACTAGGGATGGAGAGAGGAATCCAGTTCAGTTGTAGAGTGTGGATATGACTTTAGAGGCTACAGATGCCAATTTTGTAAGTTTTGACAGATATTTTGCATCAAAGCTCATATTACTCTTGAGAGGAGACAACCCTAGAATTCCACAAGTATTGCTAGAATTGGTCAGACCTAAGGACCATGCAAAAGGGCTACTAGTTAGTCATAATTGGGGGGATATAATCCCTTATAACATTTCAATAGTAATAAGAGTATATGGCTTTTTGGGAAAGCCTCATGTGCTACCATTCCTTGTGCCTCTGAAAATAGGGATAGGACAATTGTTATGGTAGATAGGCACTATTGATGAAAGAGATCTGCCAAAGAAGGGTACCTTTTTTTCCAGTTGTTACTGTAGTGCATGATTTTATTTTTCTGAGGAAAGGATGGAAACACCTCAATTTGTTCCTAGATAGATACAACATGGCAGAGTCGCATGCCAGGTTTATTAAACCTAAAGCATTCTATGATCTCTTAAGAGAGAGGACAAAAGTTGCCTGCATGGTGCAACAAGTATATTTCCCTGAGGATGTTATCAGAAATTTTTTCTCTTTACAAGAGTAGGAATTGAGAAAGGAAAAGTGCATAGTATTTAGTAAGACTCTGGAATTCATCAATGCTTTTGACTCCAATTATGATCCATTGAAAGATAAAAGATATTGGGGAGCCAAGATGCAAGCATTGATGAATAATTTTGCTGTGATAATACAAACCATGAATGAGAAGGACACATATGCTGATTATCAAGTTAAGGAGATCGATCCTATAGTGCCCCAAGCTTCTGAGAGGTTCATTAATGATGAAAATTTTGTGAAATCTAGAGCCTTTGCACAGTTTTTGTGGAGATTTGAATATAGGAAATTTTGAAAGAGCATGGGAAAAGATAAAGGTAGAGCAACCTGATAAATCGGGCTTTGTTATAAAAGAAGAGGTCAAATCTAAGTTTTTGAATGATTTAGTCCAGTTTATACTTGAGGCTAGAAGTCAAATAATTAAATAGTCAGGTGTCCTAATTTTACCAGAGTGGGACATAGTTAATGCCATGGTTTTTGATTTAATAAGAAAACAAAAAGATGTACAGTATAAGACTGAAGAAGAGGTATTGTAGGCTCATAGAGGAGTCAAGTTCAATTATGACCACCAAGCCCTAGTTATTTGGTCAATTGGAAAAATGGACAAGACTAGAATGCAAGAAATTTCTACTGCAAAGCATCCTGGTGCATTACCAATGTTCAGGGTTGGTGAGGTTGGCAACAAGCAAATAATTGGAATGGCTTTAGAAACGTTAAAATTTGGCAATGTGGTGTCTGGCTTGGAAGAGGATAAGTTTGCACAACTCAATGCTAGATTTGAATAAGTTTTGAAGGCATATGAGGAAAGGGGTATGAAAATATAGTCACTAGAAAACTAAGTAACTCAAATGAAGAAAATACTTGGGAAAAAAAAAGTGGGTGAGCCCAGTAAATCTAGAATTGCATATTGCCCAGGACCACCTATTGAACCCTTCAAATCAATTCCAATTATTGAGATACCAGACACCCCAAAAAGGTCTCAGTTCTACAATGCAAAGGTTTTTGAAGAAGAGAAGAATAAGTTGTATGCACTGCATGTAGAACTAAATAATCAATTTGAAGAGAAGTCGAGGCAGGGTGTAATGCATTTAGTGGATAGGATAGAATGGCCAACATTTTTTGATCAATTGGCAAGGATTGTAGCTATCAGGGATGAATTGAAGAGAGATGAAGTTGTATTTAGACCCCCTATGTAGAAGTGTACAGAAAGAAATGAAGATATCATTGCTATTTGTATATCTATCACCCAGCTACCTTGTCATCAAATAGAAAAGATCTTTGATTTGTTAAATAAATTGCAAGGTTTTTATGATAAACAAGATTCTTTTCAAACAAGATAGTTTTTTTTTTTTTCAAAGTATATTGCAAAAAAAATTGATTTATTCCCTTGTGCTTCAAAGACTATTGATAAAGTGAAGGAAAAGGAAGAATGGAAGAGGGAGCTGGATGAGATTTTTTGTGAAAGGATGAATAAAATTATAAATGAAATTGGCCACTTGTTATGGGCAATGACCAATGAGGAGCTAGTAAAGGTATAGTTGTTCTATATTGCCATCAGAAAGGATCTTGTTGATATAGAGGCAGTTGCAAATTCTTTAATAACTGTACAAAGAGAGGCTCGTAATTTTGATTGGCCAGATGACACTTCCTATAATGAGTGGAAAGATAAATTCATGACTATAGAGCAGATGGTAGAAGGTGATAAGGCAGAAGATGAGGAGGAAGAAGAAGATGCAAGAGTAACTCTCACCCTTACAGTTGATGATGAAGACAAGGAAAATGCTTATGTTAAAGTAAGTTTGCAGGTAACTAGAGATGACTCATTGCTTTCAAGCTTGATAGCCACTTACTTTGAGGAATCAAAATAATTAAAGAATTAGATCATAGTACCCTTGTCTTTCCAAATGTTGTAACAAAAAGGGACTCACAAAAGAATGTTTGATGTATAAGTCTTTCTTTTATTCATAGTTTTGTCTTTTTGTGATAGGTGTATGTAAGTATCTTTTTGTAAAGGACACCTATCAATCACATTTTCCCATTGCTTGATGTAACTTATGTCTATATAAATGTGTTTTCAAGGCAATGCGATGGTCCAAATTCTAATGTATTTTTTGGAATTATCAATAAATAGTACAATCAATCCTATTTCATGTAGTAGCTTAGATACTTTCAAGTGGACTTTTCTCAGAGAAATATGACATAACTAGTTGAATTTTTTGGGAATTTGTTGAAACACTATTGTTTACTATATTAATCATTTCAAAAGGATAATACAAAGAGGTATTTACACCATTGTTTTGTGCCATCATTTCCTATCTCCATTCTATGAGCTTGTTTATTTTGAGGTCATTTGAATGAGGTTCATATGGCTAAATGCAATATGGATTGGTTGTGTATTGGTTTTATTGTTGCTTTTAATTCAATGAATTATATAAATGCTTCAATAGATCATTATAATTGATGAGTTTATGGAAAGGATATTTTATAAGAATGGGAATGGGTGATTACTGTTGATAAATTTATTCACAAGTTGTCTGAATTAGATCTCCCACCAATAGTAAATTTTTACCCAATGGATAAGGCATTGGTCATGTAAATCATTGATGGTTGAGAGTAAATCTTGCTTCTACATGCCAAATCAATTTTAAATTCAAAATAAATTCTAATCAAGGTTGTATTGCTAGTCAACACTCATTTATACATTATTTCTAAGTTATAGGTAGCTGGTATTACTAGGGATTTCTATAAACTCAAGAAGAATTGTGACCAAATCTGCTTAAAAGTGATATATATGAATCAGAGAGTATCAACAAATGGATAAATTGCATATGTGATAGGGATAGAAGATGAAAATTAGAATGAATCTAAATTGAGTTTCATATAGAAATATCCTAGTAAATTATCCCCTAGGCATACCCACCTTGGTTTAGCAAAACCTAAAGAGTAGAAAAACATCCACAGTTTTGTTGAAGTTTGGTCCAAATGATTTGCACATATAAGTGTTAATAGGAATTGTCTATTCCTTAGGTTGTATGAGTATTACCATGTTGGTATTGAGTATTTTGTTGTTTAGTAGTTTCAAACACCAACAAAATGCAGACTCTATTGGGGACACACTTATTATTGTCATAAATTAGTGTGTCATTTAAGATTTGTGTCTCCCTTGGGTAAAGTCTAAGGTAAGCATTTTATGAAGAAGTTTTTTCATTGATTTAGAATTCATATACATTTTTCCTAAAACCATCAGTAAAGCATTTGTCATTTGTTTAGTAGTTATTCCCATTCTAATAGGGTGGGTGGCGACTCAAAAGATTTAACTAGTGTCAATACTTGAAAGTTTGTTGTCTCAAATAATGATAAATAAGAAGAATACACGAGAAAATGTGAAGCAAAACCTAGAATAAAGTTACAAACTAATCTCCCTCCTAGGAGAAGATAGAATTGGGCTGTAAAGGGAGTTAGCTGCAAAAAGGAAATCATTCCCAAGGGAAAATGGGAAGAAAAGATAATATCTACCATTCTACTATGGAAAAGGAACCTTTCTCTAAGGGTCCTAGATCTCACCCATGCTTATCTGACGATGATTTTTATAATACTCCTGAGATGATATGTCAAGAAAAGGTTGTACAACCACATCCACTTAGTTTGGGTGATAGGAATAGAAATAATCTTTTCCAACATAGTACAAATCCTTTCATGTCAGATTATTCTCCCGAAAAAGTGAGACCAAAACATTTAGAACTTGGAAGCTTCAATGATGAGAAAACTACTAGTTCTGAGTTTACGGTCCCTAACCCTGATGAGAATGAAATCCTAAGAGTTTAGCTTGCTGAGCAAGAAGCCATTAATAGGAGGTTTCAAAAGGAAAGGGAAGAAATGATCATGAAAGCGTATGAAGAAAAATAAGAATTACTTAGGTGAATTATTGCTCTAAAAAAGAAAAATGAGATAGTAGCCAGTGCTTGGTAGCCTAAAATTGTGGGTCAATCTAAACAACTCAAATTACAAGAGAAAAAGTTTATAATGAACCAAGATACAAACCAAGAGGTTCTTATGATGCAACAAATCAAGAGCTATAAGACCCTAGAGGCCAAAAGGGATGTGGGACATGCTGTTAATGTTCAAGATAAAGGAAAACAAAAGGAAGTTGGTATTAAGATCAATGAACTAGCAAAAGTTGTCCAGATCTATGATTCCATATCACCTTCTGATATTGAGTTGGAAAAGAGAAGAAAAGAAAGAGATGCTTTGGCTAAGAAATTGGAGATTGTCGAAAGTGAGGCTACTATAGCTAAGATGCTAAGAAGTAATCTGCAGCTATGCCTAAAGATAATATAGATGGTGAATTTGGTAATACAGATCATAATGCCACTCAGGCTCTTGTTTCTTTCTTGTCTTCTTTTTTACAAAAATTAGATCTAAATAAGCCTATTGGTGATGCTAGTACTAGTAATACCATTGATAATGTTAAGAGAAATGTTCCCTATCATCCTAAGATTGATTTGCAAAGAAGACTTGTCCAATTAGAGGCTTATAGGTAGATATGTTTTGATGGAATCACTAGTTTTCCCAACCCCATCCCACAAGAAATGAGAAAAAGGTTGCCTAAATTTGTTGGAAACAATGTTGTTACATGTGAGGATCACTTAAGAAGCTTTTTGGATATGATGAGTGATTATGAGGTTGAAGCTGAAGATGTTATAATGAAGTTGTTTGTTTAGTCACTAACTGAAGATGCTAGAGAATAGTTCAAAACACTTCTTGAATTATCTATTATGGATTGGAAGGATATTGAATATTGTTTTAAGGAACAATATGTGACAAGCTAAATCAAAGTTATATTTTGAGTGAATTCAATAACATCAAGAGACTATCCAATGAGTCTGTCATTGAGTTCAATAATAGATTTTAGAAGAGAATGTACAAGCTAATGCAAACCATGCAATTTGATGACAAGGTATGCTTGGTCACTTATTTGAATGCTTTTGATGGTAAAGTAGCATATTAGCTTAGGGATAAGGAAGCTAGGATTTTAAGAGAAGCCTTCAGGATTGCTATTAACATTGAGAATAATTTGAGAATCTTAGGTAGATTAGAAAGTAAAAGGGATGACCCTAGATTGTTTGGTAACAAGGGAAATAGAAAGGAAGATCATAAAATTGTAGGTGGGAAGAAACAAGAGTCAAGTGAGATAAGTCAAGTTCTCAATGCTATAAATAATTTAAGTCTTCCTCAGGTAAAGAATGATAGGAATCCCACCGACAATAGGATCCCTTATCAATCTAACTTCAATAGACTAAATAGGTTCCAGAATTTCCCCTATACCACTACTTGGAAGGATGGTCAGCCTAATGTCCCTCCCCCTAAGAGAAAAAATAGCAAGGTGATTCCTGATCCTCTATAAAAAAATTTTGTAAATCTGGTATATGATCCCAAATCTATTGCTAAACCTACATTGTGTTTTGCATGTTAGTTACCCCATTCTCCTGAATCTTGTGTAGTAGCATTGTCATTTCCAGGGAATCAAACTATATTGGAAAAATGTCATGAGTAGGAAGAAAACAATGAGGATGTAGGGTGTAACATGTTTAAATCACATTATTCTAACAATGAAGATTATGACAGAGATGTACATGACCAAAGACAGTTTTAGAGTGTCATACAACAACAAGTAGTTTTTGGTGAAAGTGATATTGATGACAATGTGTGTAATATGGTAGGTTCAAAAGAAGAAGTAACCATAAGAAAACCCTCCAGGGAAGAGATTGATCAAATTACTGCTAGTATGGTAGCCCAGGTTCAGACTAGAAGTATGGCTCAAAGAGATGAGAAGGACAAGGTAGCTAGTATCTTCATAAAAGGAATTGGTCACAAGAGGAGTGAAATTTTGAAGCCTAAAGAAACCCCTATAGTGAAGGCTAAATTTACAAATCAAAAGTGGGAATTAAAGAAGGGGAGTAATCTTAAGGATTTGGAGTTTTCAAATAATATCCCCAAGAAAATGGATGAGGAGGTATCAAAGATTATCACTAAACAAGACAAGAGTCATCAAAATGCTTTGAACATTTTGGATAAACATGATGAGAAAAAGAATATGAATAGTGTTAACTTTTCTGATTCTTCTATAGATATGCTTGCTATTTTATCTCAAATTACTGTTAAGGTTCCTTTGTTTGGATTGCTAAAAATCACTAAACACAGAAATAAAACCATAGCATGGTTGAGAAATACTGATGTAAAGGTAAGTTAGGATTAAAATGAGAGTCATAGTATCAACGAAGAGGACAAAGAAAAGATGAAAGAAAAGGAAAATGAAGTAATTGTGTCTCAAATTCCTCAAATGTTTTTGGATAGCTCTTTCAATGAATGTTTAGGAAGTATTGAGCCATTTTTCTTGAGTATCCTAGTGAATGGAAAAACATTAAAGAATTGTATGATTGATTTTGGTGCTTCCAATACTATTATGCCTTTTGAAATAATGAAGGAATTAGGCTTGAAAGTTGATACTACTCAAGGAAGATGCTATGCCATGGATAAAAGAGAAGTTACAGTCATAGGTACTATTAATGCCTTACCTTATAGACTGATAGCCTATCTAGACAAAGAACTTACTATGAGTGTATTGCTTGTTGATATCCCACCTCAATATGGTATGTTATTATCTAGAAAATGGAGTGCTTCCATGGGAGGAAGTTTGCAATGTGATCTGTCATTTGCTACTTTTAACATTGATGGGAATTTGGTAAAAATAAGTAGGGAGACAAAGAGCATATACATGATAGAAGAAGAGATTGAGGATGATATGACAAGCTTTATGGATATAGATGTAAATGCATTTAGAGCAAAGGTCTTGACTTTGAAGAGAGGCAAGCAAAAATCTCAGATAGAAATGGAAGTTGATACCAAGATAGATAAAGGTGATTTGTAGGCCATGTTCTTTGATGGTTCTTATTGCAAAGATGGAGTAGGTGCAGGTATTTTGTTGATCTCTCCTGTTGGGGTAACATACAAATTTTCATTTACATTGAGTTTCCCCTATACTAATAACATAGTAGAGTATGAGGCCTTTTTGTTAGGACTTAGACTAGCTCATAAGCATGCGATAAAATGTTTACATGTTATAGGAGATTCTAAATTAGTTGTGTCCTAGGTCAAAAATGCTTATGTGTCAAAAAATAAAAGGTTAAAACAATATAGAAATTTAGTATGGGACATGATGGAATATTTTGATGCATTTGGGATAGCTTGGAAGGATAGAAGTTACAATATGATGGTAGATTTGTTAGCAAATATAGTAGTAAAACCTTATGGTATTACATTTGCTAGTATATCTAAAATTGAGACTCAAACTAGACCCTTTGTTCTTGACAATGTCCACAATTGGCAAGTATTTGAAGATGATAAAGAAATTTTGAGATTTCTAAATTGTAAAAATATGTTATCAGGACAAGAAATTGATTGTGTAGCTTATGTGGAAAATATAAATGGAAAAAGATACTATTTTTGGGTAGGAAGTTGTGAAATTAAAGACAAACAAGATCCCAAAGGGTTTAGTTATCTTAGAAATTGTCTTTGACAACCAAGATAGGGCACATATGGATACTAATGAATATAGTGCTAAGGACCTTGAGGAGGTAAATTTAGGAACTTTAGAGGCACCAAAGAAGGTATATATTGGCAAGAATTTATCCCCTAAAATAAGGCAAGGTTTAGTAGATTTGTTAAGAAAATATAGTCATGTGTTTGCATGGTCATATGATGACCTAAAGGCTTATAAAGAGGATTTGTTTCAGCATGAAATTCCTTTGAAAGGAGATGCTAAGCCTTTTAGAGAAAAACAAAGGCCAATAAATCCAACCTTGGCTCCCAAAATGCAGAAATAATTAATTGAGCTAAGGGATCCAAGGATTATAAAGCCTATTAGACATTCTTCTTGGGTGTCCAACTTAGTTCCTGTTAGGAAGAAAAATGGAGATATAAGGCTATGTGTTGATTTTAGGAATCTAAATATATCCTCAGTAAAAGATAATTATGGTTTACCAAACATGGAGGCCATGTTGCAAAAGGTCACTGGCTCAGAGGTCATGTCTATGATAGATGGATTTTCAGGTTACAACCAAGTGGTTGTCATGGAATGAGAACAATTTATGATTGCTTTTACTACTCCATGGGGTACTTATGTGTATGTCAAGATTCCTTTTGGGCTCACTAATGTTGGGGCTACTTTTCAACATGCAATGGATTTGGCATTTGCTGATATTATTGATAAATTTTTAGTTGTGTATCAGGATGATTTAACTGCTTATTCTAAAGATGAAAATGATCATTGCATGCATCTAGAAAAGGTATTTATCAGAGCCCTTAAGTATGGTATTTCTTTGAATCCTAGAAAGTGTCATTTTGGTCTCACGGAAGGAAAGTTGTTAGGACACCTAGTTGGCAAACATGGAGTGAGGATTGATCCTAAAATGGTAGAAGCAATAGACAAGATTCAAAAACCTAAAAGTGTTAAGAGAATTCAGTCATTTTTTGGGCAAATTAACTTTCTTAGGAGATTTGTGATTAATTTTACAAAAATTAGTAGACCTATATCAAGAATGCTAAAGAAAGGATCTGAGATAAAGTGGGATGGTGAAACTAACATTGCATTCCACAAGATTAAGCAAGCTATTAAAGATGCCTCTATTCCTAGAGCCCCATATTATGACAAGCCAATGTATATTTTTTCTTTTGCTTATTTTCACACTGTTGTTGTAGTATCGTTACAAAAAAATGAAGAAGGTTATGAGTAGCCCATTGCATTTTTTAGCAAGTCATTACAGGCAATAGAATTGAAATATGATATAATTGAGAAGTAGGCATATGCATTGGTGAAAGGAGTAAAGGCTTTCAAATGTTATTTAATGGGAGCTACTTTTATTGCATTTGTTCCTACTACTACTATAAAAGACATTTTTTTCACAACAAGAGGTATTTGGTAGAAGATGTAGATGGATCAATAGAATACAAAATTTCAATATTGACATTCAAATCACTAAATTGGTTAGGGGTTAGGGTTTGGCCAAATTAATGATAGAAGCCAATTTAGAGGCAAACCAAATCAACCAATTGGATGATAGTTGCAGAGAAAATATTTGTGATATGGATATTTCTAACTGGTACAAGGATGTGATCTATTATTTGCAAAACATGAAATCCACATCAGGTTTAACTGAAAACCAAAAAAGATCCCTTAAATTTTAGGCTATAAGATATGTTATAGTTCAAGGTCAATTGTGGTGGAGAAATATGGAGCGGCTTCTCTTGAAGTGTGTAGATGAAATTGAGTCCCAAAAGATTTTAAAGGATATGCATGAAGGTGTATGTGGTGGTCATTACATGGCCAAAACTACTACTCATAAAGTTTTGAGGGTGGGGTTTTGGTGGGCAAAATTTTTTAGAGATGGTCATCAATTTTTGAAAAAATGTGATACTTGCCAGAGATTTGGTCTAGGAGTCTACCATTAAGACCTGTTGAAGTGTAGACACCATTTCAACAATGGGGATAGATTTTATAGGTGAAATTACAAACAAATCTCATGGTGGGCATTCTTGGATCTTGGTAGCTACTGATTACTTTACCAAGTGGGTTGAGGCAATCCCTACTAAGAATGCACAAATAAAGTGGTTATTAATTTCATTCTAAATAACATTGTGACTAGATTTGGATGCCCACAAAAAAATTGTGATTGATAATGATATGTGTTTCAGGTCTGAGGAATATAAGAATTTTTGTAGAATATATGGCATTACAGAGTACACATCCTCACCTTATCATCCCCAAGGGAATGGTTAGGTAGAATCCAATAACAAGAGTATACTAAAGATTATCAAAAGAATTCTAGGGGAGAAAAGAAAGGCATGGGATTCAAAATTTTCATTAGCTCTATGGGCTGATAGGGCTACTGTGAAAAAAGCCATTGGATATGCCCCATTTGATTTGGTTTATGGTACACAGGCTAGACTTCCCCAGAATAACCTAAAGGAGATGTACAAGTTTATTCAACTTTATGAAGATGATATTGTTGATGAGATGCAACTCAGAATTGATGACATCTTGCAATTAGAAGAAACAAGGAGAGAATCTTTTGTTCAAAATGCTAAATTACAGTCACAAATGAAGTATTTATATGACAAAAGGACCACTGAGAGGAAGTTTGAAATAGGTGACATGGTATTAATGTGGAATGCTAGAATGGAAGATAAAGGAAAGCATGGTAAATTTGACCTAATTTCATTGGGTCCATATAGCATTTGTGATACAAATGGGGAGGATTCATATTTCTTAAGAGATTTAACTGGAGGTATTCTTGAATTTCTAGTTCATGGACAATTCTTGAAGAGATACTTTTCTTAACGTATCTATTTTTCCATGAACATTAGTTTTTGGGTTCCTTGTGTTCTTGTGCATTATGTATATTTTTTAGATCCTTGTAAATATCCTTATATAGTTTGGTTCCCTATTCTATTGTTTTGTTATGTGCTAACTGAAGAATTTGTCATTCATATACCAAGTATGTGGTCTGCTCTTCCAAACATTCTAAATTCTTGCATAGACTCAAGTAGTCTATCATCCCTAGACAGAGCCACTATTGGTCTGATTCTTCATAGTGCAGAGAAATTTTGAAGATTTTAGTGAAAAATCATTTAAGACATTGTATCATGCAGATTAGGGTTTCATTCCTTGTATTTTTCAGTTTCTTAGGTTGCCCTAGTTCATGTCTTGGTCTCTATGTTGTTGGAATTCTTTCAAATTCTCAAGGTTTGTCATCGGTACAATCATTGAAAAACCCTAATGCCTTGTCTTATTTTACCCTAGTTTTGAAAACCTTCAAAAATAATATTTCAAAAAATGACTTTAAGGCATATCACTTTTACTCTAAGGTTGGGCTTATGCAAGGGTGAATTCATTAAAATCTTGTTTAAAATCTTATTGACCATGCTTTGTTTGTGTTTGGCTTGATTATTTTATTGAAAAGTATCCTATGTAATATAGATTTTGTGTGACCATTGATCTTGTTCAGATCAATGGGTATCACATTCTTGCAATGTTGAGATGCAAGGTTTTTAAACAATGCAGGCATGCACCTTGATGACATGTACCCCTTGCTTGTTTAATGTCTCAGTGTGCCGCAAAGATTGTGATTTGTCAAGAAGTATCTGAACCTTTTTGTAGACTTGTCAGTACCTTTCATGCACATTCTGGGATTCCTACTATGCCATTGGTTGATCTATTAATAGGGGTATCGCTCTATGACCAAGACTTAGCAACCATTGATCTTGTTTAGATCAAAGGCTGGCACTTTCCGACAATTAGAAGATGCATGAGAATTAAATAATGTAGGGAAGCACAAATGAGCCACGTAACACAGTTTGACATCATGGGCCCTCCTTTTTACAGGATAGTAATGATGTACACTTCGTGGTAGTTGTTAAATGAGTTGGACTAAAAGGAAGTTTCTCATTGGTCTTTGCATTTGATTCAGTTTTGACAGGATGCAAGAATCCATTATTGTTGATCTTTCTAAGATCCATGGTTAGCACTTACCTGTATTATGAAGTTGCAAGAAATTTAAATAATGTGGGAATCACTATGATGACACATAGCAAGGTGGTACCAAGCATAAAGATATGTGGTACATTGCACCGAGCTATAAGGAAAAGTTGATGTGTAGTGCCAGTTGGGCCAGTCCGGTCTTGGGAAGAATGTTGAGTAACACCATGCAAGAAGTAATGATATCATTAGTGCAAAGGCTTTAATAGTTAATATGGTAGTCAGACTTGTCAGATGAGCTGGACTAAAAGAACTTATTTCATTGGTCAAAATGGGGTTTGGACCATAGGGGATGGAGATTTAGACTTGTTGTTGATCTTGATTTGATCAACATAGGGCACTTGCCCTCAATAGGAACTTGAAGGAAGTTTAAGTAAAGTGGGTATGCGCCAGCCTGACCCATGGCAAGTGTGATGTCAAAGACCACTTTCTTAGAAGTAAATATGGGACCTTCTTGCATGGAAGTTGTTAGGAGGCACAAATTTTCATAGAGGTTTCCTATTGGTTAGTACAGCTAACTGGGCCTTACTCAATCATAAATTTGTGTGATCGTTGATCTTGTTTTGATCAATGGATGGCGCTTACCTGCAATCTTAAGATGCAAGAAATTTAAGGAATGTGGGTAAGTGGTAATGTGATACATGGCCACATTTTCAAAGCCATAAAGCTCACCCCTTTTTGAATTAAAGCTATTTGATCTGGTGAGATCGACGGATAAGATTTAAATCTAGGTACAATTTGGAGGTAATGGTTACTAATAGTTAATATGGTGTAGAGCTCATTCCTGTGGTTTCAATGCTCGAGTATAATTCAAGATCTCACCATTATTGAGCCATAGAATTGCAAACTTTTATTAGAGCACAAAGAATTTCCAGAGCTAGGGCATACAAGTTTACAGAGAAATCAAGTAAATTACGAAAAAAAATTCATAGAAAGAAGCAAAATTTTGCAGCTAAGTGCTTTGAAACTTTTGAATAGCAAGAATTTGGTGTGGTAGAATTTTATATCTTAGAAAATGCCTCCCCGAAAGGAATTTTTTGGAGAGACTGATTACCTAAAAAGGGCAGTGCATGATGATTTCCTTGAACAATTTCCCTTATCAATGAATGAAATAACTAAAGGAAGGGAGCTCATTCCTAAGAACCCTAGGGTAGTTGTAAATGAGGGTTTCTATGATAGGGAAAATTGGGTAAGAGATGCCCAAGTGTCTATGGGAGGTTTGGAATTATTTACAAAATGGTTCTCAGAACAAAAATTGGATACCCCCATGAGCAATGTTTGGGAATTCGGCATTAAGAAGTTAATAGTCCCTTCATTTTTCTTTGATAGTGATCTATTGACTGACCTAGCTATGAAATATGATCCTATCATGGGGTGGGTGAAGAATCATGCTAGAGTAAATCTTTTTAGGGTTTTCCTTGAACTGATTCGCGAGGTTTTCAACCTCAACCCTAACCATGTTGTGCATGAAATCATTGATATGGATGAATTGCAAGCAAGATATAATGCACAAAGGATATACTTGAGGATATGACCATTACAGGAGCATGTTGCTAAAGTTGGTACTTTGTCTATGATTACTGCCAGCACCCCAGAGCAATTACTAAGAAGATATTTCAACCTTAAGGCCCAGGCATTATATTTTTCTCTTTCTAAGATTTTTAGAATGGATGAAGCAGAGAAAATCCTAGGCTCAATTTTCCTTATTATGGTTCAGACTCTTCAATTTGGGATGAGAATTATTCTTGATTTTGCTACTTTCCTTGCACAAGAAAATCACCATGGTTTAGTAGGAATAGCATGGGGGAAAGTAGACAAACCATTTTTTTTGTATTCGTTGCTCATGTATGTATGCTTGTATAAGGGATTTACCTTCTTCTCCAAGGGTATGGAGCTAGAAATAACCAGGAATGGAGAGAGGAATCTAGTTCAGCTGTGGAGTGTGGATATGATTTTAGAGGCTACAAATGCCAGTTTTGTAAGGTTTGACAAATAATTTTTCATCAAAGCTCAAATTACTCTTGAGAGGAGACAACCCTAGAATTCCACAAGCATTGTTAGAATTGGTCAGACTTAAGGTCCATGGAAAAGGGCTACTAGTTAGACATAATTGGGGGATATAATCCCTTATAATGTTTCAACAACAATAAGAGTATATGGCTTTTTTGGAAAGCCTCATGTGCTACCATTTCATGTGCCTCTAAAAAGAGGGATAGCAGAATTGTTATGGCAGATAGACACTATTGATGAAAGAGATATGCCAAAGAAGGGTACTTTCTTTCCAATTGTTACTATAGTGGATGATTTATTTTTTTGTGAGGAAATGATGGAAACACCTCAATTTTTTCTTGGATAGATACAACATGGAAGAGTCCCATCCATGTTTATTGACCCTGAAGGATTCTATGATCTCTTAAGAGAGAGGACAAAAGCTGCCCACATGGTGCAACAAGTATATTTCCCTGAGGATGTTATCAGAAATGTTTTCTCTTTACAAGAGCAAGAATTGAGAAAGGAAAAGTGCATAGTATTTAGTAAGACTCTGGAATTCATCAATGCTTTTGACTCCAATTATGATCCATTGAAAGATAAAAGATATTGGGGAGCCAAGATGTAAGCATTGATGAATATTTTTGCTATGATAATACAAACCATGAATGAGAATAAGAACACATATGCCAAGATCTATCTAGAGAGAGCTGCAGAGGTGTAGAGGGGGATAAATAGTAGAAATATAGTGGCTCCTGGTTAGTACACCTTACATAAAAGGGTAGGTTATATAATGGTGCAAAATGTGCAATAGGATCCCCTTCAGCAGAGACCAAGGGCAGAAAGCCCATCTGCAGCCAGTGCCCCAAAGAGGCAAAAGTTGGAGCAGGGTTCCTCCTCCCATGTAGAAAAATACTCCCCAAACTTGTCCCTAATTTGAATAGATGATGAAGCATCTTTAAGGGAGAAAATTACACAAATTGGTGGAGAGGGGGATGTAATTGTTACTTCCATAGATTTGGAGATTGGGGAACCACAATACCCTCCTGTACCTTCTTTGGATCACACTGTTGCTGACTATCAAGGTAAGGAGATAGATCCTATAGTGGCCCAAGCTTCTAGAGGTTCATTAATGATGAAAATTTTGTGAAATCTAGAGGCTTTGCATAGTTTTTGTGGAGATTGAATATAGGAAATTTTGAAAGAGCAAGCGAAAAGATAAAGGCAGAGCAACTTGATAAATCAGACTCTATTATAAAAGAAGAGGTGAAATCTAAGTTTTTGAATGATTTTTTCCAATTTACACCTAAGGCTGGAAGGTAAATAATTAAATAGTAAGGGGTCCTAATTTTACCAGAATGGGACATAGTTAATGTCATGGTTTTTGATTCAATAAGGAAAAAAAAAGATGCACAGTATAAGGCTAAAGAAGAGGTACTGCTGGTGCATAGAGGAGTCAAGTTTAGTGATGACCACCAAGCCCTAGTTATTTGGTCAATTGAAAAAAGGGACAAGACCAGGATGTAGGAAATTTCTATTACAGACCATACTGGTGCATTAACAATGTTTAGGGCTGGTGAAGATGGCAGCAAGAAAATAAATGGAATGGCTTCAGAAATGCTAAAATTTGGCAGTGTGGTGTTTGGCCAGGAAGAGGATAATTTTGCACAATTCAATGCTAGATTTGAAGAATTTTTGAAGGCATATGAGGAAAGGGTTATGTAAATACAATAACTAGAAAACCAAGTAGCTCAAATGGAGAAAATACTTCAGAAAAGAAAAGTGGGTGAGTCCAGTAAATCTAGAATTGCATATCCCCCACGACCACCTATTGAATCCTTCAAATCAACTCCAATTATTGAGATACTAGACACCCCAAAAATGCCTCAATTCTACACAGCATAGGATTTTGAAGAAGAGAAAAATAAGTTGTATGCACTGAGGGTAGAACTAAATAATCAATTTGGAGAGAAGTTGAGGCAGGATGTAATGTATTTAGTGGATAGGATAGAATGGCCAACATTTTTTGATCAATTGGAAAGGATTGTAGCTATCAGGGATGAATTGAAGAGAGATGAAGTTGTATTTAGAACCCTTATGTGGAAGTGGACCAAAAAAATGAAGATATCACTACTATGTGTATATCTGTCATCTAGCTACCTTGTCATCAAATATAAAAGATCTTTGATTTGTGAAATAAATTGCAAGGTTTTCATGATAAACAAGATTATTTTCTGAAAAGATTAAATTTTTTTTTCAAAGAAAATATTAGTAAAATTTGATTTATTCCATTGTACTTTAAAGACTATTGATAAAGTGAAGGAAAAGGAAGAATGTAAGAGGGAGCTGGATGAGATTTTTTGTGAAAGGATGAATAAAGTTATAAATTAAACTAGCCACTTGTTATGGGCAATGACCAATGAAGAGTTGGTAAAGGTACAGTTGTTCTATAATACCATCAGAAAAGATCTTGTTGATATAGAGGTAGTTGCAAATTCTTTAATAACTATACAAAGAGAGGTTCTAAATTTTGATTGGCCAGATGACACTGCCTATAATGAGTGGAAAGATAAATTTATGACTATAGAGCATATGGTAGAAGGTGATGAGGCAGAAGATGAGGAGGAAGAAAAAGATGCAAGAGTAATTGTCTCCCTTACAGTTGATGATGAAGACAAGGAAAATCCTCAGGTTAAAGTAAGTTTGTAGGTAACTAAAGATGAGTCATCACTTTCATTCTTGATAGCCACTTACTCTGAGGAATCAGAATAATTAAAGAATTAGATCATAGTACTCTTGTCTTTCCAAATGGTGTAATAGAAAGTGACCCACAAAATAATGTTTGATGTATAATTCTTTCTGTTATTCACAGTTTTGTCTTTTTGTGATAGGTGTATGTAAGTATCTTTTTGTAAAGGACACCTATCAATCACTTTTTCCCTTTGCTTGTTACAACTCATGCCTATATAAATGAGTTTTCAAGGCAATGTGATGGTCCAAATTTTGATGTAGTTTTTGGAATTATCAAGAAATAGTACAGTCGATCCTATTTCATGTAGTAGTTTAGATACTTTCAACTAGACTTTTCTTAGAGAAATATGACATAACCAATTGAATTTTTTGAGATTTTTGTTGAAACTTTATTGGTTACTGTATTACTCATTTCAAAAGGATAATACAAAGGGGTATTTACACCATTGTTCTATGCCATCACTTCCTATGAGCTTGTTTATTTTGAGGTCATTTGAATAAGGTTCATATGATTGAATGTAGTTTGGGTTGGTTGTGTATTGGTTTTATTGTTGCTTTTAATTCAATGAATTATATGAATGCTTCAATAGATCAATAGAATTCATGAGTTTATGGAAAGGATATTTTATAAGAATGGGAATGAGTGATTGTTGTTGATAAATTCATTCACAAGTTGTCTAAATTAGATCTCCCACCAATAGTAAATTTGTGCCCAATGGATAAGGCACTAGTCATGTAAATCATTGATGGTTGAGAGTAAATCTTGCTTCTGCATGCCAAATCAATTCTAGTCAAGGTTGTATTGCTGGTTAGCACCTGTTTATACATTATTTTTGAGTTATAGGTAGCTACTATTACTAGGGATTTTTATAAACTCAAGGAGAATTATGACCAAATCTGCTTAAAAGGGATATATATGAATCAGAGGGTATCAACAAATGGATAAATTGCATATGTGGTAGGGATAGAAGATGAAAATCGATATGAAACTAAATTGAGTTTCATACAACAATATCTTGGTAAATTATCATCTAGGTATACCCACCTTGGTTTAGCAGAACCTAAATAGTAGAAAACCTGAAGTTGGGTCCAAATGATTTGCACATATAAGTGTTAATAGGAATTGGCTATTCCTTAGGTTGTATGAGTATTACCATGTTGCTATTGAGAAAATTTTTTTTTAGTAGTTTCAAACACCAACACTGACCTCTTGAAAAAACTTGGTTTTATGGATGGAGCTATGTTATGTGCACAATTACCTAAAATTCTTATTTGTGATTATATCTTTGATTAACACAAAAGCTCTCAAACTAGTCTACGCTTCTTCCAAGCCTACCTAAGCATAAGAAATGCTATCCCTTTCAATTCTCTAAGGTTAGAGACAAGGTGAATGACCTATTCCTTGTGCCACTTTCACTTATTCTAGTTCTCTCTATCTACACCTTCACAAAATCAAACAACAACCCCCTTACACCTCACCACACAACACCTCGATCACTTTGCACATCCAAGATCTTTATGAACACCATCTCCCTATAAGATTCCAAAGGAATTAAGTCACTGCCAATACAGTATGTTCACTATTCATAAGGTTATAGACACCTTAGAAACTTCAAAACACCAATAAAAACTACTCTTTCTCATAGCCTACCTTGGAATGTAGGTTAAAAATAAAATCCCTTAAATCATCTACCATTACTAAAAGCAGATTCTAATACCTTTTACTGCACTTTTTCTTCAATTCCAAAATCTGAGATTTTGAGTTGCTTATTCAAGCAAATAATTCAAAGATTTAGGCCTATGCTATTAGGCATATGATCCTCACTCAAACTATGACTCTTAACAACCTCAATCAACTCTATCAAATGAACTTATATGCTTCATTACATCATTAAAGTCTTTCAAATGGCTAATGTTTTGCTCCCTATTATTGAGGAGATCTTTAAACTATCAAACCCTTGTATTGATGAGAATTTTATTGTTGATTACTGTGGTTGGCTTCTAAGCTCCAATATCCTACCTTTCCTTCTCTTTCAAATGCTTCTATAGTTTCTAATGAACAAAAGAAATCTCCCAACAAGCATGCAGACTACACACCAACTTATATCACATTTTCTTTATTTAAATTTTTGATTCACTATTAATGTATGCAATAACAAGTAACTTGCTGACTTATGGGCATCTCCCTTACAAGGAACAAGTTAAGGTGTTAACTTAGTAAGAGAAAAACCTAGAACAACCATGGGAACCATTAATACCTTCCACTATCTCCATGAATGAGAATATGCAATCATTATCACACCATATTCTGAAAAATTACAGAATTTACTATCCAAACAGCAAGTAATGTATTCCTGGTAATAATACCTTCCACTATCTCCATGAATGAGAATATGCAATCATTATCACACCATATTCTAAAAAATTACAGAATTTACTATCCAAACAGCAAGTAATGTATTCCTGGTAATAATATTTAATGATAACATACAAATGTTCTATCAACCACAGAAGTATTATGCTCTTCACCATAAATAGGAAACTTTAAAGATCATCATAACCAAAAATTCATAAGAGAGGATGGAAGGACTATAATCTAAATGCCAATATAGCAGCAATATTACACCAAAATATTGATTGCCATTTCACAACTATATACAAAACACTACATTTCTCTTCTCCACAAATTCTCCCCTTCACTCTATATCTATGTCGATATGAGATTACATTAATTTATAGCATAACATGACTCTTTACCTTCCTAAGAAGTTCTAACAATATGAATGACTATTCATCTTCTACACTTTCTCAATTTTACACAATTTGCTGATTGCACTTTTTAGCAATTTTACACCTTTTCCATATTTTGCATTTTAAGTTCTAATATACTTTCCTAGGCACCTTAAAAGATTAATCATCATATTATAACATCTTAATACTATCATATATTCCTTTTATGCCTTTGCATGTCATTTTCCCACTTTTTATTCACTATGACTCATAACACTTAAAACATGAAATTGTTTAACATGATATGAAACAACTAATTCATAATCTATCAAGAATCAAAGCATACTAAATAAGATTCAAGATTCGATGGGAGATGGTCAGAGTTCCCTATACAAGAAATCCTATAGTGGCCCAAGCTTCTGGAGGTTCATTAATGATGAAAATTTTGTGAAATCTAGAGCCTTTGCACAATTTTTGTGCACATTGAATATAGGAAATTTTGAAAGAGCATGCGAAAAGATAAAGGCAAAGTAACTTGATAAATCAGACTCTATTATAAAAGAAGAGGTGAAATCTAAGTTTTTGAATGATTTTTCCCAGTTTATACCTAAGGCTGGAAGGCAAATAATTAAACAGTAAGGGGTCCTAATTTTACCAAAGTGGGACATAGTTAATGCCATGGTTTTTGATTCAATAAGGAAACAAAAAGATGTACAGTATAAGACTAAAGAAGGGGTACTGTAGGCTCATAGAGGAGTCAAGTTCAGTGATGACCACCAAGCCCTAGTTATTTGGTCAATTGAAAAAAGGGACAAGATTGAAATCCAGGAAATTTCTACTATAGAGCATACTGGTGCATTAACAATGTTTAGGGCTGGTGAAGTTGGCAGCAAGCAAATAATTGGAATGGCTTCAGAAATGCTAAAATTTGGCAGTGTGGTGTCTGGTCAGGAAGAGGATAAGTTTGCACAACTCAATGCTAGATTTGAAGAATTTTTGAAGGCATATGAGGAAAGGGGTATGTAAATACAGTAACTAGAAAACCAAGTAGCTCAAATGGAGAAAATACTTCAGAAAAGAAAAGTGGGTGAGTCCAGTAAATCTAGAATTGCATATCCCCCGTGGCCACGTATTGAACCCTTCAAATCAAATCCAATTATTGAGATACTAGACACCCTAGAAAGGCCTCAATTCTACACAACAGAGGATTTTGAAGAAGAGAAGAATAAGTTGTATGCACTGCAGGTAGAACTAAATAATCAATTTGGAGAGAAGTTGAGGCAAGGTGTAATGTATTTAGTGGATAGGATAGAATGGCAAACATTTTTTGATCAATTGGCAAGGATTGTAGCTATCAAGGATGAATTGAAGAGAGATGAAGCTATATTCAGACCCCTTGTGCAGAAGTGGACAAAAAAAATGAAGATATCACTGCTATGTGTATATCTGTCATCCAATTGCCTTGTCATCAAATATAAAAGATCTTTGATTTGTTAAATAAGTTGCAAGGTTTTGATGATAAACAAGATTCTGTTTAGAAAAGATTAAATTTTTTTTTTCCCAAGAATATTGTAGTAAAATTTGATTTATTCCCTTGTGCTTTAAAGACTATTGATAAAGTGAAGGAAAAGGAAGAATGGAAGAGGGAGTTGGATGAGATTTTTTGTGAAAGGATGAATAAAGTTATAAATTAAATTGCCCACTTGTTATGGGGGATGACCAATGAAGAGCTGGTAAAGGTACAGTGGTTCTATACTACCATTAGAAAAGATCTTGTTGATATAGAGGCAGTTGCAAATTCTTTAATAACTGTACAAAGAGAGGTTCTAAATTTTGATTGGCTCGATGACACTACCTATAATGAGTGGAAAGATAAATTCATGACTATAGAGCAGATGGTAGAAGGTGATGAGGCAGGAGATGACGAGGAAGAAGAAGATGCAAGAGTAATTTTTGCCCTTACAGTTGATGATGAAGACAAGGAAAATCCTCAGGTTAAAGTAAGTTTGTAGGTAACTAAAGATGAGTCATCACTTTCATTCTTGATAGCCACTTACTCTAAGGAATCAGAATAATTAAAGAATTAGATCATAGTACCCTTGTCTTTCCAAATGGTGTAATAGAAAGTGACCCACAAAATAATGTTTGATGTATAAGTCTTCCTGTTATTCACAGTTTTGTCTTTTTGTGATAGGTGTATGTAAGTATCTTTTTGTAAAGGACACCTATCAATCACATTTTCCCTTTGCTTGTTACAACTCATGCCTATATAAATGAGTTTTCAAGGCAATGTGATGGTCCAAATTCTAATGTAGTTTTAGGAATTTTCAAGAAATAGTAAAGTCGATCCTATTTCATGTAGTAGTTTAGATACTTTCAACTGGACTTTTCTCAGAGAAATATGACGTAACCAGTTGAATTTTTTGAGATTTTTGTTGAAACTCTATTGGTTACTATATTACTCATTTCAAAAGGATAATACAAAGGGGTATTTGCACCATTGTTCTGTTCCATCACTTCCTATCTCCATTCTATGAGCTTGTTTATTTTGAGGTCATTTGAATGAGGTTCATATGGTTGAATGTAGTTTGGATTGGTTGTGTATTGGTTTTATTGTTGCTTTTAATTCAATGAATTATATGAATTATATGAATTCTTCAATAGATCAATAGAATTCATGAGTTTATGGAAAGGATATTTTATAAGAATGGGAATGGGTGATTGCTATTGATAAATTCATTCACAAGTTGTCTGAATTAGATCTCCCACCAATAGTAAATTATTGCCCAATGGATAAGGCATTGGTCATTTAACTCATTGATGGTTGAGATAAATATTGCTTCTGCATGCCAAATCAATTCTAGTCAAGGTTGTATTGTTGGTCAGCACTCGTTTATACATTATTTTTGAGTTATATGTAGCTACTATTACTAGGGATTTTTATAAACTCAAGGAGAATTGTGACCGAATCTTCTTGAAAGGGATATATATGAATCAGAGAGAATTAAAAAATGGATAAATTGTATATGTGGTAGGGATAGAAGATGAAAATCAGAATGAAACTAAATTGAGTTTCATACAACAATATCTTGGTAAATTATCACCTAGGTATACCCACCTTGGTTTAGCAGAACCTAAATAGTAGAAAATCTGAAGTTGGGTCCAAATGATATGCACATATAACTGTTAATAGGAATTGGCTATTCCTTAGGTTGCATGAGTATTACCATGTTTCTATTGAGCATTTTGTTTTTCAATAGTTTCAAACACCAACACTGACCTCTTGAAAAAACTTGGTTTTTTGGATGGAGCTATGTTATGTGCACAATTACCTAAAATTCTTATTTGTGATTATATCTTTGATTAACACAAAAGCTCTCAAACTAGTCTAGGCTTCTTCCAAGCCTACCTAAGCATAACAAATGCTATCCCTTTCAATTCTCCAAGGTTAAAAACTACTCTGTCTCATAGCCTACCTTGGAATGTAGGTTAAAAATCAAATCCCTTAAATCATCTACCATTACTAAAAGTGGATTATAATACCTTTTACTGCATTTTTTTTTCAATTCCAAAATCTGAGATTCTGAGTTGCTTATTCAATCAAATAATTCAAAGACTTAGGCCTATGCTATTAGGCATATGATCCTCATTCAAACTATGACTCTTAACAACCTCAATCAACTCTATCAAATGAACTTATATACTTCATTACTTAATTAAAGTCTTTCAAATAGCTAATGTTTTGCTCCCAATTATTGAGGAGATCTTTAAACTATCAAACCCTTGTATTGATGAGAATTTTATTGTTGATTACTATGGTTGGCTTCTAAGCTCCAATATCCTACCTTTCCTTCTCTTTAAAATTCTTCTATAGTGTCTTATGAACAAAAGAAATCTCCCAAAAAGCATGTAGACTACACACCAACTTATTCCACATTTTCTTTATTTAAATTTTTGATTCACTGTTCATGTATGTAGTAACAAGTAACTTGCTGACTTATGGGCATCTCCCTTTCAAGGAACAAGTTAAGGTGTTAACTTAGTAAGAGAAAAACCAAGAACAACCATGGGAACCATTAATACCTTCCACTATCTCCATGAATGAGAATATGCAATCATTATCACACCATATTCTAAAAAATTACATAATTTACTATCCAAACAACAAGTAATGTATTCCTGGTAATAATATTTAATGATAACATACAAATGTTCTATCAAGCACAGAAGTATTATGCTCTTCACCATAGATAGGAAACTTTAAAGATCATCATAACCAAAAATTCCTAAGAGAGGATGGAAGAACTATAATCTAAATGCCAATATAATAGCAATATTACACCAAAATATTGATTGTCATTTCACAACTATATACAAAACACTTCATTTTTCTTCTCCACAAATTCTCTACTTCACTCTATATCTATCTCGATATGAGATTACATTAATTTATATCATAAAATGACTCTTTACCTTCCTAAGAAGTTCTAACAATATGAATGACTATTCATCTTCTACACTTTCTCAATTTTACACAATTGGCTGATTGCACTTTTTAGCAATTTTACACCTTTTCCATACTTTGCATTTTAAGTTCTAATATACTTTCCTAGGCACCTTAAAATATTTATCATCATATTATAACATCTTAATACTATCATATATTCCTTTTATGCCTTTGCATGGCATTTTTCCACTTTTTATTCACTATGACTCATAACACTTAAAACATGAAATTGTTTAACATGATATGAAACAACTAATTCATAATCTATCAAGACTCAAAGCATACTAAATAAGATTCAGGATTCCACAACAGATGGTCAGAGTGCCCTATGTAATAAATTCTTGTTGAAGACATGGAATTTAAATAAAAATATTAGGTTGATGGATGTTTTCGATTGCCAAGGTGTAGGATGGTTCAAAGTTGAGAAGAAATGATGGTGGTATTTATTCATCAAACCTTGTATACAACAAGTTTTAAAGATCTCATTACAACCAACTACCTATAAAATAGTCAAAGAGAAGAGTAGACATGATTGTAGTCAATGAATTTCACATTTGGCATTTGAATTTTTGAGGAGTTTGAAGGAATTTTTAGAATAAGAATAAATGAAAATCAGATTTTGGACAAAATTCAAGACTTTAAAAATCATAAATTCAAGCCTAAAGAGGTGTGAACTTGCAGATCTAGGAAAGAAAATTAGAATATAAGGAAATATCACACAAGTATTAAAGTGGTTAACTCAAATTTTATTTCCACTCTTAGCATTTCATTTCATTCGGTAGAGAATTTTTCAGCACACACTTGATGATAAGAATAGATGACCATGAGTCCATCCTACTCTCCTGCTACATGAATATTGAGTTGTGGAGAGAGATAGAACCAAACTTTGTAGTTAGACAAAGAAGTTGTTCCAAGACATTGTTTTCATTTAAGTTGTTCTATTATTATGAAATGCGTAGATTTTCACTATCATTCGTCAAGATTCGGATTTTGATCTTTAATTGCTAGTAATTTGGTGGATAAATTCTCTATACAACTAAGTAGTATGTTAGTTAATTCGAAGATGCTACTAAAATAATAATTTTTCTCACAACTTGAAATCAAATTGAAAGAAGAGGGAAACCAAGATTATGGATTCCAACAGGAGAGTTTCCTTGGTCTTGGTAGTAAATATTTAGGAGCATGTAGATGGTCTAGATTCTAGTGAGAGGCATTTCAACAAGCTTGGCTACAAGTAAGAGATTTGAAGAGAAATGAATTTGTTCAAGACTAAATCATGACCTTTGATTTCCATAGGAGTGCATAAATATTAAATCATTACTAGTTGGATAGTTTTTTTGTAGTTTGAATTTCATTGGTCATTGGTTAAGTTGATGTCATTGGTCAAGTTGATCACATTAGGCTCCAACAAACTTGGGTCTCAATTAGGCTTTAGGGACACTAGCCCTCAACTAGGCCAAATAGGGAAAATTAGAGAATATGCCTTCAAGGGTTCAAAAAAAGACTTGTTTTGTCATACTTAGACCTATTCCACTAGGATTCATCCACTTTCAAGGTTCAAACACCACTAATAGACCGAGTTCCCAAATCTAGGCCTAGGAATCCTAGTAGGTCTATTTCTAGTTTTCAAGGGTTAACTCCCAAACTCTCCAAAAAAAGTGGCAAAAAAAATACATTTTTGGATACCCTTTTCCAGACTCTTGAAGATCCCAAAGTCTTATGGTCTGATCCTACTCCAGCATACCCAAACACCAACTAGGTTCACAGTCTTGATAGGCCTAATTAGGCTAGCTTTCTAAAGAAAGTGCTAATAGATGGGGTCACAGAATCATCATAGCCACTTGGGAATCTTTCTCATCATGCCAAAAAACAATTCCACCCTTCCCCTAGGTCACAACAACAAGTTTGGGAGTTCTAGACCACTTCTTCTTTAACATAGGGCTGAATACATGGTGATATTCAACCTAGGGCCTACAAGTAAAAATAGAAAAACAATCTTTCTACCCTTGAAACTTTTCCATATGTGAAAATACTCCCCTAACTTCATTCTCACTAAAAATTAGCCTAGTCCCACTATTGGGTTGCAAGTTAGAGGTCCATGAATGCAAACTAGTCAAGTTACAACACTAACTAGGTAGCCCTTAGTAAAACAACGATAACTTGCACAAATGAATAGATAAAAACTTGAAAAAAAATGAAAATGAAAGCTGATTCAAATAAATATCCAACCATATCACTCTTTTACATGTTACAATTTGTACACATTCGTACAACAAAACAAAAAAAGGGAAAATGGCAGAAAAATTAATTTTTATTGCTCCAAAACGCTTCAAATTCGTACAACCAACACCACTTTAGGTTTGTACGGTCATATCATACATATATATGTCCATACCAATGGTTATAACCACATTTCAAATGGTGGTTGCAACTTTTACATGTTTAAGCAACAAAATTGCAAAGTTGTTAGCATTTTTGCAATTTTGGTTGACAACTTTTGCAATTTTTTGCAATTTTTCACATTTGACCTCTTAAGCACTTGAAACTTAACCAAATGATTCTAAGGACCTCTAAAATAATCCAAGAAACATTAAAATCTATTTTTCCTTGAAAATCAAACTATTTTTCACATTTTTGACCCCTTGGTTCAATTTGGCACTTAGGTTTATAATTGACACTTAAAGTCCAATTGACCTTACATCTTGGATCTTATTACCACATTTTGCAATCTTGTACCTAATTTCCAACTAGGATCTCTACCAATTTTCCTTGGTGGCCTATGCCAAAATTTAATGCATTTTCATGCACCTAAGCACTCCAAACTTGTCCAGTTGGATGATCATTGGTGTAGGACACCAAGGGAAAAAGATAGGTGTTATCTTTGTTGTGAATTAGGAACAAGGTTGCAAAATTATGTAATAAGACCCAAGATGTAAAGTCAATTGGACTTTAGGTGCCAAGCAGAGTGCCAAATTGAACCAAGGGGTAAAAAATGAGCAATATAGGTGATTTTTCAAGGCAAAAATGATTTTTATATTTCTTAGAAGGGTATAAAGGTCCTTAGGGTCATTAGGTTAAGTTTAAGGCATCTAGGATTTAAGATGTCAAAAATTGCAAAAAATTGCAAAAGTTGTCAAAGCAAAATTGCAAAAATGCTAAAAAATTTGTAGGATTGGGAATTGGTGAAGGGTTGAGCATTTAGAAATAAGTTATTTTACTATTTCCAAATCTTTTCCAAGTTGTAGAAGTTGAATCAAGTGAAAAATGTAAAAATTGCATTTTTTGTGCAAAGTTGCTTTGTTGAAAGTTGTAAAAGTTGCTCAAATTTGCAACTTAGTAGAAAAAGGGTCGTGGGATCGAACTGTATATTCTTTTAGCTCCAGGTGGCTAGGTCAACCCTATCCCCAACTTTGTCCCATCCTGTTGAGCACTCGAACATTCTCAGGCACACCAAACCAAAACATCTCTAAGGGTCACTAAATTCCATAGAGCAACGATCTTTGATAGGGCCTATCTTAGAGCTCATGCGAGGTATGGATGCAATTCTAGTTCTTATAGGACTATATTACAGAGACGTACAATAACCTCTCTCACTTTTTGGAGATCTTACTTCATTTTGATTTTGTGACGCCATCTCGGGTGATGCTAAAACTTGTAGTGTTGGCCAGTAAAAAGTTGCCAACTGCCAAATCTCTCTTACCTTTCGTCGTGGAATTGAACTATTTATTATATTAGCTCCAGTTGGCTGAGTAAACCCTATCCCCAAGCTCATCTTATCTTGTTGAGCACTCAAACATTCTCGAACAGACCAAATCGAAACATCCATAAGGGTCACTAAATGCCATAGAGCAGTGATCTTTGACAGGGCATATCTCGAAGCTTGTGCAAGGTATGGATATGATTTTAGTTCCTATAGGACCATGTTGTGGAGACCTATAATAACTTCTTAATTTTTTGAGATATTACTCCATTTTGATTTTGTGATGCCATCTCAAGTGATGCTGAAACTTGTAGTGTTGGCCAGTACAAAGTTGCCAACTGCCTAATCTCTCTCACCTTTCATTGTGGGATCGAACCATCTATTTCATAACCTCTAGGTGGCTGGGTAAACCCTATCCCCAAGATCATCCCATCTTGTTGAGCACTTGAACATTCTCGGGCACATCAAACCGAAATGTCCCTAAGGATCACTAAATGCCATAGGGCAACAATCTTTGATGGGGCATATCTTAGAGTTCATGTGAGGTATGGATATGATTCTAGTTCCTATAGGACCAATTTTTGGACATCTACAATAACCTCTTTCACTTTTTGGAAATCTTACTCTATTTTGATTTTACGATGCCGTCTCGGGTGATGCTAAAACTTGTAGTGTTGGCTAGTACAAAGTTGCCAAATGCCAAATCTCTCTCACCTTTTGTTGTGGGATCGAATTGTCTATTTTTTTAGCTTTGGGTGGCTGGGTAAACCCTATCCCCAAGCTTTTTCTATCCCATTGATCACTCAAACATTCTTGGGCATGCCAAATCGAAATGTCCCTAAGGGTCACTAAATGCCATAGTGTAGTGATCTTTGACGAAGAATATCTCAGAGCTCATGCAAGGTATGGATATGATTCTAATTCATATAGAACCATGTTGTAGATATATACAATAACCTCTATCACTTTTTGGAAATCTTACTCCATTTTGATTTTGTGATGCCATCTTAGTGATGCTGAAACTTGTAGTGTTGGCCAGTACAAAGTTGCCAACTACCAAATCTCTCTCACCTTTCGTCATGGGATCAAACTATCTATTCCATTAGCTTAGGGTGGCTAGGTAAACCCTATGCCTAAGTTCATTCCATTTCATTGAGCACTCAAACATTCTTAGGCACGCCAAACCAAAATCTCCTTAAGGGTCACTAAATGCCTTAGGGCAACGATTTTTGATGGGACATATCTCGAAGCTCATGCAAGGTATGGATGTGATTCTAGTTCCTATAGGACCATGTTGTAGAGACCTACAATAATCTATCTCACTTTTTGGAGATCTTACTCTATTTTGATTTTTACATGCCATCTCGAGTGGTGTTGAAACTTGTAGTATTGGCCAGTACAAAGTTGCCAACTGCCAAATCTCTCACACCTTTCATCATGGGTTTGAACTGTCTATTTTGTTAGCTTCAGGTGGCTGGTTAAACCCTATCCCCATCCTCATCCCATCTTGTTGAGCGCTCAAACATTCTCGGGCACGCTGAACCAAAAACACCCCTAAGGGTCACTAAATGCCATAGGGCAACGATCTTTGATGGGGCATATCCCAAAACTCGTGTAAGGAACGGATACAATTCTAGTTCCTATAGGACTATGTTGCAAAGGCCTAAAATAACCTCTCTCACTTTTTGGAGATCTTATTCCATTTGGATTTTGTGATGCCATCTCGGGTGATGCTAAAACTTGTAGTGTTGGCCGATACAAAGTTGCCAACTACCAAATCTCTCTCACCTTTCCTCATGGGATTGAACTGTCTATTCTGTTAGCTTCAGGTGGCTAAGTACACCCTATGCCCAAGCTCGTCTCATCCTATTGAGTGCTCGAATGTCCTCAGGCATGCCAAACCAAAATATCCGTAAGGGTCACTAAATGCCATAGGAAAATGATCTTTGATGGGGCATATCTCAGAGCTTGTGTGAAGTATGGATGCAATTTCAATTCCTATAAGACTATGTTGTAGAGACCTACAATAACCTCTCTCACTTTTTAGAGATCTTACTCCATTTTGATTTTGTGATGCCATCTCGGGTGATGCTGAAACTTGTAGTATTGGCTAGTACAAAGTTTCCTACTGCCAAATCTCTCTCACCTTTCATTGTGGAATCAAACTATCTATTTTGTTAGCTCCAAGTGGCTAGGTAAACCTTATCCCCAAGCTCATCCCATCTCATTGAGTTCTCAAATGTTCTCAAGCATGTTGAACTAAAACGTCCTTGAGGGTTACTAAATGCCATAGGGAAGTGATCTTTGATGGGGCATATCTCAGAGTTTGTGTGAGGTATGGATGCGATTCTAGTTCCTATAGGACCGTGTTGTGCAGACCTACAATAATCTCTCTCACTTTTTAAAGATCTTACTCTATTTTGATTTTGTGATGCCATCTCGAGTGATGCTAAAAATTGTAGTGTTGGCCAGTACAAGGTTGCCAACTGCCAAATCTCTCTCACCTTTTGTCATGGGATCAAACTGTCTATTTTGTTAGCTCTAGGTGGCTGGGTAAACCCTATCCCCAAGCTCATCCCTTCTTGTTGAGCACTTGAACATTCTCAGGCATGTCGAACCGAAATGTCCCTAAGGGTCACTAAATGCCATAGGGCACCGATCTTTGATGGGGCATATCTCGGAGCTCGTGCAAGGTATGGATTTGATTCTAGTTCATATAGGACCATGTTGTAGAGACCTAAAATAACCTCTATCTTACTTTTTAGAGATCTTACTCTGTTTCAATTTTGTAATGCCATCTCGAGTGATGTTGAAACTTGTAGTGTTGGCTAGTACAAAGTTGCCAACTGCCAAATCTCTCTCACCTTTCATTATGGGATCGAACTATCTATTCTGTTAGCTCTAGGTGGCTAGGTAAACACTAGCCCCAACCTCACCCTATCTCGTTCAGTGCTAGAATGTCCTTGGGCATGCCGAACTGAAACATCCCTAGGAAAGACTATGGAAAGTGCTACATTCCAAGTAATGATTGGTTGGGATGTACGTCATAGACTAAGGGAGATGATATTCATGAAGGGTTTTAGATTAAAGGCTACTATAATTGTCAAACAATGTTAATGATAATGAATGCATAAGGTAAAGGCATTACAAAGGAATAAGATCAAAGGAAAATATTCAAGACAACAATAGTGAGTGTGATGAACAACTTTTTAAACATTTGTAGTAGTGTAACTATCAATATCTCTAAAAAAACTCTTAAATCTTTATCAAAATACTAATTTCAATGAAAACAATGACATGGTATTAAACTTAATATTTGTTTTCATTTCTAGGGCTTTGTGGTAGGGTTAAAGAAAGTGGAATCATTTCCTATGTAGATGGAATAAGTAAAAGAATGTCAAGTGGCAAAGTATGATCATGACAATCTTTAAAATCATTCTAACTTTTCTTTCAACTAAGCAGAACAATAATGATTGGTCCAAATAAGTGAAAAGTACATGTGAGAAGCCTATGTAGTAGTTATGTGCAAATGGAATAGAGGTGTCCAATTGAGATCAATGATTGATTAAAGTATAATGAAAAACCTCTTAAAAACTAGTTTACTACTATATCACATAGATTATAGTCATATGGTAAAAAGCATGGAGAACCTTTATGGTAGAGGTATGTAAGAACTAATTTAATGGATCATATGATAGTGAATTTAGAAAATAAAAAGACATAGTGAGACAACAATCTTAATAAATCTAGTAATCATGTGTAATAGAATAGAAGACATTTAGTACTATTTATAGTAGGAGAAATAAATTAAAATGTTTCAAGGATCTTTTAACAAAACACCTAGTTATGTATGTGCAAGATGACTCACAATCAAATACTACAATGAGTTGTAAAGTTGCGAGTTAGTTCATAAAGGGATAACGATGAAGAAACAATCACAATTCTAAAGCTATGAAGAGGAGTTCCAAATGCCATTTAGGTTGTGGTAGGTTGGTAGTTTGAGGAAACTTATTATCTACTCCTATTTTTCAATGTTGAATTCTATTAGAATAAATTTACAAGTTTCACCTAGCATGAACTAAGAATTCAACAAAGGCTTTCAAATATTTTTTCATACATGTCAGTGCACTAGTAATATATGGTGATTTTGAGGCTACACTATATCAAAATATTATTATATTGTTATGGTGAATGGTGATCTAATGAATAAGAACCTAAAAAATCTAGAGGTCCAAAGTTGTGCAATTGTCATAGCATTAAGGATAAGACATTGAAATAGTGAGATTTTCCCTTCGGAGAATGTGACAGTTATAGCATTATGGCAATAGTAGTGTTAAAGAAGATGACAATAGTTGCTCCAAAATTTATAGCCTAAATGAGTAAAAGGATTCGAAAAAATGTCAAAACAATGAAGTTCATGGTTTTCTTGTTGGTGATATGAAAGATGATTTGCATAGTAGACAAAGCATCAAATTCAAGAAGTTAAAGAACAGAAAGGTTTAGGAAAGTAGTTTGTCACAGATGAACATGGGACATGCATCTAATTATCTTAAAGCACTGGCATAATATACTTTAAAGGATATTAATGCCATGAAAGTAGAGCCTTAAGCCAAGAGACATGGATTGAATGAGGTCAACCATTAGATATATGAAAGTTCTCTGTAATAGCTAAAAAACATTAGATACTTTCAGCCTCTAGATTCACCATGCATTAGTTATAGTTTGTGACCAAGTTTTGAAAGGTTTTGTAAATTTCTTAAAAGATATATGTCTGCTATTAGTTTTGGAGTTGTTTATCATGAAAGGGTTGTAAGTCTTGTCTCCATCATGGAAATTCCATGATCTTTTGGATTTCAAGGCTACAAACCCTAATGTATTATATTATCCAAGAAAGAGCCCTAAAAATGACTACAAAGAATTCTTTGACCAAGCCCTAGGCGAGCTAGGCAATGCTCGACTAGGTACTGTCAACAAAGAAAGAACTCTTGAGAGCAAATTTTGAAGAATGAAGACTTTCCCTTATAAGGAATTAAAGAGGGGTATGATGAGGTTCTAACTTGTGGAGGTGGAGTCTTGACGAAGTGTGGAAGGTGTCTTAAAAGTGGGGACAACAGGCAGCCAAGAAAACCCTACCAAACCCTCAATTTTGCTATTTTTGTTGTACAGCCTGTACGCACCCTGAGACCCTAAAAATCCTTGAGCATGGGTCCTATGTATCAATTTTTCTTAAGACTAGATGTGTTTAAACTCTAAGACAAGGGAGCTATTGACCCTAGAAATCTAGGTGGAGGCCTAATTAGGGGCTTTCCTTGTAGCCCTTTTGTGAATAAATCTTGAAATCGAGTACAAACCCATTGTTGTTATCCATTCAAGCATAGTACAAATGTACCAATGACACCTTAAGACATCATGGAAACCTTTCTTGGACTAGGAAGGGCTATGGTACCCTAGTAGACCTATAAAACCTTTAGAGGGATAATATTCCTAGAAGAGCAAGGGAGTGATGCCACAAGTTTGGATCAGTTAACCTAGTGACAAGGTTGGGAAAGGTCAGGGGATGTTCTAAATAGAAAGAGATCCTATAGACCACATAGGTGTACATAAAACACCAAGATCCACATATAATATACAAGGTTACATAGGGATGGGGGTACCTGGGGTACTTAGGGTACGGGTATGGGTAGGGGTATAGGTACAACTATTTTTTATAATAGGGGACATGGTACTTGGGTAAGTCAAACTTTATTTTTAATTATACTTTTATATTTATAGAAAACCTAAATTTATGAGTCATGACAATGATTTTTCAAATCAAGAATAGTGATAAAGTTTGAAAATGTAATGTATTGTTTTCAGTTTCAAATTTTTTATATGTTTGTAATAATAATTTATGATAAATGTTTAGATGCATAACATAGAAGGTAGGTTTAAACATGAACAAGAAGATCGTAAATCATATGACAATGACATATTGCAAATTATAAATTTCTAGCTTGAACACTAATAAAGTTTATTGTTGATCAATATTGTATCAAAGTTTCAAACTGATTAGGTATTGAATTAATCTTGATAAACAAATAATAGAGAAGGAAAACTTTAAACATGAATAAGATCATAAATCATATGATGATGACATATTGGAAATGATAAACTTATGCCTAAATAGTGATAAAGTTTATTGTTAATCATCAAAGTTTTGAATTGATTAGGTATTTAATTAAGCTTGATAAACAACGAGTTGATACACAAACAAAAAACTTAAGAAAAAAATCCAAAATCTCAATCAAGCTCCTTAGCTATGATGCTCTCCATCGAGTACTCGGTACTTGGGATATGTGTACCTGGTACTTGGGTGCATGGGTACGAGTACCAGGGGTTTCATACATGAAGGAACATATAATATATTATGATTACCAATAATGTCATACATGAACAAACATATAATATAAAATGATAACAAATAATGTCATACATTAACAAACACATAATATATTATGATAGCCAATAATGTCATACATGAACAAACATATCATATATTAACTAGTAATGTCATAAGTCTAATAATGTCACGCATCAAATAAGTTTCATACATCAAATATAAAATGCCATATATACATCAAATCTATATTGAATATGTCCACTGACATAAAATCCAACATATATGTCTGTTGATGCCTATACATGTATGTCTATCAACTATATCTTCTCCTTCCCCTTGTGGGAAGGAAACAAATCTCTAGAGGTCTTTGGTAACGTGTGAAGGGACATGATGGTGATGATGGGGTCTTCCTCACACGCTCGCTCGCCTCTTATTGAGGCTCTTCTCTAACTTGAGCTGATACAAAAAAAGTAGATATGAATCAATAATTATTATATATTGAAATAAAATATATGTACACACAAAATTAACTATTTTCTTACCACCATCATATAGTCGCTCTACAAGTCCACCTCGAAGGCTTGTGGATAGTCGGGTGTAACAAGACCCTACAACAATTCAATCAATATAATAATTTATAAATAACATTAGAAATTTTGATACTAAGTAGTATAAACAACTAAAACCAAGAAAATTCTTTCATACCCCAGTCAATGGCTGTAAATTAGCCATAGTTGTAGCCACTCCACGATCGACGGACTGCCAAAGATGAGGAGGAGTCTTAGATGTCAAGAGCTGCATGTCATACAATACATGTTACATGTAACATGAAACATGAAACAAGAAACAAATTAATCAAATGAATTAAATTAACATGGAACAAATGTACCTCTATGAAGCTCATACCGTGTCTAGGCTCGAAGTCCATAGTGAATGTTAATAGTCCCATAGAGAACTGATGCACATGCATAAATTTTTTTGTCAATCCTTCATATGATTACTTAATAAATATATGTATTAATTTAAATGATTAAATTGATACATACCTCTGGACTCATCCATGGGATGAAAAATGGGGCCCGGGGATTGCTACTAGGGCCACCTGTAATGCCCCGCCCAGAGATCCTTGGAAACAAGGATTCAAATCAAGCCAAGATATTTTTTTTTTTAAAAGTATGAATGCACAAGACAACATCATACAAGGATCACAAAGATCACAACGGAAGACTTCAACACAATCCCAGCAACCAACGAATCTCTGAACGCCACTACCAAACTGACACACCCAAACAAAAGCCAACAACCACCACAACAAGATGAGGGCACAAGAAAAGACCACTCATCAACAAAACACCAAGCTGGGTTAAAATGAAAAATCCCAAAATTGGCTAAGCTTGAAATCCTGAAGCCTTGAAAATTGGCTAAGTCTGGATTTTTGAAGCCCTGAAATTTCCTAGAATCCATAACTTATCTTCGAGAGGTCTGAAACCTATCTCAAACAATTTGTCGCATATATTAAAATATATTAAATATACGTCAACTTATACGTAAATGATATATTTTAAACCCCAAGAGACTAAAACGGAAACACAAAAACTCGATTTCAAGAGAAACTGACAGAATTCAAAATGCAACAGCATAGGGTTGAAGAATGCCCAAAAGTATATCCAAAACCACTCTCAAAAGGATCAGATCACGAAGAAAAGTGCCCACTGATGGCATGCGCAGGTTTTTCACAAAAATCATGCGACACTTTTTACTAAGGGGGGGCGATACTTCTCCTTAAGGCGTGCGACACTCTTCCAGTGTCGTACGACATTTCTCAAGAAGGCATGCGACACTTTTCAGCATCGTATGACATTTCTCAAGAAGGCGTGCGACACTCTTCTAGTGTCATACAACATTTCTCAAGAAGTCGTGCGATACTTTACAGTGTCGTATGACATAGTTTGCATGGGCGTGCGATACTTTTTAAAGTGTCGCACCATGCTGAACAAATGTCGCCCATAGAAACACGAAAACACTCCCAAAAGAAAAAAGGACCAAAATAGAGCAAAGAACCTCCACACTAGGGAGTACCAGATCCACAAAGGCTCGAGGAATGAACACTCGAGTGCAAGAACAACACAGAATGAAGAACATCAAACCATCTAAACTACAGCAGCAAAGAACATGCTGAATAGAAACATCACAGAGATCAAAAGCAACATTTCAAAACTAAACAACCAAATAAGTGTGCGGTTCCTCCCAACCGTCAATAGCATCATAAGACCATCGTGGGTCCTAGCCATCCCCCGCGCGTAACATCCCAAGTCACCGACTAGATCGTCAGTACTGTTGTAATAGGGATGTCACTACTAAAACATGCAACAATATAAGCATAAGAAAATTTAACATGCTAGTAGTAAAGCATAAGATAATCCTATAGTAGATAACATCACCTATCACATGCTAAACGGCAGTAAGCAACAGATATACTACTAAATCAAATAACATCATCTAATCATATGGTAAACATCATGATAAAGGAATGCGTCAAGTAAAATAACATCATCTAAACATGATATACAAGCATCCCAATGAAAGCATAAATAACAAGAAAGCATACTCCAGAACCCGAATTACCAAGTGAAAACATCCAGCAACGGTCACACTAGGATAAGAGACTGCCTCTGTACACCAGTCCCTAGCAGTGGTGAAGGTAGCTATGCCTCCCAATCGCGTGGCACCCGTAGGTCCACACCCGCCGTGCTGATGGAGATAATGATCCAACCACAAACACACAAAAGCACAACATCCAAGGCTAACACTCACGCCAGATAGTATGATGGCTGAACCAAGAACCTAAGACAATGCAAGGAGTACAGGTCCTAGTCAGACACTCAATAGGCTACTATGTAGGGACTAACATCATGGAGAGTCGCTTGGAATAAAAAAGCCCAAGCTAGGACTTGTGCAGATTCAACATCCCTCAATGGAAAGGCTCTTGCACCCCAAACCTTTTTATTATCTTAAGTTTTATTACTAGTCACACATTTTATTTAATTTTCACTTAATTAAAGCTTCCTTCGCCAACCCTCTGGGCACAATGATCACCAGGCTGCGAGGTAGAAGCCCCCTCCATATGCTACCCTACCCTACCCATGCTCATCCTATGACAGTGCCCGTGGGCATGCATACTCCCATCCCAACCCCAATGATCATAACTTCTGGCAAATTCATGGAAGATCGGGCCTTGCAAGTCACCCAAAAAATGTACGTGCACGTACTCGTGTGTGGCGCACCACCATCACGAAGATCATAACACAAGGACAGGAATGAGAACATAATGCAAGGAAAACACTCAACTAAAAGCAACACGAAAAGGATGGATTCTACACGAATCCCAAAGCCAATAAAATCATACATCATGAAATCACTCAATCGGCCTCAATCCGAGAGTATGGATTGTACACGAATCCCAATGATGTAACAAGACCAAACATCATGAACTCACTCAACTAGCCTCAATCCGTGAGTATGGATTCTACACGAATCCTAGCATTCACAAACAAAAGCAAGGGTCTAAAAGAAACAATAATAGGTGTAAAATCACTCAACCGAACACAACGTCGGGAGTACGGATGCAACATGCATCCCAATGCAACATAAAAGTGCAAAAGTGGTCTGACTGATACCCAAACAGATCATCAAGGTCCATGACCCACATTGTGCCAAGAAAACTCGAGAAAACCAGGCGGCACACAAAATGAGGTAAAAACCCCAAAAATTTGGAAAACTTCAAAATTAAAACCCATTTGGCATTTGGGTTCAAAAACCCCAAAAATCCAAAAATAAATGGAATCAGACACTGTATGCAAAAACAGCCAGCATAATGGCGTAAAATTCCAAACCCTCATCCCAAAAAATAGGGAAATGTTCATACCCGCCCAATCGGGTAGAACTAACATACAGAGACGAAGGGGAACACTAGTTCTCAGCCTCCAAACAAAAGGCTACCAAAAATAGAAGCAGAAATAGAGCAGAAACAGTAAAACAGGAAAGCCCTACCTCACAGCCAAAAGGGCAAAACGAGAATCTGAACCATAAAATAAATATCTTGTAGAAGTAGCTGAAAATCGCGGCAATCCAAGGTTTCCCTGAGTTGGATCCAACGAGCCCAACCTCGCGACGATCCCTTGCCCGTAGCTCCCACAACAAACAAAATAGTAAATCCTCATGAAGAGGATTTTGGGTTTTACTCTCCAACTTTCCAATTCAAAAGTGAGAAGTGAGGAATTAAATTCCTCTTTGGATACTTATTCACTTTTCGGGTGAATAATCGATTAGGGCAAATAACCAGCCAACCTAGTTAAATCCCGAATCGACCCAAACGAAAATAGGCTATTCCTATAAATAGGAATTCATTTATGGCAAAGCTGCCAGAAATTAAAATAAATCAAATAAAAAGCCCGAAAACCCAAAAATACAAAAATCACCTTAAACAACTTTCGCGACAATGCGAACCTCTAAATGCACAGACACGCTTACTGATCTAATCACATAATGCAATGAGTTCAAATTTAATAATCACCAAAAGGTTTAAATTAAACATTTTAATAAAGGATATGTCGACCATACAAGGACGACATTGGTAAAATATGAAAGGCTGAATCACTAACTCCATGTGCCACTGCCAGGGATATAATCCTGCACACTAAACAACATCAAGTGCAATTTCATATAATAACATAGCCGAAGCAATAAATGCATTAAATCACCTAATTTAACCACTTATTTAATTATATTAAAATAATCTATTTACATCACTCACATTCGCAAAAGGCATAGCAATGCAGGAATGAAGTAAATAACCATAGCATTAAATCCATCACATAACAAAATCAGAGGTATGTCCAAATACCAGATAACCAGATAACATCATAAAACACACTGTCATCTCAAAATGTAAAACATCACATGAGTAACAAATATCTCTCTAATCAGAAATATAACAAGGTAAATGTCTGCAGCACATAACCAAAGAATCCAACATGAATAATCCATTTCTAATCATTAATGCATTTAATAAGGTACTTAAAACACATAAACGAACATAGTCATAAACATAACTAACCACTTCTATAGGAACCTAGTCCAGTGTAGCATGGTAAAAGAACATAGTGCAATCTCTACACACATCTCAGGTAATCATGGAACAACCTCATGATACCACATCGATCCTGGTAACCACTGGCACAAACCTCAGTGAATCAAAAATCACATCATAATCTCAAAGATCAATCAAAAGCATAAAAAAAGCAACTGATACAGAAACATAAATCCAAACACCTCAACGGTGTAGACCACTCAGGGTCACAATCATGATCCCATCACAACAAAAGATCAGCAAGGTTGCATCCATCAGGATGACTTACAAAAGTCAAATGGGAGAGGCACTACACCACCAACACTCTGACCCTAAATTTTGAACAATGTCAATATATGCTAATTAATTAGTCATTCACTATACATATGAAATGTGATCAAATTAGTTTATTATAATTGTAATTTACCTATGTGTCAATATCAAATATCTTATTCAAAAATTGATCAGTGACGATCCCATCATCCGCACCATCTCCAGCATGACTCCCAAATGTGCATAAGGATCTGCATGATGTGCACACGTGACCACGATGCATAGAAGGTTCCTCCTCAACTAATGGACTCGTGCAATGAATGAGGGTCTGCGTCAAAACATTAATAGTCCCTAGAGTGCTAGCCTCTACATGTTCCTTCACAACTGAAGGAATAGTCACATGCTCAACTTGTGGGTTGACCATAGGTGCCCTAACTACATCAGGGTCACGACATGACCTTGACCTCTCAAATGATGACCCCCCACCTCTACCCTAAGATTCTAATATATCAAAATAATTGGGGATCTCCAAAAGGAAAAACTCATAATACAATTTCCTTAAGAAATACATTAGGACCTCGTGATTATTGTAGGGAGGATCATAAAAAACCATCCACCATCTATCGTAAAAATCATTCCCAATACCATTGTGTATGCACCAATGGATGGGGAACCACTTAATTGCCTCTCTAACAATATTTTGTTCACCAAGCTTTCTAAACAATGCACAAATTCTACCTTTTGGTATTTTTCTTTTTAACATCTTAATATGATAATTTGTTTGCATAATATCTTTTTTGTTCATCCCTCTTAACCAACCAAATTTCCAACTGACCACTAACAGAAGCTACATGGGTCTTAATGGACTCGAGGGAGGATGCCAATTGAGATTTCATTGGATTGGTTTGTCCAGAAGCTTTCAACCTACCAATGAGTGGTTCTAATTCATTTTTTTCTCTTTCTCTTTCATTTATTATGTTTGCTTGTGTGCCAGGAGGAGGTCTTCCAATTGGTGCAAGCTGCGAAATTTGTTGTTCTTGTTGTGGAGGGTTTTGATTCTCATCTTGTTGAGGGTTTTGGTTTGGATCTTGTTGAGGGTTTTTGGTTTTGATCTTCTTGGGGATTTTTCAGTTCATTATTCACATTTTCTGATAAGAAATCAATTGAAATCTAAATAAATAAACAAATTTAAAGAAAAATTGAAATAAACCTACAAAACAATACAAAAAACATATAAAACAATGTAAAAAGAAGGTTAGACAACATACGACATGCTCTTGATCTCAAACTTTGGCGGCGAGGAGGCATATTAACAAGGCAGGTGGTGAAAACCTTCAATTTGTTCAGTCTACGTACACGTTGTGAGGAGGGGAAGTAGGAAAATGGAGAAAAAATGAATGGGCTATGGGTATGCAACCCATTTATAAAAAAATAGGTTTTTTAAAAGTGCTTATGCATTATAGTGCATATGCACTATAGTGTGTACGCACTATGGCTTGAGATACCCAAGCCATAGCATGTGCATGCTATAGTGCATACCCACTATTGCGCGTACATGTTATTGAAAGTTAGAAAAAAAAGGGTGTCACCTTTTTGGCACCACAACTTGGTGCACTTACCCACTTTAAGATAATTAGTTTTGGAGAAATCTTCTCTACAAGTGAGGACAATGAGGAAGCCATTTAATCTACACAAAACATTAAAAAAATGTTAGTTCAAAAATTTGAAAGTTCAACCCTAAATAAACCTTAATTACTAAAAAACTAGATGTAGAATACCAAAACCTAGCAAAAACACTCAAAACCCCCTTCACACTTGCATAGGAGAGCACCCTTATGGAGTGTGCATATGTGCATGTGCTAAAAGGAGCTTAGTAATTTTACATGGGTAAGGGTGCACACATGCACACCTTTTGGAGTGTGCATGTGCACACTATTATACATATTTTTTTGTGTTAAGGGCCAATATAGTGTGCAGATGTGCACCATGACAAGGTGTGCATGTGTACACCATTACCTTAGGCTTTTACATTGGTATGGGAAAGGTGTGCATGTGCACACTTTGGGGAGGTTCGCACATTCACACTTTCCATTTTGCATTAGGTGAGTGTTTTAAGTTCTAATGTGAAAAAAGGTGTGCATGTGTGCACCTTTGTATTGTTAAGTAGTTTCTTTTTGGGTGGAGATGGGTAGAGTTTGCACACCTCTAAGGGTGTGGAGGTGCACTCATGGAAGCTAAGAGGAGGACAATGAGGGAAGGGGAGGGGGGGCTTAGGTTTCTTTAGGCCCAAGATGGTGTGCACCCTTTGGAGATGCACACTTACACATGTGCGTAGGTGCACATCTCCAAAGGGAGACAAGTGAACACTTGCACATTTAGCGCACCTTGCAAGGGGGCACATGTGCGCTAGGTGCACAAGTGCACTCTTTAGCACTGAAAAATCCATTTTCCTCCAAAATTTTGAGTTTTTGAGATCTATTTTTTTCAACTAAAGGGCTGATGCTTGACCCAAACTCCAGGTATATTCCTAAAAATGACTTAGACCATGGACTAGGGGTTTGGGAAAGAAAAAAATTACTAGGGGATTCCCATTTCTAGGAGAAATGGGGCATGCATTGTGAAACCAAAACAATAATGACAGATTGACACCTATTAGTGGGACTAAGGAATTGTCACAACATTTAAAGTCAACACCACCATAGATCTCCTCATGATCTATGATTGTCATTACATTGCTATGGAGAGTTGCAAGTTTTTTAATCTTAGAGACATTAATGCCATCACACTGCATGTACAAGGTGGGCCATTTGAATTTGAAAGGGGGGTGAGGTCATTCAAGTGACAAGTGTTCAATTATGATTCATCTTTCTGCCAAAGTGAGCTAGTTTTCAAAGTTTTCTTTTAGTCATTGATCAAACATAGATCTACAATTATTGCTATGTCATTATAGAGAGGTGTGAAGTTTCTAATCAAACCAACATAGTGACAAGCTGATGCGTGTCCCTATGGGAAAGTATAGCTTAGTAAATGGAATAGCTTCCCAACCTTTAGATCAATAATATATCCACAGTTGTCATTATGTGCCTATAGAAAGATGCACATTGTTTAGTCAAAGTGATATAACGATAGATTAATCTATGTCCCTATGGGCCAACATAGTTTACAAGCTGTAGTATTTTCTCAACCATTGGATCAAATATCAATCAAGGGTTGTTGCTATGTCATTCTTCCAAGATGTATGAACTTGAGTCAAAATGACATAACAACATGATGGTCATAGAGTGTATGTCCCACTTTGAGTAAGAAATATTTACATTTTCCCCACCATCAGATCAAAGATAGATCTATAGTCATCATTATGTTACTATAGAAAGATCTAGAATTTTTAACCTCGGCAAAATAATGATATTTTGATGCATGTCCCATGCATTTTAACCAATAACCAAGGAATGCTAATAAGAAATGAGGTTTCCATATGTCGTGACATGATTAGTTTGATTGCTAGGTTACGAGATGAAAAATAGATTAGCAACTAAAATAAGTTATGTTTGTCAGATTTTTGTGGATCAATGACCTCTTTTTAAATTTTGTACCAAAGTATACATCCCTACTCGCACTACAACATTTATGAGAATTTACTGCTTCTCATGCAAATTGATATAGAAACTATAACAAAAAGTTGATAGTTCATTCTGAATAAGAGATCATTGAAGAATTAGAGCATAGTGTTGGCTGAAAACAATCTCTATGTAAAGCTGGATTACAAGCATCCACAACCACCAGTTGAAAATTTGTATCCTAGTAAGTGAATTTCTCTTTTCTAAAAGAAATCTAATAGTTGTTTCTATTTTTCACAATGCCTCCAAAGAAGGGTTTCTTCAAGAAAGGGATTACTAGAATAGAAATATTCATGATGATTTTTTATAACAATTGAATGAGTCCACCAATGATATAGTACAAATAAAGAAATTGGTCCTTGTTACTCCAAGATTGAAGGTGTATAAGGGCTTGTATGATAGAGGATATTGGACTCGATATGCAACAACATCTAAAAATTGGTTGCAACTTTTCAAAAAATTATTTTCGAAGAGAAAACTATTCACCCCACATGGTAACATTTGGAACTTTGTCTTTGGAAAATTAGTTGTTCCAGGAGTGTTCATAGATTCAGACCTCCTCACTTCAATAGCCAAAATGTATAACCCAATATCTCGGTCTATAATGGGAATAAATAAGTAATTCTTAGTGAAATTCGCACCCAAAAAAATTTAGGAAGTGTTCAAGATGGACCCTACCTCATAGTACCATGAGCTCATTGATTTTCATAACTTAGAAAAGGAATATCAATCTTAGAAAGTTCAAATTGGGAAAGGAGCATTAAGAGGACACCTTACAACTATTTGGAATTTCACATTGGTTGTAGCCTCAACTCATGAGCCTTTTAAGAAAAAAAATTTCAATCCGCATGTGCTATATATATATATATATATATATATATATATATATATATATATATGTATGTATGTATGTATGTATGTATGTATGTATGTATGTATGTATGTATGTATGTATGTATGTATGTATGTATGTATGTATGTATGTATGTATGTATGTATGTATGTATGTATGTATGTATGTCCTTACTTTTGATAATAGATTGAAAAGAGATTGTTAAAGAGGGAGATTGTATGTTTCAATCATTATTTTCTCACTGATGTCAAACATTATATTTCCTGGTAAGACAATTGCTTATATGATTTAAGTACTATCGCTTATTTGATTGATGAAGAGGATTTGATCAAAAGATATAATAATAGCACCTAGAGGAAAGGTTGAGTTATGGTTATATAAAGAAGTAAAAGAATAAGTTAAGATAGTGATAACATGATGTATTTATAATCTACTTAAGGTTACAAAGGCTAGTTATACTAAGAAAGTTTAGAAGAACAAGTTACACAAAGTTTGTCTACAAAGTTTGACCGAGTGGATAGTAGGTGCCAAGCAAAGGCAGTGGAAACCGAGTAGAAAATCAATTGGACCTGAATAAAAGTATATTCTAGTGTATGCTGAGGAGAAAAATGGATTTCAAGTAAAGTTTAGTTAATGGCAAGCACTAGTAAACTTTAGTTCGTGTTGAGTGATTTCACAAAGGATGCCAAGCAATGTAGTATGTGTCGAGCATTAGAAGGAAAACAATGTATAGTGTTTGCATTATTTGAAAGATTGTGAATTCCATGGATCTAAGCCAACAATTTTATTTTCTTGGACTATGTGAACTAGGTAGAAGATAAGGTCAATGAGTTGGTGGGACATAATTCAAGGTAAATTATTTTAAGGCAAATTCAAAGAGGATTCAAGTAGAAGTTTCTAGAAGAAATATGGAATGAAGGGTAGATTCATTTTATCCTACCTAATCCGTCCTAACCCTAAATTGGACAATGGAGAATGAGCAGAAAAAGATCTTTTTTTCCTATTTATAGGAATGGATGGTTAGAAGAAAAGGATGTCGTGTAAGAACCTAAGGAAGACAAGGAGTTAAGGGTATTGCTCCATCAAGTAACCTAAGAGAAGAGTCTGCATTGACATGTTAAGTAAGAAGGCTTAAGGGTATAAATGCTTGAAGGGTGAGAAAGCTATCAAAGCTGCAATGAGTAAAGGCCAAGAAGAATGGAGGACTAAAACAAAGATCTATAATCTACAGATGGAATTGTAAGTTGTTATGAGATCAAGTCTTATTGTTACTCTCTAATAATTGTATCAGTCTAGGGTAAACCCTTTGGATTAAGGTTGACCAAATAGTCATTTGTAAATCCTTTAACTAGGTGACATTCCAAGTGAATAGTCTAATGTCCTCTAATAAGGCTCAATCCTAACAGAGTGATTGAAATCCTTTAATAGGGACACATTTAATAGTGTGTATTATAATCTTTAACAAGGTTGGCCTTTCATAGGGCATTACTTTAGAAGAGTGAAAAAGAGTAGCATGTTACTGGTGGTTTTTTCCAAATTGGGTTTGCATGTAAATCATTGTGTCATGCATGTTGATGAATCTATTATGTTTCGTGTTTACATTTTTGCAAGTTGATTTGATAGTAGCCTACAAGTTTTAAGTGATCGCATAATCTTATGGATGCATGCATGATGATAAATGTTTTATGGGTTCACTAAGCTATGGAAAGTTTTATTTATACATCTAGACCTTGGATAACTTATTCACCTCCCTCCCCTTAGTTGTTCTAAAATATTTGAACAATTAGTATCATATCCATCTGGTTAAGAGGATTAGTTTGGAGGTACTAGAAGCACAACTACCAAGATGTCAAAAAGAGAAGTACCCAAGCTCAATAGAGATAACTTTCCTACATGGAAAAGTTTGATGCAACTACACCTTGGAGGACATAGAGATCATGCACAATCTACCATTACCACTAAGTATGTTAATCCTATTGGAGCCACAACTGCTAAGGATATGAAAAATAAGGAAGAACATAACCAGATAATGTTGGAGATGGCCTTTGCCCCAAGCTATGGCAAATTTGATGGTATCAAAGGTCTTGATAGTGGAAAGAAAATGTTGGATGCCCTAACCACTATCTATGTAGGAGGTGCAAATGTTCTAAGAGAAAAAGTTGAAAGTCTTAGAGGTAAGTTTGATGATATGAGAATGGAAGAAGGTGAAAAAATTGCTCAATATGTTGCAAGGATAAAATAAGTTGTTAATACAATAAGAGAAGCTACTGGTAATATAGATGATGAGACTATACTAAGCAAATTTTCAAGGACACTGTTGCTTGTATATGCTATTAGAGTTTCTACAATTCAAGAATTCAGATGTGTACTAGGGAATAATCTATCACTTGAATGTCTGGTACGTAGACTGACTCCTTTTGAGCTATCTAATTTTGATAATTACAAGATTAAAAATATTGAATCTTCTTTCAAAGCTAAGGTATCATTGAAGGAACTTAATGAGAAGAAGAAGAAGAAAAAGATGAAGTATGTGTCTAGTAGCAATGAGAAAGATGAGGAGGATATAGAAAAAATTGAAGTACTATTGGCAAGAAGATTCCATAAAGGTAAAGGCAAGTTCAAAGGTAAATTACCTATCATTTTTTTCAATTGCAATGAGGTTGGTCATATTATTGTTAGATGTCCAAAGAAGAAGAACTATAGAGGCAGTGACAAATACAAGAGTAGGAGAGATTAAGATAGCAAGGACTACAAAGACAAAGGCAAGAAGTCATGCTATATTGTTGAAGAGGAAACAAAAGATAAATCTAATGAACATGATGATGAAGTGGTGTATGTTGCAATGAAGGATGAATCTGATGAAGATGAGGCAACTACACTTGTCACTTGTGTAAACAAGAATGGTAGATGGATTATTGACAGTGGGTGTTCACATCACATGACTGGAGATAAAAGTAAGTTCATTACCTTGAATTGTTGTGATGGAAATAGTGTAAGATTTGGTAATGATGCACCATGTTTGATAAAAGGAAAAGGTTCTATCAAACTCACAAACAATATTTTATGTGACAATGCATACTATGTTGAAGGACTTAACTATAATCTCTTGAGTGTGTCACAACTAAATAATTCAAGATGTAAGGTTGAGTTTGAAAACAAGATTACTAAGATATATGACACTGATGGGAAACTAATTGGAAAGGGTGATCAAAATAGGAGTAATCTATTCTATCTTGATATAAAGGATGCTACTTGTCTAATTGTAAAGTTTGATGATGTATGGCTATGGTACAAAAGGTTATGTCATGTTAATTTTGATAACTTGGTTAGTATCAATAACATGAGAAAAGTTAGAGGTTTGCTTAAGTTGAAGAAGCCTAATAATATAATAAGCAAAAAAATTTAGTTAGGCAAAATGACAAAGTCAAGTTTTAAGAGTAAAGCCTGTGTTGCTAAAGGAATACTAGAGATTGTTCATATTGACTTGTGTGGTCCAATTGATGTGCAAAGCTACAAAGGAGATAAGTACATTATGATGCTTACTGATGACTATTCTAGAATGATGATAGTAATTTTTCTACAATAGAAATCTGATGCTTTCCAAATGTTTAAGTGGTACTCAACAAGAGCTGGGAAGGAAATAAGTAAAAGTCTAAAGTGTTTGAGATCTAATAGAGGAGGAGAATTTACATCAAATGAGTTTGAAATGTTTTGTAATGATAGAGGAATCAAAAGATTGACATCTACCCCTAAAACCCCTCCAAAAAATTGTATAGTTGAAAGGAGAAATAGATATATAATGGACTATGCTAAAACACTCAAGATGGAGAAAAATGTTTCTTTGAATTACTAGAAAGAAGTTGTAAGTATAGCTATCTATACCTTGAACCATGTACAATTCATAAAAGGTACTCATTTAACACCTTTTGAACTATGGTATGGATATTCACCTAGTGTGAAATATTTTAAGGTATTTGGAAGTAAATGTTACATTCTTAAAGACTTCAGTAATGAAAAACTTGATGTAAAAAGTGAGGAAGGTATATTTCTAAGATATTCACAAGAAGAAAATCTTAGTTTAAATACTAACACTAACAAAGTTGTGGAAAGTTCAAAGGTAAATTTTGATGAATATACAAAAGTATATGTGACTGAACTTATGAAAGAATTAGAAGAATAGAAATTATTTGTATACTTTTATGAAGGTATGTCTGCTGAAGAAGAAGCTAAAAATCAAGCAACAAACCAAGAACAAGTTTCAATGACTTCTGAGTCACATACTTTGAAGCTGAAAGACAAATTGAAGAAACTAGAGTTGAACCAAGATTATCCAAATATGTCAAGAGACATCATCCTACTTCACAAATTATTGGAGAAAAAGATGCTAGACCAATGAAAAGAAGTAGACTGAGAATTGATACATGTTTACTTGGCATAAAGGAACCTAAATCAGTGAGAGATGCATTAGTTGATGTGGACTAGAGTAAAGCCATGGAAGAAGAGATTGAATAAATTGATAAAAATAAAACGTGGACTCTAGTTCCTAGACTAGAAGATAAAAATGTGATTGGCACCAAGTGGGTATTTAGAAATAAGCTAGATGAAAATGGTGAAGTCACAAGGAACAAGGAAAGATTAGTTTACAAAGGATATGCACAAGAAAAAGGAATTGACTATGGAGAGAAATTTGCTCCTTTTGCTATGTTGGAAGGATTAATAACTTTACTTTCTTGTTCTACATACAAAGGTTTCAAAGTTTATCAAATGGATGTTAAATCTGCATTTATGAATGAGGTGTTAGAGGAAGAAGTTTACATAGAATAGATAGAAGGTTTGGTTGATGTTAACAATAAGAACATGGTATGTAGATTACACAGAGCTCTATATGGTTTGAAACAAGCACCAAGAGCATGGCATGAGAGACTTCATAATTATCTTATGAAGATTGGATTTGAAAGGACTAATGATAACAAAAATTTGTACATGAAGATAGAGAAAGGCAAAGGTATTTTTTTATTTGAATTTTTCTTTGATGATATCATATTTGGAGGGCAAGATGCTTTATTAAAGACTTTTGCAAGTGAAATGAAGCAAGAATTTGAGATGTCTATGTTTGGAGAGATCAAATTCTTTGTGGATTTGCAAGTATAACAGATGAAATATGGTATATACATCACTCAATCAAAGTATGTCACGAAAATACAAAAAACTTTTAAATTGGAGGATTCCAAACTAGTAAGTACACCTATGGTGACAAAATACAAGTTGTCAAAGAATGATTATTCAACTAAAGTGAATCAAACATTATATAGGTCTATGATTGGAAAGTTACAATATGTAGTACATAGCAAACCTGGCATTGTATTATCTATGGGAATAGTTTCAAGATTCTCTGCTAATCCAAAAAAGAATCATTTCATGGCTGTAAAGAGAATAATGAGATATTTGAAAGGAACAAAAGAGTTTGGTCTATACTATAAGAAAAATGAGAAATTTTAACTAAGAGCCTACAAAAATGCTAATTGGGTTGGAAATATTAATGACAGTAAGAGCACCAGTGGAGAAGCATTTTTCTTAGGAAAAAGGCTAGTAACATGGACTAGCAAGAAACAAAATTGCACCTCACAAATCTACTGCTGAAGCTAAATATGTTGCTACTATTGTAAATTGTACAAACATTGTATGAATGAAACAATTACTAAAAGGTATGAAGGAAAAGATCACAGAACCTATGATGCTTTATTGTGATAATAAAAGTGCTATTAATATATTAAAGAATCCTGTGATGCATGACCCCATTTGACCCATTGTATTAGGATATGTGTCCCTAGGAATCCTAGGACCCCTACAGACATAGGGTAGTTGACATAATGGGTCCAATGGGGTCATTAGATAACACATGACCTCATTGGACCCATTCCATCATGACATGTGTCCCTAGGGGCCCTAAGATCCCTGGGGACATAGGATAATCGATGCTATGAGTCCAATGGGGTTGTTAGCTAGCCCATGAGCCCATTAGACCCATTGCATCATGAAATGAGTCCCTAAGGATCCTGGGAACCCTAAGGACATAGGGTAATGGATACTATGGGTCCAATGGAGTGGTAGGCTAGCCCATGACCCCATTTGACCCATTGCATCATGACATGTGTCCCTAGGGGTCCTATGACCCCTAGGGACATAGGGTAGTTGATGCAATGGGTCCAATGGGATCGTCGACTAGCCCACAACTCCATTAGACCCATTACATCATGACATGTGTCCCTAGGGATCCTAGGTCACCTAGGGACATAGAGTAATTGATGATATGGGTGAAATGGTCTCGTAGGCTAGCCTACAACCCCACTCGACCTATTACATCATTACATGTGTCCGTAGGGGTCCTAGGAGCCCTAGGGACATAGTGTAATCTATGCAATGGGTTGAATGACCCATTGCATCACAACATGTATTGTTAAGGGTCCTAAGACCCCTAAGGACATTGGGTAATCAATGCAATGGGTTGAAAGGGGTCGTGGGTCATTCGACCCATTATATTATGACATGTCTCCCTAGGGGTCCTAGGGACATAGGGTAGTCGATGCAATGGGTCCAATGGGGTTGTCAGCTAGCCCACGACCCCATTGGATCCATTGCATCGTGACATGTGTCCCTAGGAGTCCTAGGACCCTTAGGGACATAGGCTAATTGATGCTATGGGTCCAATAGAGTGGTAGGCTAGTCCATGAACCCATTTGACCCATTGCATCACAACATGTGTCCCTAGGGGTCCTAGGACCCCTAGGGACATAGGGTAATTGATGCAATGGGTCCAATGGCCCACAACCACATTGAACTCATTGCATTAATTTACCTAGCCATGACCTCGTTACTATATAATAATAATAATAATATATGACTATATATTAAATATAATAATAGTATATTACTAGATTATATAATAATAATATTACTATATATAATAATAATATATTACTGTATTATATTTAATAATAATAATCATATTTCACTATATTATGTTTAATAATAATAATACACTAATATATAATAATATACTATATTATAATAAATAATAGTTGTTGATTTCCCTCATTTTCCCAATTGATTTCCCTCCAAATTTTGGCCGATCATTTTAGGTACCTGATATCATATCAAGTATCCAATCTTGAATCAAGTACTTATTAATATTAGATATCCAAATTGTTTTATTGGTAGACTTTTCCCAAAATATCAAGGAAGACCAAAAGTAAAAGAACTTTTTTTTATTACTAATGCAGATCATGAAGCCTTATTAGAGACCCTGAAACAAAGAGAGGACTCTACAAGAACACTCGACTAGGTATATTTACTTCTTATGTTCTTTTGTTCATAATGATTTGGTGAACCAATGATTATCTTGTTTAATACAATTATTTACTAATATTTTTTTATGATATTGGAATGTAGGTACATCATGAAGAGTAGCCATGCATGAAGATAATTACTACGTAAGGAGCAAAACGAAGAAAATTCTATTCTATTTTGGACACTACAATTTTTGATATTTTTGTATTGATGTAATAATGATGAAACACTTGAGATATTGCAAATGTAAACTTGTTGATTTAATGTAAGAAATAGAGATATTTTTACTTAATGTAATTAATGTGGAGGGACCTACAAAATGATGATTTTAATTAATACTAACACCAAATTTGCATTCTACCGAATATGAAAAACTTTAGGGAGCTTAAAAAAATGTTAAATTACTTAATACTAACCCTAGTGACACCCTTGTTCCAACTGTGAAGAGCCTCCAATAAGGTGCTCTAAGTGTGTTTGGAGGTCAATCTTTTGAGGGTCTTAACTCAAAGCTTGTGTGGGATATCAATGAAATCTTGAATGCTACAGGATGGTCATGTCGAGGCCTGCAATAACTTATCTCATTTCAAAGTGATCACATTCTATTTGGATTAAACATAATGATCTCACTCAATGCCAAAACTTGCAGTGTGCCTTAGTTCATTGGTACATGCATCACTGTGCAACTTTGAAATTGTTGATCTTGGCATCACATCATTAGCACCATTAGCTCTAGATGGGTGGGTGACCCTAGTGACACCCTTGTTCCATCCATGGAGACCCTCCAACATTCGCTGCCACCCCATACCCTCCAACATTCGCTGCCACCCCATACCAAAGAGTCCCCAAGGTGGTCTAAGTGCGTTTGAAGGTTGTGACTCGAAGCTCGTAGGGGCTATCAGTGAAATGTCAAATGCTATAGGATGGTTATTCTAAGGTCTACAATAACCCATATCATTTCAAAGAGATCACATTCCATTTGGATTCAACACAGTGATCTCACTCGATGCTAAGACTTGTAGTGTGCCTTAGTTCATCAGTGCATCACTGCACAACTTTCAAATCGTTGATCTTGGCATCAAATCATCAGCACCCCTAGCTTTGAATAGGAGGCTAAACCCTAGTAACACCCTTGCTCTAGCCATAGAGAACCTCCAACATTTGTGACCACCCTATGTTGAAGAGTCTCCAAGGTGCTCTAAGTGTGTTTGGAGGTTGATCTTTTGATGGTTGTAACTTAGATCTCGTAGGGGATATCAGTGAAATTTTGAATTCTATAGGATGGACATGTTGAGGTCTACAATAAGATATCTCATTTTAGAGAGATCATATTCCATTTAGATTTGGCACAATGATCTCACCCAATGCCAAAACTTAAAGTGTACCTTAGTTCATTGGTGCATCACTGCACAACTTTGAAACCATTGAACTTGGTATCAAATCATCAATGCCATTAGCTTTGGATGGATAGTTCAACCCTAGTGACACCCTTTTTCCTATAGTGGAGAGCCTCCAATGTTCATGGAAACCTTGTAACGAAGAGTCTCCAAGGTGCTCTAAGTGCGTTTGAAGGTCTATCTTCTTAGGGTCATAACTTGGAGGTCGTGGGGCTATTAGTGAAATATAGAATGCTATAGGACACTCATGCCAAGGCCTACAATAACCTATATCATTTTGGAGAGATCACACTCTGTTTGGATTCGACATAGCGATCTTGCTCGATGCCAAAACTTGTAGTGTGCCTCAGTTCATTGGTGCATCATTGTGCAACTTTGAAACTACTGATCTTGGCATCGAATTGTCAACGCCATTAGCTCTAGATGGGTAGGTGAACCCTAGTGACACCCTTTTTCTAACTGTGGAGAGCCTCCAACGTTCACGACTACCCTATACCGAAGAGTCTCCAAGGTGCTCTAAGTGCATTTGGAGGTTGATGTTCCGAGGGTTTTAACTTGGATTGTGGGGGCTATTAATGAAATTTTGAATGCTATAGGATGGTCATGTTAAGGCATACAATAACCTATCTCATTTTAGAGAGATCACATTTGATTTGGATTTGGCACATTGATCTCGCTCAATGCTAAAACTTGCAACATACCTAAGTTCATTGGTGCATCATTGTGCAATTTGAAACCATTGACCTTGGAATCAAATAATCAGCACTATTAGCTCTAGATAGGTGTATGAACCTTGGTGGCACCCTTTTTCCAGCCACAAAGAGCCTCCAACATTTGCAACCACCCCATACTGAAGAGTCTCCAAGGTGCTCTAAGTGCATTTGGAGGTTTATCTTCTAAGCATCATAACTTAGAGCTTGTGGGGGTTATTAGTGAAACATAGAATGCTACAAGATGGCCATGCCAAGGTCTAAAAATAACCTATCTCATTTCAGAGAGATCACATTCCATTTGGATTTGGCACAACGATCTCACTCGATGCCAAAACTTGTAGTCTATCTCAGTTCATTGGTGCATCATTGCGCAACTTTGAAACCATTGATCTTGGCATCAAATTGTTACTACCATTAGCTTTGGATAGGCAGGTGAACCCTAGTAACACCCTTGTTCTAGCTACAAAGGGCCTCCAATGTTCACGGCCACCCCGTATCGAAGAGTCTCCGAGGTGCTCCAACTACGTTTCCAGGTTAATCTTCTGAGGGTCATAACTTGAAGATCGTGGGGGCTATCGGTGAAATGTAAAATGATACAAGATGGTCATGCCAAGGTCTATAATAACCTATCTCATGTCAGAGAGATCACATTCTATTTGGATTTGGCACATCAATCTCGCTCAATGCCAAAACTTATAGTGTGTCTCAGTTCATTAGTGCATCACTACGCAATATTGAAATTGCTGATCTTGACATTGAATTGTCAATGCCATTAGCTATAGATGGGTAGGTGAACCATAGTAACACCCTTGTTCCAGCTATGGAGAACCTCTAATGTTTGCAACCACCCCGTACCCAAGAGGTTTTCTAAGTGCATTTAGAAGTTGATCTTTTGACGATCGTAACTCAGAGCTCGTGGGGGCTATCGGTGAAACATCAAATTACATAGGATAGTCATGCCAAGGTCCACAATAACCTAGTGACACCTACTGATACCCCTATTTTGACCATAGAGCCCCAATAACATTTGCGACAGTACATACTGAAACGTCTTGTAACACCAAAGATGGGCTCTTAAGACCAAATTGGCCATGGATTTGGCTAACTATAAAAATTTTAAGGGATTGCAAAGATCGTTTCAAATTAAACATATATGATATAATTTCAAATTAAATATTGCATAAAAATTTGATAATAAATGTTGTTAAAATGTTCTTCACAAATTATTGCATTTGAATCAAATTTAACAAACATGATCAAAATGAATGGTATTCCATAAACGTGAACAATACACATGATCCACGATAAATTGAACAATACTATACTAAATTAATATGTATATCATTGTGTACATAAATTTTTAAAAAATATATCAAAATACATGTATCCATAAACAAATTATATAAATATATATCAATGTTCATGTATCCATAGACAAATTACACAAACATATATCAAGATAGATAGATCCATATACAAATGTGGCTGATCATGCCATCAAAATGTGTATAATATCAATTTTTCTATATATAATGTGGCATATTCCATCTCAAAATGTCTCATGATGCATCCTATGACAACTATACTATCTTATGCTACTAGTGGATGATCAAAATGTAGCCTCTTCACTAAACTAGGTGGATCACATGTCTCCTACATAAACAAAAATGAAAACCCAAAGTTAGACTACTAAATTTATATGATTCTATGTATCTAACATTGAATTACTCAAAATGCATAATGATACTTTTTTTAATGAAGATTTATACTATTAAACTTTCATCATAAATACCTCTCTCATTGACCTCTTATGTCGGTCAAGAGTCCTTTCATATGTCAAGATTCCTGGAACTTGATTAGTTGTGGCCTATATATGTTCAACTATGTTTGTCAAATGGATCTACAACTTAAACTATAACTTTATAATTTATAACATACTAAATTTATAATATATAATAAAAAATTCAAATGACAACTTACCTCTGTCGATTCCTCCTCTAGATAAAATGGATGTTGAAAATATAGGAGTAATTGAGAGGGAGGGGTGAATCAGTTGCCACTAAAATAAATCCCAGATCCCTTAGATGTCAACAATAAAATTTAGACTAAGAAAACTAATTGTTACTGTTACTCAGTAAACACACATAAAATGTTGTAACTCAGCAAATGTAGAGTGTGAATTACTTTTAGCAGATCTTAAAACATTAATATTAATTATCTTGCAAGCATAAGAGAAATAACATGAATACATGAGACACTAAGATTTAACATGAAAACCCAATTTGGGAAAAACCACCAATGTAACTAGTTACTATTTTTCACTCTTCTAAAGTGAGCCCTATTAGGAGCCAACCTTATTAAAGGTTACAAAACACACTATTAGGTGTGACCTTGTTAGATGATTTAATCACCCTATTAGGAGTGGCCTTGCAAGAGTTCTTAAAACAATTCAATGGAATTGCCACCTTTTTAGAGGATTTAAAACTAGCTATTAAACCAACTTTGTTTAAGATATTTTAGATCACTGCTACAATGGTTAGAGAGTAACAATGAAATGACTTGATTGTGATACAACTAAATTGCTGAATCCATATCTCTTTTCTACTTAAACTTGATCCTTCCTAATCTAATCCTACTTTTCTGCTTCACAAGGATACCTGCTTATCCTTCAAGTTTTCTCCCTCTCTTTTCTTCTCAATTCAATCAATACACTTGCACACACACTAGAAATCTCAACTTGACCTTTTATTTATACCTTCCAGATTGTCAAGTCGACCCAAATTTAAATTACAATAACCAAAATTCATCACCATAGTTGGCTAGAATCAATACATAAAGTAATTAAGCTTCATATGCCAAAACAAGAAAAAAATCCTTCGAGAGCTGACCCTACTCGATAGAAACTAACTTTAGAATGATTCACTATGTTAACCAATAGAAGCTCGGTTAACATTGTAAACTTGCATAAATCCTTTGGCAACTAAGTGAACTTGGTGAACACTAACTCTGTCCAACTTTCTCTTCGTTAACCGAGTGAGCTTGGTTAACACTCTTCTCTGCCTCAATTCCTTTAATGTTCGAGTGAACTTGGTAGACACTATTATCTATACGAAATAAACTTGTGAACACTCAATAGACAAGAAAAACTATCTTCACTAACCAAGTGAGCTCAGTAAGCACTGTCTGTCAACTGATATGACATTTGTACAACATCAAAGACAACACACAATTAATCAATTGTATCTAACAATCTCCCTCTTTGGCATTGATGGCAACACAACATGTCATAGCACAATGACATTTTTAAGAACAAGACTCCCTCTGATAGAAAGTTTCTCTCTCTTTGATTTTACACAAAAACTTCTTCTTTATGCTGAATTCTTCCTTTGCATAACTTCTTTTCAAAATTCTCCCTCTACAAAATTTTAAAAAGATAAAGATATGATAGTAAACTTCTCCCTTTTTGACAACACATGCCAAAGACAACACATACCAAATTTGTATCAATGTACCTTGAGTATTGATTCATATGCAATATTCTCTTGATTATACTGCATCAATTGATTGATCTTTAACTTGGTTTTTGTTGATGCATCACTAAACTCCATTTAGTGAGCTTTAGATAGGGGAATAACCCCTAGCTTACCTCTTAGATACAAGAATGCATCCTTAGGTAATGGCTTGGTGAATATGTCTACAATTTGTTCTATTATATTTACATATTCTAATCTGATTTCTTTGTCCCACACCAGTTCTCTAACAAAATGATGTTTTATAGCAATGTGATTTGTTTTGGAAGCATCACTAGATTTTTTGATATGTTAATTGTGTTGGTGTTATCACAATACATGACTATTGGCTAATTGATCTCAACCTTCATTCCTTCTAGTAATTGTTTGAACCAAACAATGTTAGAACAATTCACTATTGTTGCTACATACTCTACTTCTGTTGTAGATTGGGATGTGTAGTTTTCCTTCTTGCTTGTCCAAGATACCAACCTTTTACCAAGAAAAAAAGCTCCACCACTTGTGCTTTTTCTGTCATCAAGATTTCCTGCCCAATCAACTTTAGTAAATACTTTTAGGTCTATGTTTCCTCCAAGTTTGTACCATAAACCATAGTCTTCAATACCTTTTAGATATCTCAAGATTCTCTTGATTGCCATCATGTGATTTTCTCTAGGTTTGGCTGACAATCTTGTCACTATCCCAATTGCTAGGGAAATATCAGGCCTTGTGTGGACTACATACTGTAATTTTCCAACCGTTTATCTATATAAAGTCTGATCTACTTCTTTGGAATCATCATCTTTGGTAAGCTTGAGTCCAGTACACATAGGGGTACCAACTGGTTTAGAATCTTCCATAACAAACTTCTTGAGTATCTCTTTTACATACTTGGATTGGGTGATATAACTACCATTCTTGTTCTATTATATTTGGTATCGAACAAAGAACTTTATTTCACCAAACATGGACATTTCAAACTCTTTGTTCATTTGTTCTAAAAATACTTTGCATAGGTTATCATTTCCTATAAATAGAGTATCATCCACAAATATCTTTTCCAAAAAAATTTTTTTATCTGGTCCTTCCTTGATGTACAAACTATTGGTATCATTTGTTCTCTGAAAACTAATCTATATCAAGTAGTTATGTAGTCTTTCATACTAGGCTCTAGGAGCTTGTTTGAGACCATATAGTGCTTTGTGTAATTTACAAACCATGTCCCTTTTGTCAGTATCAACAAAACCTTCTAGTTGTTCAATGTAGACTTCATCATCAAGAATTCCTTTCAGAAATGCAGATTTAATATCCATTTGATATACTTTGAATCCTCTGTGAGCAGCAGATGCAAGTAGGGTCCTAACACCTTCTAATATTGCAACAAGAGAAAAATTATCACCATAATCAATTCCTTTTTCTTGAGAATAGCCTTTACACACTAATCTGGCTTTGTTTCTTGATACTTGTCCATCTTCAATCAGCTTATTTCTGAATACCCATTTTGTTCCAATCACATTTTTATCTTTAGGCCTAGGAACAAGAGTCCAAGTTTTGTTCTTTTCTATCTATTCTATTTCTTCGTTCATTGCCTCAATCCAACTTTTATTTTCTATAGCATCCTTAACACTTCTAGGTTCAAAATTAGCAAGTAAACATGTACCTTTTAATTTGCTTCATGTCATAGTACCTTTTGATTTATCTCCAATAATTTGATCAGGTGCATAATGCCTTTTGACATAGTTGGCCAATATAGTTTCTTTTTCTTTTGAATGAATTGCACTATCTTCATTTTAAACTTCAAGTTCAGGCTCGGGTCATTCGCATTCAGTAGGCATTGGCTTGATAGCATCAGAATGTGACTTGGGTCCCTATGACTCAGTTTGTACTTCTTGCAACTTGGTAGTTGTGGAACACTTGAGAGCTGAAGTCTCCTTATTGTTAGATGTGCCACGCAATGTATCAGGTTCGAAGTAAAAAAATCTTTTGTAATCTTCTAGTTCCCTTTTTCTTTCCTCTTCAGTCTTTTCTACAAACTCATCAATTCTCACATGTGCACTTTCTATGATTTTATGAGTAGACAAATTCAAACATTTATATGCCTTACTTCTACAAGAATATCCTAAGAATATACCTTCATCACCTTTCACATCAAACTTTCCTTTTCTAGACTCTTTCAAGATATAACATTTACTTCCAAATACTTTTAAGTAACTTACATTAGGTTTGTATCCATACCATAAGTCATAGGAAGTTTTATGTGAGTCCTTCAATTGTACTCGATTCAGAGTATGAATTGTAATGTTGATGGCTTCCTTCCAATATTTGATAGCAACATTCTTTTCAATTGTTAGAGTCCTTGCGCAATCCATTATGGATCTATTTCTTCTTTTAGCTATTCCATTATGCTTAGGAGTGCCAGGGGCCGATACTTGCCTTTTGATTCCTCTTTCAATGCAAAAGTTATTGAATTCACTAGAGATGAAATCACCACCTTTGTTTGATCTTAAGCATTTCAATGGTTTTCCAATTTCTTTCCTACTCTTGCTAAATACCATTTAAATTTCTCAAATGCTTTTGACTTTTCTCTAAGATACATAATAGTCATCATTATAGAATAGTCATCAACAAAGAGAATAAATAATTTTTCTCCACTATAACTTTCTATTCCAATAGGTCCACACAAATCAACATGGACAATTTCCAAGACATCTTCAGATTGATAGTTTTTGCTCTTAAAACTAGTCTTTCCCATTTTGCCAATCTAACAATTTTTGCATAAGCTAACATCTGGTTTCTTCAAACTAGGGATACCCCTTACTTTTCAAAATTTTCTTATCTTGACCATATTATCAAAGTTTACATGACATAGTCTTCTATGCTATAACCAACTTTCTTCTATTTGAGCTATAAAACATAAGCAATTACCAAGATCAAGATAAAATAGGTTACCTCTTGTTTGTTTTTCTAATCCAATCAGATTCCTTTTGTCATCTAGCAGTCTTTCCTTGTCATGCATCAATTCTACCTTGAATCCAATGTTGATTAGTTGTGCCACACTTAGTAGGTTATGTTTCAATCCTTCAACCCAATAGGCATTGTCACATACAAGTTCATTGGTTAATGAGATTCGACCTTTCCCTTTTATGCAACAAGGTTCATTGTTTCCAAACCTTACACTACCTCCATCATAGTGTTCAAAGTGTTCAAATTTTGTTTTGTCTCCAGTCATATGATGTGAACATCCCTATCTATGATCCATGTATCATTTTTACTAACAGGAGAGATAAGTGCCATCTTATCTTCTTCTTCATCAAATTCATCTTTTACAACAATGTATACTATCTCATCTTCACTGTTATCAGAATCTTTAGCCATAAAACAAGTCTTCTTACCTTTGTCTTTGAAAGATTTGTGTATTTTGGACTCCTTCTTGCCTTTGTACTTGTGGCTCTTCTTTTCATCCTTTCTTTCTCTGTTTGGGCATTTGGCAACAATATGACCAATTTTTTCACATGAAAAGAAAATTAAAGGAACTTTACCTTTGTACTTTCCCCTACCTCTAGAATATTTTTTTGCAAGTAAAGCTTCAACAACTTCAAGATCACTATTAGAACTTTCCTCTGTTTCCTTTTCACTTTCTGACTGAATGTCCTTTATTTTCTTGCCTTTCTCTTTGAGTGAAAGTTTAGCTTCAAATGCAAACTCAACATTTTTGGAAGCTGGAACACAGTTGTCAAAATTGTCTAGCTCAAACCCTGTCAATCTTCATACTAAGGCATCAAAATTTAACTTTTGATTTGAATCACATCTCTTTTCTTGAATAGTAGATACTCTAATTGCATAGATAGGAAGCAGTGTTCTGAGAACTTTACTTACAACAATTTCTTCCTTGATCTCTCCTCCAGAAGCTCTAATTGCACTAACACTAGCTTTGATTCTTTCCACATATTTGGCAACATTTTCATCTTCTCTCATTCTCATCTGATCAAATTGTCCTCTAAGGCTTTCTGCTTTGGCTCTCCTTACATTGTCATCACCACCATAGATGTCCTTTAGCTTGTTCCACATATCAAAAGTAGTTTTATAGTCTTTGATCTTATCAAATTCATCATAGCTAAGAGTAGATGCAATATCAATCATCATGATGTTATGGTTCTTTTTCTCAACAAGATCTCCAACAGATAATGTACTAGTAGGAGTTTTGTATTCTTCATCAAGGTATTTGCATCCTGAATCACTAATGGTAGCTAGATGAAGTCTTATGAGTCCTTGCCATGCTGAAAAGTTGTCTTTGTTTAGCTTTGGAATCTCTCTCTTGTAAGACATCCTGATCTTTAGCTTAGGTCCTTGAAACCTTTCCTACAAGCACCAAATTCTCTAATACCAATTGTTGGAAATATAGGAGTAAACAAAGGGGGGGGGGGGGGGGGTTGTGAATTAGTTACCACTAAAATAAATCCCAAATCCCTTAGGTATCAATAATAAAATTTAGACTGAGAAAACTGATTGTTGTTGTTACTTAGTAAACACACAAAAAATGTTGTAACTCGATAAATGCAAAGTGTGAATTACTTTTAGCAGATCTTAAAACATTAACAGTAATTATCTTGCAAGCATGAGAGAAATAACATGAACACATGAGACACTAGGATTTAACATGGAAACCCAATTTGGAAAAAACAACCAATATAACTAGTTACTATTTTTTACTCTTCTGAAGTGAGCCCTGTTAGGAGCCAGCCCTGTTAAAGGTTACAAAACACACTGTTAGGTGTGACCTTGTTAGAGGATTTAATCACCCTCTTAGGAGTGGCATTGTAAGAGGTCTTAAAAAAATTCAATGGAATTGCCACATTGTTAGAGGATTTACAATTGGCTATTAAACCAAATCTGTTTAAGAGATTTTAGATCACTGCTACAATGGTTAGAGAGTAACAATGAAATGACCTGATTGTGATGCAACTAAATTGCTGAATCCAAATCTCTTTTCTACTTAAAATTGATCCTTCTTGATCTAATATTACTTTTCTGCTCCACAAGGATACCTGCTTATCCTTCAAGTTCGCTCCCTCTCTTTTCTTCTCAATTCAATCAATTCACTTGCACACACACTAGAAATCTCAACTTGACCTTTTATTTATACCTTCCAGATTGTCAAGTCAACCCAAATTCAAATTACAATAACCAAAATTGATCACCATAGTCAGCTAGAATCAATACATAAAGTAATTAAGCTTCATATGCCAAAACAAGAAAAAAAATCCTTCAAGAGTCGACCCTACTCGGTAGAAACTAACTTTAGAATTATTCTCTATGTTAACCAACAGAAGCTTGGTTAACACTATGGACTTGCAGAATTCCTTTGGCAACTGAGTGAACTCGGTGAACACTAACTCTGTCCAAATTTCCCTTCGTTAACTAAGTGAGATTGGTTAACACTCTTCTTTGACTCAATTCCTTTGACGCTCGAGTGAGCTCAATAGACAATGCCATCTATACAGAGTAAACTTGTGAACGCTCGGTAGACAAGGAAAACTATCTTTACTGGCCAAGCAAGCTCGGTAAGCACTGTCTGTCAATTGATATGACATTTGTGCAACATCAAAGACAACACACAATTAATCAATTGTATCCAACAATGGGTATGTGAGTAAAGATACAAAACTTTGATGTCCAACCTCTTGTGCACTAGGTGTTTCCAATGAGATACAAAAACCTAGTTGTTAATATCATGGAAACCAATTTTGAATTTGTTTATGAAAATAACATAAATAACAAATAAATGATACTTATACATATGATGGGGCTCTCACTATGAATGGAAATGTCAGAGGGTTTGTGATGCCGAATATTCTTGGACTCATCACTAGTAGCCACACCTTGTACAATAAAGGATATAATTAAATTTCATTAGCAAAAATATTTTACAAGAATTCATAAATATTTAATCACTTTAAAGCACCTAATTACCTTTCCCTTTTCAATGTTCTCTACCTTAGTCCCCACACTATGCCCCATAATGACAGGTGATACTTGTAAGAGAAAAGAAATATTAGAAACCATATATGCTCCAATATCAATTAGAAAAATAATGAAAACATAAAAATAATGTACTATAGATGTCTAAAGGCCAAATGAAATAGCCAAGAGCATGACATTATTAACCTGTCTGAGCTCCTCCTTAATCATCAATTAAACATGAATGAAGATCACATACATGTATAAGTCAGTATGGATTAAAATTACTCTATTATAAAGACTAACTTTAAATCACATATGCTATAACAAAAAAATGTATACACGTATGGACATAGAAGGATTCCATGCCTCTGCATGCCTTCCTCTCTCACGTTAGGGTGCGTAGCCTCTGTATGTGTGTTTGGTGTATCATCCTCTTCGAATATAAACTAATACTTAGAAAGATCACCTATGGGACCCAAACAAATATTCTTACACATTATACAAGTATGAAACATGCAATTATGTGATGAGCTTTCCAATGATGAACTCATTCTAGCATCATCAAAATGGGGAAGCAATACAAACCTATCCTGAGATATCAATAGGCTACTCAATCTATGGATGGCTCTAATAGTTTGAGAGCTAGCCTCTATAATGATATCAGGATGTTGCACTAGAGGAGGGGGGAGACATTAGTAAGGGTGACAAAAGTGTCAGCGTTCTTCCACTGGGAAAAGTGTCTATCCTAAAGAGCTCCTCCTCCTACACCCATGTTGGGCCTCATGCTCCAGTAATTCATGTTGAGGTGCAACACAAATTCGGCGTACATTTTTTTAATGAAATAGAATGACACCTCTAAATTTTTGTGTGGAGGTTTGTCAAAAACCATCGACTAATGATCCTAAAAGTTTGCATGCATAGTCTCATTTGTGCACATTTAATTGATAATTTGAGCTTTTTGTGATCTGCTATTTTACTGATTTTTGGGTCTGCAAAAAGGTTAACTATATCATCTTTAGTTATGTGTAGGGCCACAACCTCATCATAGTCCAACCCATCATCAAAAATGGCATGCATTTTCTCACACCAGTGAAGAGCAGCATTTTTTTCATTTGTAGGTGTTTGAATATTATCCACTATGGTGTTTAACATGGATAACATTGGAGCCAATGAAGGTATATTGTTCTATGTGGTTTGTGAAACCCTCAGTTTGGTGAGATTTTCTTCCATCAAATATTCAATTCAAGGAGGGTTTTGAGGGGGTAGGGGATCATTTGGTGGACAATTTTAAGGGCCTACTAGATCATTTGGTGGAGGGTTTCAAGGAACATTGTTTCCTGGCTCAGTGTCATCATTCGGGTCAGTCATACTGATTAAATTGTAAAACAACATTTCTATTAAAAAAACCTAGTTTTAAACAATTTCTATTTAAAATACCTAATTTATATTAAAATTCATTCAAAATCATAAACAAATACAAAAAAACTTGTTACCTATATCGTATACCCATTCCTATATCTGATACCCGAAATGGAGGTATCACAAACCAAACTCAAACACAAATGTGTTATTTGCTCTCATGTTTTTAAAATTCCAAGTTGTAGGTTTCAAGTATTTGATCTCATATTGGATACTCGATATTATATCAGATACTAAATAAGGTTTGGCTCACTAATCACTCTCTCTTTCTATTGAAAAACATAATAGGATCCCTCACCTCTCTATATATGACCCCAAATCACCCCCCTCTCTCCCTCTCTTTTTCATTATGCCCTCTACTCTTACTCTTCCCTATTATTTCACTATTATCCCTCTCTCTCTAAATATGTTTTCTAGTATCGATCTCCCTTTCTCTCCTTCTCTTTTACCCCTTCCCACTCTCTTTCAATCTCTCCCTCCCTCCCCTACCCCTTCACCCCCTCTCTCCCCCCCTTCTTTCACCATTATTAAACTCTCTCTATTGAAAACATAATAGGGTCACTTGTCTCTCTCTAGATATGCCTCTCTTTCTCTAGATATGCCCTTTAATAAACCTCTCTCTAGATATGCCCTCTAATAAACCTCTCTCTCCCCCATTATTTCACTATTATCCCTCTCTCTCTAGATATGTTGTCTAATATCTATATCCATTTTTCTCCCTCTCTCTTTTACTCCTTCCCAACTCTCTCTCAATCTCTCCCTCCCTCCCCTACCCCTTCCCTCACCTCTCTATATATGACCCATAATCACCCCCTCCTCTCTCTCTCTCTCACATTATGCCCTCTAATAATGAAAACATAATAGAGTGCCTTGTCTTTCTCTAACCCTCTCTCTAAGCTCTCTCTCTCTCTCTCTCTCTCTCTCTCTCTCTATTGAAAACATAATAGGGTGCCTTATCTCTCTCTAGAAATGCCCCTTAATCTCTCTCTCATTATGCCCTCTAATAAACCTCTCTTACTCTCCCCCATCATTTCACTATTGTCCCTCTCTCTCTAGATATGTTGTCTAATATCTATCTCCCTTTTTCTCCCTCTCTCTTTTACCCTTTGCCACTCTCTCAATATCCCCTTCCCTCACCTCTCTCTATATATGACCCCTAATCACCCCCTCCTCTCTCTCTCTCTCTCTCTCTCTCTCTCTCTCTCTCTCTCACACACACACACACACACACACACACACACAACTCTCCCCCGTGTACCTTCTCTTTCTCTCTCTATCAAGCTTAATTAAACATGAATTATAATATCTAATATATTAGATAAATAATGATTAATATTTTATTAAGATTACAAGTGGAGTCATAATTAAATTTACATTTCAACTTAATTTAGTATTAGTGCCAAGTCTCAATTTTATTGGGTAACTTTCAATTTATTTAAGATAATATTATGATTTGAAACATGAATATTTATCTTTAGAGTTTAAGTCTCAATAAAGGGTGAAGTTGTGATTTGAAACATTAAGTCAAAAATTACAACGCAATTATATTTGAAAAAGAATTAAAAATACATATACACAATAAATTATAAATTAATATCAAATTCAAAAATTTTCTCTAGGATTTATCATTCATGGTATTCCTATTACTTTCAAAGAACTCATTGACTATGATTAATAGTAAAAAGCAAGAAATTGTTATCATTAGAAAACTATATTGTTTCTATATTATTATATTTTCTTTTCTAACTAAGTATAATGACATTTCTAATAGAAAAATATAAAGAAAATATAGAAACATCCCAATTATAATTCAGAAAAAATAAGAGGTATCTAATTTCTTATTTTAGTTTTTTACTAAATCTACCTATATACACTTTTCTAACTTCTAGAAATAGAAAATTTAGAAAAAAAATTTTAAAATTTTGAAAAATCAAATCCGAAAAAGCAAAATGCCACTTGGCATACTTAATATTGATTTTTATCTATTTTATATTTGAGAATCTTATTTGACAATTTTTCTTTTTTCTTTTTTTTAAAAGTTTCCTAAATGCTAAAAGGCATTTTCTATTTTAAATTTGATTTTAAATAAATGTTTATAAATCCCATCAAATTTATTTTCTATTTTGTTTCTTAATAGTTATGATTGTCAAATGGCATTACATATTTTAGTATAGTTTTTATAGTTTTTGTGAATACCAAATGACATTTGTTTTTTAGATTGATTTTTTAAAACAAATTTCATTTGTAACTCCCATTAAATTTCTTTTTTATTCCTATATGTTAATAATTGTGATTGCCAAATGGCATTACACATTTTATTAAAAACAAATTTCATTTGTAACTCCCATTAAATTTCTTTTCTATTTCTATTTGTTAACAATTATGAGTGCAAATGGCATTACACATCTTAAATTGTTTTGTGAATGCAAAACAAAATTTTCTATTTCAAAATGATTTTTAAAATTAAATTTGTTTTGTAACTCTCATCAAATCTTTTTTCCTTACACGGATTATTCCTTGGAATAATCCCATGATGGAATTTGCTTCTTCCATTGTATATGCCTTTCCACATAATAAAACCTACTCTAGCCTCCATGTCGAAATCTGAAAAGCTAAACAATTTTTATAACTAAAGCATTTGTTGAAGGTAATGTCAATGAAAATTTGGTTACATACATTATTGAATATGCTTAAATATAAAGTTCTTATATATTAAAATTAGATATACATCACATGATTTATGGAAACAATCTACAATATCATTTATAAATTATGAATTAATTCAAAATTTGAGTTATTTATATATAAAAAACTAAAAATTTATCCTACTAGTATATTTGAACATGTTATCAATATTAACAACCTAAAGCATTTTAAAAGTTGCTTCTTTTTTTTAGAAAACAATCTACAATATCATTTATAAATTATGAATTAATTCAAAATTTGAGTTACTTTTATATAAAAAACTAAAAATTTATCCTACTATATTTGAACATGTTATTAGTATTAACAACCTAAAGTATTTTAAAAGTTGCTTCTTTTTTAGAAAACAATTTACAATATCATTTATAAATTACGAATTAATTCAAAATTTGAGTTATTTTTATATAAAAAAGCTAAAAAATTATCCTACTATATTTGAACATGTTATCAATATTAACAACCTAAAGTATTTTAAAAGTTGCTTCTTTTTTTTAGAAACCATTGAAATTTTTCTTAGATGAACACTTCTAGAAATACTAATAAAATCAAGTGGTCAATAAACATAAATATAAATGATGGATTATAAGATTACAAATATTTGTGCTTATAAATCATTTAATAACACCTTTATATGCTTTTATTAAGCTGAGAGGCTTTCTACAGTAGCAATAATCTTCAATGTAAACATTTTCCATTTTGAAAAAAAATTGACTTAGAAAAACAAAATAGAAATAGACTAAATATAATTATAATTAAAATCGTGAAAATTATAGAGCAGAAATGGAAGTAAAAATGAGGCAGATCAAAAGTCTCAAATCATTTCCTCACACCTCTTAAACTCACATAAATATGTGATGATGAAAATTATGGGATTATGAAAATAGGCACCTCGAGAAGGATATCTCTCGGCTTATTTTATATATATATATATAAGCGAGTTTATTAATTACTACCACACACCTTATTCTAGCATTTGCTTTTGGTCTAAAAGCAACTAGAAATTTCAAGTACTGAGTGTCTCTAGAGAAAATTCAAATAGTAAGTGAGAGTCGTCGAAGATTGATGGGCAAGCCATCTACAGGTGTAGGCACTGGAGCAATAATCACCTTTTCATTCACATTTTCTAAATCCCATTCAACAATTTTGACAATGTTGTGAATGAATACAAGAATTACCATCCGTGCAAATTCATTCCCTGGACACATTCGTGGGCCACCTCCAAATGGCAGAAATGTGTAAGGTGCTGGCCCATTTCCTTCAAATCTTGATGGATCAAATCTCTCTGGGTCTTCAAAATAGTTTACATTTTTATGGGTTGAAGAATTTGTCCAAAATAACTGCAACCCCTTAACATATAATTAGAACAAATTGAATCAATATCATTTACATTAATAAAAAACTTAATTAATAAAACATTGCACAGTTGCATACAAAAAGATTTTAATTATTCCTAAAATATTCTTTTGCCATGCTTATAGAAAAGATTGTGTGGGACTTTTCAACTTCAATATTTTTTACCATGCTCTATGCTCCATGCTCCATCCTGAATTGATTGTTTGGTTGTTTAAAAAAATAAAGGAATTTATAGAAGATGTCAAAATCTAAAAGTACTATCAACGATTAAATTCTTTTACTATTCAATATAAATAAGCGAATGAATTTATTTATATTGATATGAGTTACAACAAACTCTTTTACTATCAAATATTAATTAATGACTAATTTATTTTTATTAATATGAGTTACAACATAAAACAATTAAATTCTTTTAATTATAAATATAAATAAATGATTGAATTCTTTTACTATTAAATATAAATAGATAACATAATAGTGACAACTTGGGAAGATCATTTCTCATTACATGATTAATCTTTACGAACTATTCAATTCATTGCACTTATGAGATTTTCACAATCCATGAGATATTTTTCTGGGTCAAGATTGATCTTTACTCTCTCAACTTGATGATGGATCACGGAGTATGATGTGAAACGTTAATGATAATATTTTTCTTGCACTCTCTCATCCTGATGATGGATCATAGAGTATGATCCGAAACGTTGATGATAATATTTTTTTACACAATCTTGACTTCATTTCTATAATTGTACAAAGTCAAGTCAACTTTTCGTCTCTCACTATTTACTTCAAGTAATACTTACAAGGTGTAAGTAGTACTTCTAAGATTTTGGAAGAATATTTTAAAGCCGATTGTCCTATGGATACAGTGGTACACTTTCACCTTCAGTCTTTTAACGTATTCAAAGAAAATTGAATAAAATCAACTAAAACGAAATACCTTCCATCCCTTTGGGATTGTGAAACCAGCATAGGAGAAATCTACAATCGCCTTGCGCCAACTGCCTCCCGATGGAGGATACAGTCTGAGCGTCTCTTGAGCAGCTCTCCACGTGTACTTCATCTTCCGAAGATCCTCCCACTGCAAAACACCTCTTTCCTCCTTCTCCCGCCATATCTCCATTTGCTCTGCACTCTTTTCCCCAATTCAATAATCCTATCTACCAAAGTATAAAAAGAAAAAGAATTAGTATTTCATATATATACCTTGAAGAACCTTCTGGTAGCAGTCTGGATTCAAAGCCAAATTCTTCAACAGCATCGTCACAGTCACAACACTGGTATCAAGGCCAGCAATCACAAGCAACATAATGTTATCCTTAATATCTTCATCGCTCAACACATTTCCACCCCCATCGGCGTTGCAGAGCAGAAATGAAAGCAAATCCTGCTCAGGCGAAGCGGATCCGCACCTCAAATCCGCCCTCCTCTTCTCAATCAGAGTCTGCAGAATTTCACGGATGTTATTACTCCCAATTCTGGCTTTCCGGTACAGAGTTCCCGGAAAATCCAGAGGAAACTGGAAAACTCCGTTCAAGACGTCAATAAAATGGGCGCACAAATCAGATTGCTGAGGGCCTTCGTCCATGCTGATGAAAAGAGAGCAAAACACAGAAAACAAGCAGCGCTTTGAAATAGGAAAGGCCTTAATTTGGGTTTCCCCAATCCAGAAACGCTTCACATGGTCGGCAACAATGGAGTCCACTCTGCTGACGAATGTTTGCAAAGCTTCTGGTTTTAAGAAATTGAGAAGAAGCCTTCTCAGATCTTTTGCTTCGTCCCCAACTTTGCTGAGCAGTGAATTTTCAAACAGCTTTGTAACGGATGACGGCCATGTGCTCTGAACGAGCTTGTTTTCGTTGGAGAAGAGAAAGCGGTTTCCGGCAGGACTGTAGAGGATTGCTGCAGGGGATCCAAGCAAATGGGTTTTAAAGACAGCTCCTCCATTTTGGAGCTTATTTATCCTTTGCTCGAAAAATTCATGAAATGCGTTGGCTCTTTGGGAGGCTAGGAATTGTAGGGTTTCGCCGACCAGCGGCCAGCCAAAACTGCCAGGGGGAAGATTAGGATTTGAAGAAGGGTTTCTGAGAAGAAACAGCAGAAAGGACACGAAACCGACAGTTATGGCTATGGCTGTAGCCACTGTGACTATAATCATATCCATTTTAATTGGTGAGAGATCCTAATCTTGCATATCGTTTATATAGAAGAAATTGGTCCTCAATCGGGAATTTTCTGGGTTGGATGGCACGTAGCCTTAATTTCAACTCCGAGTTTCTTGAAGAGGGAGCTTTCTTTTCTTTCCGATGACCTTACCTTCATTTTTATTATTCATATTAAAGCATTTAAGATGAAGGGCGATAGGCAGTTAGGTAGAAGATATCTTAATTACATTTAAGAAACGGTAAATGGAATGATATTAATATTAATATTTATTTCTCCAGAATATTTATGCATTCATGTCAATTCAAATATGACATTAACACTCACCAATCAAATCTAACTAGCTTATATATACCTCTATATATATTACGCCGAGAGTAATCGTTCTCGAGGCGCCTATTTTTATTTAATTCCAAAGTTATTTTAATCGAAGTTGGGATTTATGAAAATAAAAATAGGCACCTCGAGAACGATTACTCTCGGCGTAATATATATAGAGGTATATATAAGCTAGTGGCAATGGCGGCACAATAGGAAAAATATTTTACTTTTTATTTTTTATTTTGATAAGGTTACTATAAAATTGTTAATTAATTTTTAATTAGAGTTGTATGAAGTTACTACAAAATTATGCTTCAAATTTTTTTAAAAAAATTAATATAAGGAGTTTAATTTAGATTAAAAATATATATTTTATTTTTGGGATATTGTAATGTAAAATGTTATAGTCATACGTGGATATATGGTTAAGGACAAAGTTACCATTATAGTTAATGTTAACCTTAGGGATAGAATTAGGGTTAGGGTTAGCATTAGGGTTAGGGTTGGAGTTAGGGTTAGGGTTTGAGCTATGGTTAAGGTTATGGATAGAGTTATGGATATGGTTATTGTTAGAGTTATGGTTAAAGTTCATATTAGAGTTATGTTTATGGTTAAGGTTACGGTTAGAGTTATGGTCATGGTTAAGGTTAGCGTTAGAGTTATGGTTATGGTTATGATTAGGGTTAGTGTTAGGGTTATAGTAAGGCTAAGGTTAGGGTTAGGGTTAAGGTTTGAATCAAAGTTAAGGTTAGAGTTAGGGTTACGGTTTGAGTTAGCATTAAAATTAAGGTTAGGGTTAGGGTTAGAGTCTGATTATGGTAGAGTCAAATCTAGGGTTAGAGTTATGCTCATGGTTAAGGTTAGTTTTAGAGTTATGCTTATAGTTAAGGTTAGGCTTAGGGTTAGGGTTAGATTCCAATCATGGTAGAGTTAGAATTAGGGTTAGAGTTAGGGGTAGAGTTATGTTTATGGTTAAGGTTAGGGTTAGAGTAATGCTCATGGTTAAGGTTAGGGTTAGAGTTATCTTTATGGTTATGATTAGGGTTATAGTGGGGATAGGGTTACGGTTAGGGTTTGAGTCATATTTTTTAAAATTTAATATAAGGAGTTTAATTTAGATTAATTTTTTTTTTTTTTTTTTTGATATTGTAATGTAAAATGTTATAGTCATACGTAGATATATGGTTAGGAACAAAGTTACCACTACAGTTAATGTTAACCTTAGGGATAGAATTAGGGTTAGGGTTAGCATTAGGGTTAGGGTTGGATTTAGGGTTAGGGTTTGAGCTATGGTTAAAGTCAAGGATAGAGTTATGGTTATGGCTATTGTTAGAGTTATGGTTAAGGTTCTGATTAGAGTTATGTTTATGGTTAAGGTTAGGGTTAGAGTTATGGTCATGGTTAAGGTTAGGGTTAGAGTTATGGTTATGGTTATGATTGGGGTTAGGGTTATAGTAAGGCTAGGGTTAGGGTTAGGGTTATGGTTTGAATCAAGGTTAAGGTTAGAGTTAGGGTTAGGTTTTGAGTTAGGATCAAAATTAAGGTTAGGGTTAGGGTTAGAGTCCAATTATGGTAGAGTCAAATCTAGAGTTAGAGTTATGCTTATGGTTAAGGCTAGGGTTAGAGTTATGCTTATAGTTAGGGTTAGGGATATGTTTAGAGTCCAATTATGGTAGAGGTAGAATTAGGGTTAGAGTTAGGGGTAGAGTTATGTTTATGGTTAAGGTTAGGGTTAGAGTAATGCTCATGGTTAAGGTTAGGGTTAGAGTTATCATTATGGTTATGGTTAGGGTTATAGTGGGGATAGGGTTAGGGTTTGAGTCAGATATTTTTTAAAATTTAATATAAGGAGTTTAATTTAGATTTTAAAAAATATATTATTTTTTGGGATATTGTAATGTAAAATGTTATAGTCATAAGTAGATTTTTAGTTAGGGACAAAGTTACCATTACATTTAATGTTAACCTTAGGGATATAATTAGGGTTAGAATTAGCATTAGGGTTAGGGTTGAAGTTATGGCTAGAGTTTGAGCTATGGTTAAGGTTAGGGATAGAGTTATGGTTATGGTTATTGTTAGAGTTATGGTTAAGGTTCAAATTAGAGTTATGTTTATGGTTAAGGTTAGGGTTAGAGTTATGGTCATGGTTAATGTTAGGTTTAGAGTTATGGTTATGGTTATGATTAGGGTTAGGGTTATAGTAAGGCTAGGGTTAGGGTTAGGGTTTGAATCAAGGTTAAGGTTAGAGTTAGGGTTAGGATTTGAGTCATGATTAAAATTAAGGTTAGGGTTAGGGTTAGAGTCTAATTATGGTAGAGTCAGATCTAGAGTTAGAGTTATGCTCATGGTTAAGGTTAGGGTTAGAGTTATGCTTATAGTTAGGGTTAGAGTCCAATTATGGTAGAGTTAGAATTAGGGTTAGAGTTAGGAGTAGAGTTATGTTTATGGTCAAGGTTAGGGTTAGAGTAATGCTCATGGTTAAGGTTAGGGTTAGAGTTATCGTTATTGTTATGGTTAGGGTTATAGTGGGGATAGGGTTACGGTTAGGGTTTGAGTCAAGGTTAAGGTTGGAGTTATGGTTAAGGTTAAGGTTTGAGATAGGATTAAAGTTAGAGTTAGGGTTATGGTTAGAGTCCAATTATGGTAGAGTTAGATTTAGGGTTAGAGTTAGGGGTAGAGTTATGTTTATGGTTAAGGTTAGTGTTAGTGTTAGGGTTAGGGTTAGAGTTAGAGTTAAGGTCAGGGTTAAGGTTAGAATTAGGGTTAGGGATAGTGTAAAGGTTAGGGTTAGGGTTAGAGTTAGAGTTAGGATTAAAATTAGGGTGAGGGATAGGGTTTGAATTAGAGTTAGGATTAGATTTAGGGTTATTGTTAGGGTTAAGTTTGCAATTAGAGCTATTGTTAGGGTGAGGGCTAGACTTAGGGTTAGGGTTAGAATTAGGTTTAGAATTAGAGTTAGAATAAGGATTAGGGTTAGGGTTAGAATTAGGGTTATAAATATAGTTAGGATTAGAGTTAGAGTTAGGATTAGGGTAAGGGTAAGAATTAGGGCGAGGATTAGAATTAGGGTTACAAATACAGTTAGGGTTAGGGTTATAAAGACACTTAGGGTTAGAGTTAGAGATAGAGTTAGGGTTAGGGTTATATTTAGGGTTAGAATTAGGGTTAGAGTTAGGGTTAGGGTTATTGTTAGGGTTATGGTTAGCATTAGGGCTAGCATTAGGGTTAGGGTTACAATTAGAGTTAGAGTTAAAATTAGAGGTAGTGATAGTGTTAGTGTTGGTATAAGAGTTAGAGTTAGAGTTAGATCTAGGGTTAGAGTTGGGGACAAGATTAGGGTTAGGGTTAGAATTAGAGTTAGAGTCCCAGTTCAAGTTAGAGTTAAAGTTAGAGATAGAGTTGGAGTTATGGTTAGGGTTAGAGTTACCTAGTTAGATTTAGGGTTAGGGTTATAGTTAGGGTTGGGATTAGGATTTAATTAGGGTTAGGGTTGGAGTTAGAGTTATATATATTGTTAAGGTTAGGATTAGGGGTAGGTTTAGAGTTAGAGTCAGGGTTAGGGTTAATGTTAGGGTTAGGGATACAATTAGAGTTAGAGTTAGAGGTATAGTTAGGGTTAGAATTAGGGATAGGGTTAGAATTAGAGATAAAGTTAGAGTTAGAGTCAGGGTAAGAGATAGAGATAGATTTAGGATTAGAATTAGAGTTAGGATTAGAATGAGCATTAGAGTTAGAGTTAGGGTTAGAATTAGTGTTAGTGTTAGGGTTAGGGTTAGGGTGAAATTAGAGTTATTGTTAGAGTTAGAGTTAGGATTAGAGTTATAGTTAGGGTTAAAATTAGGTTAGGGTTAGGGCTAGAATTGGGATTAGGGTTAGAATTAGGATTAGAGTTAGGGATATATAGGTTAGGGTTAGGGGTAGAATTAGAGCTAAGATTAGGGTTAGGGTTAGAGTTAGAGTTAGAGTTAAGATTAGGGTTAGGGTTAGAATTAGGGTTACAAATATAATTAGGGTTAGAGATTGAGCTAGATTTAGGGTTAGGGTAAGGGTAAGAATTAGTGTTAGGGCTAGAATTAAAGTTACAAATAAAGCTAGGGTTAGAATTAGGGTTAGGGTTAGGGTTAGATTTAGAGTCAGGGTTTGAGCTAGAGCTAGAGTTAGAATTAGAGTTAGAAGAAGGGTTAGAGATAGAGTTAGGGTTGGCATTAGGGTTAGGGTTAGGGTTAGAGATACAGTTAGAGTTAGAGTTAAGATTAGGGTTAGGGTTAGAATTAGGGTTACAAATATAATTAGGGTTAGAGATTGAGTTAGATTTAGGGTTAGGGTAAGGGTAAGAATTAGTGTTAGGGCTAGAATTAAAGTTACAAATAAAGCTAGGGTTAGAATTAGGGTTAGGGTTAGGGTTAGATTTAGAGTCAGGGTTTGAGCTAGAGTTAGAGTTAGAATTAGAGTTAGAAGAAGGGTTAGAGATGTTGGGTGATGCGATGCGCTCCCCTGCCCACAGGTGGTTAATTATGTGGTGTTCCATGTTCACTAATAGTCATGGCTTTTGGTGTAACGGCAAATGGGCCCTACAATTGGTATCAGAGCCTAGTTTTGGCTTGGTTATGGGTTCAAATCTCTCCGGTGCCTTCCCGACCCGCGTAAGCACCTGGTATGCGCGTCGAGGGGGAGATTGTTGGGTGATGCGACGCGCTCCCCTGCCCACAGGTGGTTAATTATGTGGTGTTCCATGTTCACTAATAGTCATGGCTTTTGGTGTAACGGCAAATGGGCCCTACAAGAGATAGAGTTAGGGTTGGCATTAGGGTTAGGGTTATAATTAATGTTAGTGTTAGCATTAGTGTTAGTGTTAGAATTAGGGCTAGAATTGAGGCTAGGGTTAGGGTTAGGGTTAGGGTTAGGGTTAGAATTAGAGTTAGAGTTAGGGATCAAGTTAGAGTTAAAATTAAAATTGGAGATAGAGTTGGAGTTAGGGTTAGATTTAGGGTTAGAGTTAGGGTTAGATTTAGGGTTAGAATTAGGGTTGGGTTTAGGATTAGAAGTAGTGTTAGGGTTAGAGTTAAATATAGTGTTAGGGTTAGGATGAGGGGTAGGGTTAGGGTTGGGGTTAGGGTTAGTGTTAGGGTTAGGGTTACAATTAGAGTTAGAGTTATAATTATAGTTAGGGTTAGAGTTAGAGTTAGTGTTAGGGTTAGAATTAGGGGTAGGGTTAGGGTTAGAGATAGAGTTGGAGTTAGAATTAGGGTTAGATTTTGAATATGGGTTAAAATTAGGGTTAGCTTTAGGGTTAGAATTAGCATTACAGTTAGAATAATAGTTAGGATTAGGGTTATAGTAAGGCTTAGGCTTAGGGTTAGAATTAGGTATAGAGTTAGGGTTATAAAGAGTTAAGGTTAGGGTCAAGGGTAGAATTAGAGTTAGAGTTAGAGTTAGGGTTAGGGTTAGGGTTAAGGTTAGGGTTAGGGTTAGGGTTAGGGTTAGGGTTAGATTTAGATTTAGAGTTAGAGTTAGAGTTAGGATTTGTGTTATTATTGCAGTTAAGGTTATTTCTAGGTTATTAATCATATTATAGTTGATGTTAGTGCTATTATTATAGTTTATCTTAGTGTTAGGGTAATTGTCAGGTTAAATTTTTATGTGGGTTAGTTTTATTATAGTGACCATGATTACTGCTATTGTGATACAAGTTATTAATCTTTTTAATAATGTAATCCCTCCCTCTCCCATCCTCTCTCTCTCTCTCTCTCTCTCTCTCTCTCTCTCTCTCTCTCTCTCTCTCTCTCTCTCTCTCTCTCTAACTACACCTAGTAATATATTCCCTTGTCTAAATACACCCTCTAATCTGTCTTTGTCTCTAGTCTCTAGATACACCCCCTAATCCCTCTCTGTAATCTTTAGATACACCCCCTTATCTCTCTCATCTTGCTCTCTAGATATACCTCCTAATCTCTCCCTCCCTCTATGCTCTCCAGATACACCTAATCTCTCTCTCTCTCTCTCTCACTCTCTCTCCTTGCTCTCTAGATACACCTCCTAATCTCTCTCTCTCTCTCTCTCTCTCTCTCTCTCTCTCTCTCTCTCTCTATACCCCCTAATCTATCTCTCTTCGTCTCTCTAGATACACCCCCTAATATCTCTCTCTCTAGATAAACCCCTGACTCTCTTTCTCTATTTATATATATATTTCCACTTATAAAAAATATAATATTATTTCTAGTTTCTAGTGCATATAGGGTTAGGTTAAGGTATATAATTTACTAAATGCTTAGTACAGTCATATATTGAGTAAGAGTTAGTGTTAGGATCCAAGGTTTACAGTTTCATTTATATGACACTCAATGTTATGGTTAAAGTTAGTAACTGGTTAAATGTTACACTAAGATAAGGGACATGGTTAATGGAAGTATGAGATTTAGGTGTAGTGTTGGAGTATTTGGAGTACAACTATGGTCAAATTTGGGATATATGTTATACAAATGACTCAAATAGTGCAAAGCTTTAAATTGTGAAAGGGAAATTATAAGTCCCAAAACAACTATTTAGATGATGTAAAAAGTGTGAAATAATATATAAGAATCAATTTTATGGAAATTATTTCTACATGATAATGTGAGAACATTATATATTGTTGAATTTTTAATAATGCTAATGCAATTTTTATTGCAATGATTAAGAATTGTAATCAATAAATATACTTATCATTAAGGACATCTATTTAGACTTATGATTTTCTTTCTTAATTAACATATTTAGTAGCCACATCCATTAAAGAAATATTTTGTACAATAATAAATTTATTTTTTCTTGTTCTCTTCTTTGTGAAAGTTACATAGAACAATGCGGTAACAAAACTGCCAATACAACTAATTAGAAGTAAAATTCTAAAATTGGAAACAAGAATGAACCATATACAAAAAATAAAAAATCTTTGTAATGGTGTAAATACATGTCACATTCTTCAATGATTAAGATTCTTTTGTTTGGACAATGATCATGAAAGACTTCTCTCATCATTGAGGGAAACCTGTCCACTTTTGTAGATGTGTCACATATTAATTTTTATGCATATTTCATAGGCATTACTTCTTTTTCCCCAACATAGTCAATTGGAAATATTGCATTCTCCATAACTTTAATTATAGTTGTGCACATCTCTTTAATTATTTGTAGGCATTTGTCAAACTCGGTCTCAAAGAAATCATTTGAGTTTATTGAAGTAGTCAGGCTAGTATCAAATAATGTTTGATTCTTTGTTCAAGGCATCCATAACTCAAATAGTAACCTGCAAACTTATAAACAAACACCAACATATAGAAATTATCAGAATAAAAAAGTATTCATAATTAACACAAATTCTTTCAAATGGAAGATTTTTAAAATAACATAAATAAAAATCAAAACTATTTCAAATGAAATAGTTTGATTGTAATGCTTGAAATATGGTGGCATTGTCTTCCACTTTTCAAACATTACAAACATAAATATTAATAAAAAATTATATATACTATGAAAAATATTTAAATAAAATACATAATTAATCTAATTAAATAATGATAAAATATAAACTAAGTATATGATTTGTTTATTTTAAATTAATCATTCAATTTAATAAAATACAAATTTTATTGATAAGGTGACCTTGCCATCCACATTAATGATAAAATTTAATTATGAAACATGAAAAACATAAATATTTTGAAACATGCAAATATAAAACTATTATGAAACATACAAATCTAAAACATAAAAACCAAAACCATTTTGAAGTATGAAAATCTAAAACTAATATGAAACATGCAAATATTATTCTAAATTGAAACATGCACTTTAAAAATGTGCAAATGAAATGTATTATCAAAAATCTAAATCAAATAGATTTTTATTCAATTTGAATTCTAAATCTAAATCAACCATGCAAGGCTAAACTATAACTAATTTTGAAATTAAATCTACATTTAAATCTAAATACATAAATAAATCTAAATCTAAACATGCAAAAAGAGGGGTAAAAATTTATTAAGACAGAAAGGAATACAACAAGGAGAGCTTAACACGGAGCTTGATCCTGAGCAACAAGATCATCAAATTCTTGCACCATCTCAAAGGACAGTTGCCTCCTATCCCTAATATTCCAACCCGGATCATGACTAGATGCCCATTTGGCTAAACAATCAACAGTTCTATTCCATTCACGAGGAATATATGTGAACCTAATGAACTAAAAAGAGGAAGAGAAGAAAAGAATTTTCTTAACAACAGTAGCCAGCTGCCAACTAACATCCTCAAGCTCTTGCGAAGAAAGCATGTTCACCACTACCTGGGAATCAGACTCACAGATAATCTTACTCCATCCCCGCAAGCAACACTATTCCACAACATATAAAATAGCCTGAGCTTCCATGAGATTGTTAGTATAATCACCCTTATGAACTGAGAAGAAAAATTTAACATCCCCAGAACTACAACAAGCCACTCCGCCAATACCAGCCGGACCAGGATTCCCATGGGAAGAACCATCAGTGTTAATTTTCAGAACTCCATAGGGAGGAGGAGTCCAGTGCCCATCCCGGTTAACCCGACCCTTCCTCTGATGATGAAGCTGTTTGGACATAGAAGGAAACCTATGAGCTGCAGCCCCATCCTGCAGATGAAAATTGAGGTGATTACAGATAGCAAGATCAACTGGATCCATACCCCCATCAAGCTCACACTTCACAAGAATAGTTTCCTGAAGAGAATGTGATATTTTCCACCAAAGATGCAAAACACCAATCCAAACATCTTGGAATATGCGACAATTCCTCTCCAACCAAATATGCCAAAGCATGAAAGATGGGCCAGCAATCCAAGTAGCATGGAGAAAAGAAGACTTGGAGGGAGCAGTACCCAAGTAGGCCTAGAACTCAGGCAAAGAGGAAGCATGCCGATAAGAGCAACCCAAGCGCGCCACCAAAGGTGCCATATCTGAGTAGAATAGGAGCAATGGAAGAACAGATGGGAGACAGACTCCTCTCCATTACCACACAAAACACAATAAGAGGGGCCCTAAAATCCACGTTTACAAAGATTATCCTAGGTAAGACAACGGTTGTGAGCCACTAGCTACATGAAAAAATTGCACTTGGACCAAGAAACTTTATTCCAAACTTGCTTCCACCAAGGGACCTCAGCATCCCCAAATAATTGTCTAGTTATCTCCTGATACCCAGCAAAGACATGATATTTCCCAGACAAGGTACCGCCCCAAGCCAAAACATCTAGACCAAGCAAAGAAGAACACTCTCTAGAGGCCAAAATTTGAGAAAGCTCCTGACGATCCATGTCTGTACCTCTAGGAGGCCAATCAGAAGAATGCTTCCATTTGTAACCAACAACAGGTCCCAATTGATAAGGAGTCTTGTAATGAGCCACTTTATCCCATCCAGCGGCAAGAAAAGAGTCACAAAGAGGCTGCAGATGAGGGTATATGGATAAAATGGAAGGGAATCCATCCCAAGCATCAGACCAAAACAAAGCCTGAGAACCTCCTTTACATATCCAAAATAGACCCCTCTTTACCAACATCGCACCTGTCTTCAAAGTATGCCAAACCATTGAGCCACGACCTTCAAGAGGAAGTGCAAAAACAGAGCAAGGATCAGCACCATGAAAATATTTATGAGTGATAATACGAGCCCAAAGTTGATGTTGTCTAGAGCACCATCGCCAATAAAGTTTAGCAGCCAAAGCTTGACTACTCAATAGAGCAGATCGAAGACCAAGACCACCCTCCTTTTTAGGCCTACAAACAATTGCCCAATTAACCAAGCTCCATTCAGTACTACGCAAATTACCACTCCAAAGGAATTGTCGAGAAAGAGCATCAAACTCCTTGAGAAAGTAAATAGGTGCAGCATGAACCATGCTTCGATAAGTAGGAAGAGCTTGGATAACAGCTTGAAGAAGAGTAACTCGGGCAGCAGTAGAAAGCCATCTATGAGTCCAATGATTTACCTTATCCTGAAGCTTGGTAATCAAATTTTGCCAAAAGAGACGTGGCTGTCTGGAAACAGCAATAGGGATGCCAAGATAAGTCAAAGGAAGTGATCCTATCTGAAACCGTAGGATACCAACAATCCTGTGCTGAATAGAATCAGGAGTGTTAAAAAAGTAAATGGAAGATTTGTGCTCATTAACTTTCTGGCTTGAAGCTTCCAAATAAACGTCCAAAGCATGTCGAAAGGCTTCAGCTTCCTTGATCCTAGCAAGACCAACAAGAGCAGAATCATCAACAAATTGAAGATGGGAAAGAGAAGGTAAGCCATTACCCCACCGCCAGTCTTGAATAGAATTCTGGGACACCTGATGCTTAATGAATCTGCCCAAGCCTTCAGCCATGATGATGAATAGATATGGGGAGAGAGGGTCACCCTGGCGGAGGCCTCTAGAAGCACCAAATAGTTGAGAAGGTTGACCATTAATAAGAACAGAAAAAGAGGCAGAAGTAACACAACTCATAATCCAACTCACCCAGTCAGAGCTAAATCCAAAAGAAAGAAGAATACTCCTTAGGAAGCTCCATTTAACTCTATCGTAGGCCTTAGCCATATCTAGCTTAACAAACATGGCTCTCTCCCTTGAAGTAGCCATAGAGTGAATAGCCTCAGTAGCAATAACCACCCCATCCAAAATTTGTCTGCGAGCAACAAAACCACCTTGTTCTTTTGAGATAATAATGGGAAGCCACCTTTTCAATCTCTCAGCAATCAACTTAGTAATAACTTTGTAAACCACATTACATAAGGCAGTTGGTCTAAAAAACTCCAATTGATTAGCACCCTCTCTCTTAGGAATAAGAGTCAAGAATGTAGAGTTCAAAGCTCGAAGCATCTGCTTGCTAGCATAGGATTCTTTAACCACCTCCAACAAATCATGATTAATGATGTCCCAAAATTCTTGAAAGAATTCAACTGGAAAGCCATCAGGACCAGGAGCCTTCCCCTTAGGCATGCCAAAGACCACCTCCTCCAGCTCTTCCAAAGAAATAGGATGCATGAGATGATCATTCATTTTCTGAGTGATAAGGGAAGGAATACAGGACAAAATAAGATTTTCTTCATTATCAGCAGGAGGAGAGTCCTCAGAGAAGAGGGTAGAGAAGTACCAAATAGACTCGTGGAACAAAGCTGGTAAGGAATTTAGTTGGATACCTTGAGAATTAACCAAAGAAGAGATAGTGCTCTGATTTCGGCGAGATTGCACTGTTTTATGGAAAAAGGCAGTGTTACGATCACCTTCCTGGAGCCAATCAACTCTAGCCTTTTGCTTCCAAAAAATTTCCTCTCGAAGTTCCCATTCTTCTAGAGCTCTAGAAGCAAGGGATTCAGCCTTGCCAAGATCCTCTGAGAAACCTCGATCTCTAATCTCCCTTATGATGACATCAAGATCTTCTTGAGCAAGCCTCTTCATAAAGTGAAGGTTCCCAAAGCATTCCCTATTCCATATCTTGAGCTGCCTTTTAACATATTGAAGCCTTTTAGAAAATGAGAACATTGTAGTACCATATGCAGGAGCACCATCTTTCCACCAACAGAAAACACAATCATGAAGAGAGGAGTCCCGAAGCCACATCAACTGGAACTTAAAAATCTAAATCTAAATGCAAAACTAAATTAAAAATAGAAATCTCACATGCAAAAAATTACTCCAAAACTTTAATCTACTCCTCTTCAAAAACTCTAATCCACTCCAATAATCTCCACCTCTTCCTCCCTATAAAAACACAAAATGAAAATGAAATGTGGAGCATTTGTTTTATAACCCATGAGAGACTCCTCATATCCCCCAATAGATGTCTTTTGACATTCCACGAATTTGTTTCAAATTCCCCCACTCCCAACAAAAAATAAGCATGAATGTGCATGCAAAAATAAATTTAACAAAAAGAAAATATTATATATTTAAAAATTTAATGAAATTATTTCAGCCCTATTTTTTTGGCCTTATTTTTTCGGGTCATATTTTTGGCCCCTTTTATCAAGCCCTATTATTTTAGCATCCATTTGGCTTCATATGATTTTGGCCAGCTATTATTTGGAGAAATTTTCTATATTTTACAATCTAATAATGATAAAATATATACTAAATATATGATTCATGTACTTTAAATAAATCATTATCTTTATTAAAATATAAATTGTATTGCTATGGTGACATTGTCGTCCACATAAATGATAAAATTATACTTTGAAACATGAAAATATAAATACTTTGAAACATGCAAATGTAAAACTATTATGAAACATTCAAATCTAAAACATGCAAACTAAAACTATTTTGAAATATGTAAATCTAAAACTAATATGAAACATGCAAATCTAAAACTAATTTGAAACATGCACTTTTAAAATATGCAAATGAAAAGTATTATAAAATATATAACTCAAAAGATTTTGAATGCAAATCTAAATCTAAATCAAACATGCAAGATTAAACTATTAAATGTAAGCATAAACAATTTCGAATATAATTCTAGAAATCTAAATCAAAGTAGAATATTATAACTAATTTTGAATCTGAATCATATCTAGATCTAAATCTAAACAGAAAATAGAAATCTCACCAGCAAAAAAATTATTCCAAAACTTCAATCTATTCCTGTTCAAAAACTCCAATCTAATCCTCCAATAATCTCCACCTCTTCCTTCCTGCAAAAACATAAAATGAAAATGAAATGAGGAGCCTTTGTTTTATAGCTTGTGAGAGACTCCTTATCTCCCCCAACAGACATTTCTTCACATTCCACGAATTTATTTCAAATTCCTCGACTCCACACAAAAAAGAAGCATGAATCTGCATGCAATATTATATTTAACAAAAAAATAAATCATATTGAAATTGGCTTGCCCCTATTTTTTCGGGCCCTATTTTTTTAGGGGCATATTTTTGGGCCTATTTTGGGCATATTTTTGGGCCTATTTTTTATTGACAAAGAATCTTGGCATATTCCTGTGCTGGACATTTGTGCTGCCATTGTATAGAACGCCTCTCGGCGTAAGAATTTACAAGATTATATGAGATTTCAAATGTTTATATTTTTTTTTCTAATTTTCCATTAATTTATAAATCACATTTTTCATCCATTCTATTAGTCCATACTATTTTTGGTGGGGGAAAATTAATTTTTTTCAACAAAAAATACAAATATTTTCTAACAACTTCATCTTGCATTAATGAATGTATTAATTATAACTTTATCTTTTCCACATTTGTGACAAGTTGATAAGATTTTATTTTTTCAATTATTTTATCTTCCACCTCACACAACATGTCTAATCAATATTAATTATCACAATCTATTAAATATTTTTAATTTCTTATTTTAAATATATTTATTATTAGTTGTACATTCATGTTTATTTTTGACTATTTGATATAACTTGTTCCTAAAACTTCATGTAATGCATAAGTTAATATATATATATGTGTGTGTGTGTGTGTGTGTGTGTGTGTGTGTGTGTGTGTGTGTGTGTGTGTCTTTTTAATATAATTTCAATATGTTATATCTTTGTATTTGAATTTCTAATTTTTTTAAAACTTTGTTTTTTTATTAAAAGTAGTTAAATTATTTCTATTATTTTACTTTTATAAAAATAAATTAAACAATATTATTTTTTAATTATATTTTATAATAGTGTTCAGTGTTACAATTTTTAAATTATATTATTCATTATTATTAATTTTTTTATTTAAACAATTTAACATTTAGTTTAAATAAATTTAAAATTTAAATATATATTTAAATATTAAATTAATAATTATATTTTATATCAAAAAATATACTAAAGCAACAACCACAAAATAGAAATAATTCAATTCTAAAAATATATAAATTATTATTAGTTTTTTATAAACTATGTATTAAAATAAAATAGTTATATTTTATTTCTTATTTATTATATCATATTTATTCATCAACATCAAATTTATATGTATTACATCTATTTATTATTTACAAATGTACATATTAAATTATATAGATATTATTTCATAATTAAAAATTAATTAATTTTATGAAAATTTGGAAATACAAAACATTAAATAGTAAACCTTCTCTAATTGTTTAAAATTAAACAATTAGTTTTACTTATAAAATATTTTTATAATCTAATACATTTCATTTTTTCTTATAGAAATGTGAGTTTTAATATAAAAATTAAATTCTGAGTTTCATTAATTAAAATATAATATATTTTAATTTTTTATTATAACCATGATTTTATTTTGACTATTTATTTTATTAAGAAAAATAATTATATTTAATTCTTTCTCTCTCGCACACAACTTATGTTGGTATCAGTCTATCTTACTATTTTATCTCTCTTCCTCTTCCTCTATATTATCTATCCTTTTGTCCTCTGCATATATGTTTGTGTTGTTATTGTTGTATACTACTATTTATCTCTATCTATATCTCTATCCTAGTTTTTGTCCAATGCTAATGATTAAATAAAAATAGCATGAGTTCCATTTGATAATCAAGATGAGAATAATACATAGTTGGAGGAGTTATTCCAACTACTTATGGTTGTCTAGTAGCATGCACAGTATGTGTAAACATATAATGTGATATTCCAAATGCTTCATCACTTCTTCAAGTTCTATAATTCAAATATTGGTATGGATATCTTTCCTCATTGCACAAAATTTAAGTTGTCAATGTAGAAGGTGCAAATTTGTCTAAAGCATATGTATTGATCATAGTATGTTATTAAGTACTTAGTGCCATATTGGGGATTTTGGCCTGTTATTCTTGGGCTTAAATGTCCAAAGATATAATAATATAGCACGAGAACTTAACAAAAAAATATGAGCCATCCTATCAAATCACAAGCGCATTTCTAGGACAAGAATTTAACAACAAAATATGAGCAATCCTATCATATAAAAAGTACATTTCTAGGCAAAAATTAATGCATTCATAATGTTAATTTAGATTCTCACTCATCTACACCTCTACAACCATTATGCGTTAGGCAGGAACTATGACGCATTGTGTTTCTTGTTTATATTGTTATTAGTCCCTGGCTATATATAGGCAGGGTGCTAATGTTTTCATTAGATTCTCTATTAATTTGTGCAACCTAAAAAAAAATACTAAGTACTAAAGTTCAACAAACTTTTTATTTTTAAATTAATTTATATTGATTTTTATTTTTTTTTCTAATTGGTCCCTTGCATTTTTGCTGGGGTTTATTCTATTTTCCCACTTCAAAAAATATGAAAAATTATGGATAGACATCATTAATTGCATTTATTGTACTGTTTGACATTGTACTATTCCTATTAATTAAGTGATTTGTGATAACATTGTTCAGTCAGCGGGTTGGGTGCCTTGGAATCAATCAAACCTTTTCATCGTGCCATACAATGTTGGATGTACACCTATTCTAAACAATAGTGAATAAAAACACATTGATTATATTAATTGCTTACTTTTATTTTAAATAATATTTAAATCGAAAACATTTTAAAATGGATTGGAAGTATCCATTATTGTTGCTTTTAGGAGCGTTTAGCAACATTCATCATGTTGCATTGACATTGTGATATAACAGATAGTATTGTAATAATAATAATCATTTGGTTCATTATGCCTTTTTTAAGTATTTGAATAAATATATTTTAGAAAAACAATCTCTCAAGATTTTGTAAAAGATCATTAAATTTAATAAATGAGATTATTATAAGTTTTTAGAAATGATATCATAAAATTAATATATGTTTTGTAAAAATATTATAAAATATTTATGAAAAATAATTTAATTTGAATTTTATTTTAAAAAATTATTTAAATTAGTAAAAGTCAATTATAAAAGACTAGGAGTAACAAAATACAATTGCAAGTTACATTGAGTTTGAGCATTTCAAATAGAATTGTAAGGTATTTTATTTTATATTCAAAGTTTGAATGTTAAAATTGGCAAAAGAATTAGCCTGTGACATATCTATTGCCATCTCCTAATTTTGTTGGTTCAATCATTGACTATCACTTGTCAAAACATGTCTTCATGTTAGCATAAACCTCCATCTTAATGCAAAATGTCTGACATTTCATATTTAATCTTGTTGCAACATCCATAAGATAAAAACATATTTAATTCCCATTAAAAGACGTGTTTTTAAATGTCTTACAATTGCTGGTCCACTCCCTATTCTTTTGCAAAAGAGGGCATTCATTGGGCACACTTTATTTAAGTTTTTTAAAATATTAAAAGGGCTCCTTGATGTAAATTGTTATTGTTTTTTCATCTAATTGATTTAAAGATGATTTTGCACTCTTATTTATTTATAAGTAGGGATCTTGAGTTTATATTTATATTGCAATATGCAATTTAACAATAGATGGCTCATATTCTAGACAGTAAACACTTAATTCAAATCAAAGTATTAATTTTTTTTTTTTAAATGGTTATATATGTATATGTATATATATATATTTATATGTATGTATATCTATATATATGTATATGTATATGTATATGTATATGTATATGTATATGTACACACACACACACACACACCTAATTAAGTGCAATTTCTATTGAGTTAAAAATGTATTATATAAGAGAAAAAGTTAGTAGTATATTAAGAGGTGATGTTCAATATACTTGTAAGAATCATATGATCTTAATATTCTATGCTCAAACAAGATCTTTAAAGAAGATTTCAACCCTAAAATTAAAAAATAAACTAATAATAATGGTAGATTATGTTACCAAATCTCAAGAAGAGAAGTAGATACACAATTGTCAAAATAGAAAGTAACAATACACATAACATATTCCAAATCAATTTTTATATGAAAAATTGATTAAGAAATAGACCTATATCTTCTCACATTATATACATACATATATAGTACAAATCAAGTTTAATATTGAATTATATGATTGCCAATACTTTAATAAACTTAATTTTAATATATTAAAACTTTAAGAAAATTAACTTTAAATTTTTTACATAATTAAAATCAGATATATTTCATAATACACAAATATTAATCTCTTCTAAAATTAATATTAAAATATTAATATTGAATATTCACATACTATACATCTTTAGCTATAATTTTTACTCGTCTTTTTACAATAGGTAGGGACTCTTGTTCCAATAGAGCTCTTGTTATTATTTGTATTTGCCGTAGGTTGTAGTCGCTTTTCCTTAAAATTATTTTACTTCTATTTAATTGGTTCATAAGGGCGGATTTATTGTGAAATTGAAAGAGATCAAATATATTTTAGTGAAAATATATTCACGACTTTAACATCAAATTGATTTAGAAAGATTTTAAAAATATCTCATTCTATTATACAATATATTTTTTAATGACTTCATTCCACATGAAATTTATTTTCACTTTATTTTATGTATTTAATTATTTGAATTATCTTAATTTATTTTTGCTAGAAATTTCACTTTGAAAAATCATATAATTGTGAATGCATCTTTATTTAGGGAATAAGCAAATGATTATGAAAGATATTTAATTAGAACGAGACTAAAGATTACAAGGGAGTTTTGATTGGAAGAGTAAAATCTAACATAATAATATCACTAAAACTAAAATTTATTATTTGAAACTTTTTTAGTCGAACTAAATTATTTATTTTTATTATGATAAATAATTTTTATAGTAATAAATTCATTTTTGATGCCTACAAAATTATTTATATTTCAAATGCACCCTCAATTGTTTAAAGAATGACTCGAAGAGAACAAATAAGGAATATCCATACAAGAAAAAATAGACACAAAATAGTTATCACTCATTCTCACAAGAATGAAGTAAAAATTAGATAAGATCATTTTATATAACATCAATTTTATATTTGAAAATGTTGTAAATAAAGAGAATTGTGATTCTTTGTAGTTATAAATACTTGAATTTTACTATTTACTTAATAAAATAAGGTGAAATTATTTTTCACAATTTAAATCTAGATAAATTAGAATAAAATAAAATAAAAATTTAATTTAGTAATATTTACTCTATATTATTGTTTTTATTTCAAAATTTTTGAAGTTAGTTCAATATTTTATACTATATAAATATGTTTTTAATTAGTTTTTTTTATCATTTAAATATTTTAATATTAGTAATAATGTAATAATAAATTATATCATAATCTTTAACTCTAGAAAATGTTTAAACTCTTTTAAGAATATTCTTCTGATGATTTTTTTTTTCACACTTTAACTCTAAAATAATATAAGTCATTAGTATTATACTCCATGTACCTTTTTTTTTTTTTTTAATACAACATCAAAAAGGGTAAATGCTTTGACCTGGAGCTATGAACGAGTGAGGCCACAAATGGGGGACCTCATCCCTATTAGATTTGAACCTTGATGGCAAGGATAACAACTCAACAACTTAACCATCACAACATGCCACTCTTGGCACTTCATGTACCTTCTTAATCCATCTAATTATTTTAGATTTTTATTTGAGTCATAAATGATAATTTTTATAAATGAAAGAGATTGAATATTAATTTTTTTTTATCTAAGATATTTTTTAAAACATTAAATTTCAATTCAATTATATTAAATATATCATCACTATTGATTCTTTCATAATTATTAACTATTAAATTTATAGCTTACCACAAATACAAGCCAATGTGGCACTTGTTTCATTTAAGAAGAGATAAAATAGCATTACATTGGAGTGCATAGTTTATAAGAAGTATGAGAGAATTATATTGATATTCTAAAAAGTAAATAATTTGATTTTGTAACTAAAATATAAGAATTATGCTGATAACATATTTTGACTAAAATATAAACATGCAGAAAGAGAGACTAGTTGGTGGGGGAGTTGGATTTGATTTTCACTTGTTAGTTTTGTTTCGTGCTATTTGTAGGGTCTATAGATTGTTGATATTATCTAAGGATAACATATTTTCACATAAGATACACAAGATCCAAGATTTCCTAACCAAGATAAAGAGGGAAGATCCAAGGTGGAGTAAGAGAAAGAGATTAGTTGAAAAAATTAGTTGTTGGGGCTTACTCCATTTGATTTTGACCTACTTGCTTTGTTTGTTGACTATTGTAGACATTCTCTAACAAACAAACTAAAATGAATGATTATGCTATGTATATGTCATCCAATACATCCATTATAGAATGTGATTGTCTTCACAATAGCTCTTGTACCCAAGTATTTGGTAGCTTCACAAATTGTACCAATATATTTAGAATTAAGATTGTTTTTTGTGTTCGAATAAGTATCTAATGACAAAATGATTAACTATATGTTTAAACATGTCTTACTAATTTTTGTTATATATATATATATATATATATATATATATATTACATTAGTTTTATATTTAATAATTTATTGTAAGTTTTAATCATATTTAAAAAAAATGTTAGTGAAATCAATAGCATAATTATATAAGAAATGGTAGATGGAATGATATTCACATGATATATTGTTATTACTTCATTTAAGAAGAGACAAAATACCATTACATTAGAGTGCATAGTTTATAAGAATATCGGGGAGAATTATATTGATATTCTAAAAAGTAAATAATTTTATTTTGTAGTTAAAAATAAGAATTATACGGATAACATAATTTGTAACTAAAATATAATAATTATACTGATAACATATTTTGACTAAAATATAAACAAGAAAAAAGAGAGACTAGTTGGTGGGGGAGTTGGATTTGATTTTTACTTGTTAGTTTTGTTTTGTGCCATTTGTAGGGTTTATAGATAACATATTTTCACATCAACATACACAAGATCCAAGATTTCCCAACCAAAATACTCAAACAAGATCCAAGGTGGAGTAAGAGAAAGAGATTAGTTGCACGAGATTAGTTGTTGGGGCTTACTCCATTTGATTTTCACCTACTTGTTTTGTTTCTTGACTATTGTAGACATTCTCTAACAAACTAAAATGATTGATTATGCTATGTATATGTCATCCAATACATCCATGATAGAATGTGATTGTCTTCACAATAGCTCTTGTACCCAGGTATTTGGTAGCTTCACAAATTGTACCAATATATTTTGAATTAAGTTTATTTTTGTGTTCGAATAAGTATCTAATGACAAAATGATTAACTATATGTTTAAACATGTCTTACTAATTTTTGTTAATAATATTTTTTATTTTTTTATTTTTTTAAAAAGTACATTAGTTTTATATTTAATAATTTATTCTAAGTTTTAATCATATTTAAAAAAAATGTTTGTGAAATCAATAGCATAATTATATAAGAAATGGTAGATGGAATGATATTCACATGATATATTGTTATTATTTCATTTAAGAAGAGACATAATAACATTACATTGGAGTGCATAGTTTATAAGAATATCGGGGAGAATTGTATTGATATTTTAAAAAGTAAATAATTTGATTTTGTAACTAAAAATAAGAATTATATGGATAACATAATTTGTAACTAAAATATAAGAATTATACTAATAACATATTTTGACTAAAATATAAACAAGCAGAAAGAGAGACTAGTTGGTGGGGGAGTTGGATTTGATTTTCACTTTTTAGTTTTGTTTTGTGCTATTTGTAGGGTCAATAGATAACATATTTTCACATCAACATACACAAGATCCAAGATTTCCCAACCAAAATACTTGAACAAGATCCAAGGTGGAGTAAGAGAAAGAGATTAGTTGCACGAGATTAGTTGTTGGGGCTTACTCCATTTGATTTTCACCTACTTGTTTTGTTTCTTGACTATTGTAGACATTCTCTAACAAACTAAAATGATTGATTATGCTATGTATATGTCATCCAATACATCCATGATAGAATGTGATTGTCTTCACAATAGCTCTTGTACCCAAGTATTTGGTAGCTTCACAAATTGTACCAATATATTTTGAATTAAGTTTATTTTTGTGTTCGAATAAGTATCTAATGACAAAATGATTAACTATATGTTTAAACATGTCTTACTAATTTTTGTTAATAATATTTTTTATTTTTTTATTTTTTTTAAAAGTACATTAGTTTTATATTTAATAATTTATTTTAAGTTTTAATCATATTTTAAAAAAATGTTTGTGAAATCAATAGCATAATTATATAAGAAATGGTAGATGGAATGATATTCACATGATATATTGTTATTATTTCATTTAAGAAGAGACAGAATACCATTACATTGGAGTGCATAGTTTATAAGAATATCGGGGAGAATTGTATTGATATTTTAAAAAGTAAATAATTTGATTTTGTAACTAAAAATAAGAATTATATGGATAACATAATTTGTAACTAAAATATAAGAATTATACTAATAACATATTTTGACTAAAATATAAACAAGCAGAAAGAGAGACTAGTTGGTGGGGGAGTTGGATTTGATTTTCACTTTTTAGTTTTGTTTCGTGCTATTTGTAGGGTCTATAGATAACATATTTTCACATCAACATACACAAGTTCCAAGATTTCCCAACCAAAATACTCGAACAAGATCCAAGGTGGAGTAAGAGAAAGAGATTAGTTGCACAAGATTAGTTGTTGGGGTTTACTCCATTTGATTTTCACCTACTTGTTTTGTTTGTTGACTATTGTAGACATTCTCTAACTAACTAATTAATATGAATGATTATGCTATGTATATATCATCCAATACATCCATTATAGAATGTGATTGTCTTCACAATAGCTCTTGTACCCAAGTATTTGGTAGCATCACAAATTGTACCAATATATTTTGAATTAAGATTATTTTTTGTGTTTGAATAAGTATCTAATGACAAAATGATTAACTATATGTTTAAACATGTCTTACTAATTTTTGTTATTAATATTTATAAAAAATGATATTTGTTTAAAATACATTAATTTTATATTTAATAATTTATTCTAATTTTTAATCATATTTAAAAGAAATGTTAGTTGAATCAATAGCATAATAATATTTGTGAACATTTTTTAATAAATGTAATATTCTTTTTTCCATGTGAATCACATCTATTTTTTTTCAATTTTTATAAAAATATTTGAAAGAGATCATCTTTTAAAAATCTCCTATGAATACGAAACTTAATGTACCTATCCAATCCATGCTCATGACATGCATCCACTTGTCCACCTAAGTACCATCCCGTCCAACTCATTGGGGATTTTTCAAAAAATTAATTTGTAATATTAAAAATAATAAAAATTAAAATACTATTATAATTTAAATTGAAAACATATGTGGCATGATTTCTGGAGCAATATTATTAAATAATTGGTTGCAAGAGGTTTGTTTTCTATATCACAATGCCCTCGATCTATGGCATAATCATTTTCTAGATAGTCTAGCTTTGTAGGTACTGATTAACATGAACAATTTTCAACAATCATTCATAGTAGAGAGATGCATATTTTGGATTCGATTGTGTACCATATTTTTGCATCAACATTTCAGATCACACTTAGTGATCCATCATCAGGATGTGAAGAGCTAGAGGAGAAGGTTCATTGAGTGTGGTCTGAAACATTGATGCAAAAATATGGCACACAATCGAATCTAGAATATGCATCTCTCTACTTTGTAGATACTATTAAAAACTTTAATTCATTCAATAATTCTATTATAAATTCCTTGATATATTTCTTTCCACACATGACAAAAACTTACAATTGAAAGTCTTCAAGAAGACAACAATTGAAGATGATTGCACCAATTTCCACCCTTCATTTTTTCATCGTTGATTTGGATGGTTTTTAAGCTTCTCATGTTTCATGAAACTTTGCGCTCACTAACAAAAAGAATCTCCTACTCATAAGTGACATGAACACAAAAGAATAATTTGTGTGTCATCAATTATCATTATTTATTATTTATATTGTAATTTATAATGACACGACTACATATATTTCCATCGAGAGCCACAAGCTCACCAAAGAGTTCACGCTGTCCTTTAGGGCCCATTTGGTTGATGGAATAGGAATAGACAAATTGGAATATGATTTTTATTTTCTGTTTGGTTCGTGACTTGGAATAGGGAATAGGAATACATATTCCCATTTTTCCTCTAAAATGAGCTTATACCCATTCCAAAAAATAACTGTTATTGGAATAACCATTCCTATTCCCAATATTACATGCCTATACTCCATTCCTATGCCTACAACCAAACGGGCCCTTGATTTTACCAAATCGGGTTTGAAATTAATTTGAACTTATCTATGCACACATTTCTATCTTATATTTTATTTAGATTATCAAAATTCAGAGATTTCTAAATAGGTAGGTGTTTTATTTAGGAAATAGTAATAAGTTTCTAGTAAATACATTTGATTTTGTATAATTTATTGTCATATAAGAAAATCTATGATTTATTATTATTATTATTGATTATATTAATTTTATCTATTTTTAAAATCAATTAATTGTTTTATTAGATATTTAATATTCATTATTGTTTACTATATTTAATTAAATTAATATATAGGCACATGATCTTGCTAGGAGATTTTCCTAGAATCCTCTTCAAGTATATCTAGATTTGGCATGCTTTAAGGATGGAGATGCTTCTCACTCTTTATAAGGATATAAATGTTCTTTTATCTCGTAACTTTCTAGATATAAATGTTTCTATGTATACTAAAGCTTGTATATGTAACAATGTAATGATGCAGATACAAGTACAAGCCAACAAGGTGGTCCTTGATGTGACCCAAATGCAAGAGCTACTCAATCAATGGGGCAATGTGCCATGTACGGTTGTCCAAGTTCCCTCAAATTTTGCTTCCATGGATTAGATTTTGCCTCGTGTTCGTCATTGAGGTCACAATTCCTCTTCTCACCACTCACGGATGCCAAGCTCTCAAGCTCCCTGCCCCTCCCCCAGAGGTGGTTTTGATGACTAACATCACCGCTCAGCCTCAACGAGGTTCTAGCTAGTCCCTGATTGCTCTTTGTGTTCACTTTGTTGCCTCTAGTTGGCCTTCTTCTAGTAGAGATTTGAAATGGTCATTCCCCTGCCTACACTTGACAATCTTGCCTCTCAAGACAGATTAAGAGGAAAAAGAAAAATATGTTGCTGATGACAAGTGGGCTCCTCTTGAGCCACCCACCAACCCCATTGATGTATGGGGTTCCGTTGACCGCCATGATTCACCGCCCTTGGTTGGCACTGCTTTAGCCACATGAGAGCAACATATATATATATATATATATATATATATATATATATATATATATATATATATATATATATATATATATATATATATATATATATATATATATATATATATATATATATATATATATATATATATATATTGATGAGTAGTTTAGCTTTCTAACTTTTCCATGTGAACTCTCATAGAGTGAATTTTTTATTCTTAATTTTTAAATTTTTTGACAGGTAATGAGTTGAAGCCTAGTTTAAGTGGATTCGAACCCAAGACCTCTTCAATGAGAGGCTCACAAATTACCATTGTGTTATGAGCTCTTGCCCTTTTTTACTCTTAATCTTATATAATATTATAAAATAAAATAATATAGTAATAGCAATCGCTTAGTGACATGTATATTAATTTATGAAAAAGAGAAAGATTAAATAAATATAATTATTTATTAGAAAAAAGAGGATTTTTAAAAATATTTATATTTATTGAAAATTGTGTAATTAACTAATAGATATAAAAATTTTAATATTTGTATAGATGCTTGTATGTAAACTTCAAGAACCAAGAAATTAAAATTTAAAAGTTAAAAATTTTTATAAACAAAAAATAATAATGATTTGACTAGATTTTTACATTCAAAGGATTTTATTTTTTATCAGTAAAAGGCCGAAGTCATATCAATTATATTAATAAAATAAACTAAACTAAGAGTTATGAAATTTTCTTTCAAATAGGCCCTGGTAAGAAAGAACAGAGAAGAAAACCTCCGGTCTTGCCTAGAACTTATGTTCTATACATAATTATAAAAATAAAAGGGCATACCCTTCACTCCTTTTGATTAATTGAGTTTGTATACTATATACCAAAATATTGGCATGCTTCTATAAACACTTACTCTCAAAAATACCCATGAAAGAGAACAACTAAAGAGATGGCTTAGAGCTCTCTATCTATGACATGCAAAAGTACAAAATAGAAATATGGTGGTGGCTCTCAAATGAACTAAGTTATGCAACTCTTGCAAGGTGCACCATAGAATGAGAGATTCAAAGATGAGAGCAAGAGTGCTAGCATCCAAGAATCAATATGCAATGCAATGCAAATGCAAGATAAACTAACAAGATGAGAGAATTGCAAAGCCTTCCTATTTATGCTATGTGAGCTAATTTAGAACATAAAGAAAACTACACTAAGAATGACATGAAGCTATGATGCAAGTAGAATGAAAGCTAAGCTAGAATGCAAGAATGCACTAAGTTCTCCAAAGCTCCAAAGTCACCTAGAAATCCTATAGAATAACATTATTAAAAAGCATAAGGTTTTGAGAATGAGGAGAGAACCCTCTCTTTTAAAGAAAATTAGACAATTGACATTAAAAGCCAAGAGAGGCTTAATTAAGGGTGGATGATGCATCTTGAGTGATCCATGTGCACAAGGATATCACCTAATCAAGATCAATGGTGGAGTTCAAAAAGTGAGAGATATGTGAAGAAAAATGAAGATTCCACCCACCTTGGAAAGTGTGCACATCATGTGAGACAAAGATGCATTTTCTTTTATTTTTAAAATAGGAATAATGATTTATGTGTGCACACTTAGAATAAGTGGGAAGTGGGGCTTTTTATTAATTAAAAGGGAGCATGTTCTTTGAATTAAATAAGAACTATGATATAGTGGTCAAACCATAGATTATAACTGAATAAATAGATTTTGATGATTTGATCAAAGATAACCAATGGATAAATTATGCAAAATTTCCAAAAAGGGGCTCATAGTCTAGATGACCATTTTTGTGTGATTATATTTGCCCCTCTTTGACTAATGTGTGATTGATTTGGGAACATATTATGTCAAAGAATGAAGAAGCCAAGAAAGCAATAGATACCAAAATATGACTCCAAAGAACGAAGCACAGAGAGAGAAAATCTTGAACACTTAGCCTGTTAGTGATAGGTCTAAACATTAAGATAAAGATAGACAATATCAATACTTGAGATGAGCACTAAAATGTCAAGCCAAGTAGCCAAAGAAAGTAGATGAATTAAGAGATAATGGAAAGGTCAAGCATATGCTCTTGAGAAAATAGATAACCATAGAAAAAACGTAATTTGCAACAATGATAGAATATTCCTGCCCCTTCAGGATCAAAATTGAAATGAGATAGAGGATATGAAGATTTGAGTGACATATGATCAAATGGAGATAAATAAAAGTCCACTAGATAAACACTTACTCTCTATCTATGACATGCATTTATTTTTACAATTTATTTTTCTAAACGATGGGCAAATAACTAACTAATTAATAGGTACTTGAATTCAATGATTGGTCGTAGAAGGAAAAACATCAATTAATTCTAACACATTAGAAAATGTTGCATATGTGGATAATTTATTTTAAGAAATATACATTTTTTTAAAAATTATTTATGTAGTATCATTGACCAACAAATGGTATTAAGATATATTTTATGAATAATACAATTAACTATAGTATTTTTTAAATTAGAACTTATCTACAAAGTCAAAATCATGTTTGAATATCACTTTAAGATGCACACATTATGAATTGTAATTTTAATTAATTAAATAATAGATAAAAATATAATTTTATATATTTTTATTTATCTATATAAAATAATGATTCTTCAAACTTCTCAAGGATACAGACTTTATATTGATGACTATTTTTAATTGGATGATGTATTTTTTCCTTCGTTTTATAAAATATTTTTTTATTTAGATAATTGAGTAAATTAAATATTATTTTAAATTTTTTTTTTGTTAAATTAAATATTATTTTAAAAAAATAAAAAATTGTCAAGTCTTTTTAAATTACAACTAAAGCATATAATACATAATCTAATATAGATCCTTAAGAATTAGTATGTAATCTATTTATTATTTTTCCTTCCTTTGACATAGAATATCTGCCCATGAGGGTCATAGAATATCTCATTTTCTAAGGATGGTTCAAGTGAGAATGAAAGCATTGCCTATTATTCCCCCCACAATGTAAAATTCTCACTCTTATATCATCAGACACTTTTACAGACGACTTCTTTCTAGTTCCAAGTTGCTCTTTTCATCCATTGAAGCTCCAAACTTCATTAAGCTTAATAGTAGAAGCTAACACACGCTCGTCCACAATACGCCAATATCTTGATTGAATATGATTGTGTCACTTGAATGACTCTACAACTCATATGTCAAGTTTCAATAATCAAAGAGAGATTCATAGATAGTTTAATTAAAAATACAACTTTCTTATGATGTACACAAGGAGTACGCTCATTCACATAGTTGCATGAATTTCAGTCCTCTTGACTGTTACAATTTATCGATCACTAAAGATTCCATCAAAACATTTGTTTACTCCCTCTGAATCAATATGATCAATATCACTTATAATTGACGAAACTGTATCTTTTATTTGCTCCTTTTGATGGTTTTGTCAAAATCTCTCTGAACATAAATCTTCTAAGCTTCTAAAATAAGCTTCCCTTAAACAAAGTGTTAGACTCTCTCTGAATCTAATATTTATCCTCTTTTCTTGCAAGAACACTCAGAGGAAAAGATCAAGGCAAAAACAAGTGAGATATTGCAAAGATTGTATAAATAAAATACACAAGAATTCTCATTTGTATATTGACTCATATTAGACATTAATCTAAGAATGATCCCAATTATTTCAATATAGTAAATATCTAAATTAAGTATATGCATTAACCATATATACATATATTGAATTTTTTATAGATATACTTTAATCTATATTTTCAACACATTAATATTTTCCTAAGGGATCAATATAATATTTCTAGTTGTAACTTAGATGAATGTATTATCCATATACTCTTATAAATTTCATGCTTGATGTCATTATTCATAATGACTAGCTTTATTTATATTTTTATAAATAATTTTCATATAAAGAATTGATTATCACAAATATTCTCATTTTATTTTAATAAATAAAATCATTTATATTTGTATTCAACTTGATAATAAAATATCATTAAATAAATATAAATATATATAAATGTGAAAAGAGAACTTAACATAATATATCTTATTAGTTTTATCTTAATGGAATCACGGCATTTTATATCTTAACCATCTTAAAACACTCATACCAATATAATATACCTAAATTACTTTATAATATTTGAAATGAACCTTACCTCCCCTTACCTTGAAGGCAAGTTTCCCTTGATTTTCTTATATGTCTTCTATCTATTTTTATTCCCACATAAAACAGACTGAATCACGGGTGGTAGAACTTGATTAAGTGTCTTAGTTATGCCCTTTCACGGCTTGGAAATTGGATTGGCATTGAGTGCCCGATCAATGAGAATATCAAATTTGCATATCAATTTTTCACGCAGCCAAAATCCTAACCCCCTCATACACGTGTTTCAAGATGTCATTGCTTCCCCAAAACTTATCATAGATCTTATTTCTTGGAGACTTGAGCGAGTTGACTGTGAAGTTATGCCTTAGAAGAAACTTTATTTGAGTCTGCTCGGCAGAATTACTTTGTGATATGGAATTCAAACTTTTCTTTTCAAGCACTATAAGTTTCCAAAGACTAGTTTTAAACAACACACTTCCATAGTCATGAAATGAAATCTTGTCCATAGTTGAAATGAATCCTTATCTTTAATTCTTATCTTTTTGTACGAGTCCTTTCGTATGAGTCAGACAACTCCTTAGATTGGCCCCACATTCCTATTTATTCTTATCCTTTGACATGCATGGGATGCTTTATTTTTCCTTTGCCATCCAATAGCGTGCATCTCTCTTAAATAGCTAGTGCTCGAACTACTTTGATTTGTTGATGACAACTAAATCCCTTCTGCCACACGTATTTGGTTTCTATGATAGTATTAGTTTGTGTTGTTGTTCCACTTATTGTATTCCACCCATTTGTCGTCTCTTATTCTAACCTAGCTTCTCTCAATAATACTTCTTATTCTAACCTAGAACCCCATACGATCATAATAATCTCCCCATACGATCATAATATTTGTTGGGGTTCTAGACACTCGGATTGACACTGCTCGTCACTTCATAAAGATACAATGATTGACTCAAATAATATCTTCCTTATTAGGTATTTACCTTAATCGGATAAGAGGTATCATAATGTGAACTGTAACAAATTCTTTGAGTGCTACCTCAACTATATCATAGTTGATTTACTATTCCAGGACAATATTAATCTGTTACTTACGCTTGCATCTTGTCTTCTATTTCTCTTTTAATGTGTCTCTAACTGAGAATGGTTCTAAGTGGCTGTCGACTCCTATCTATTCATTTCATTCAGTATCCTCCTTACGGGCACCATTATAATGGTAAGTCGAGTGCTTTTGCTGCATCTTGTTATTGACAAGTCAGAGAGATATATAAACTCTCGTACCTAGTCACTTCTGACCCGACCAGCCACACAAGTGAAGTCTCTTCAGCGCTTAGTAGACACACATATATAATGTCTTTCATGGTTTTCTTATTTGCAGTTTAGCTCTGATACCATGTTAAAGTAACTTAGATCATTTTTGCAAATGTATTCTTATTGCCATTGTAATTGATTATTTCCAAATGTAAATTTGGATCTCATATATGTATAATATGAGAGGAGACATGTCTCTATAGTTAATCACCATTTAGATTATCAATAACCATATGCATAACTTATCTTTAACATATATATATATATATATATATATAATATTAATATATTAATCATATATGTAATATAATATAATATTATTATATTATTGCATAATATAAATAATACATATTATATTATATATATAATATATATGAGATATATAATACATAATTATATTACATATATAATATATATTATATATATAAGAATAATGAATAACAATTTATCTAAAAAGATAAACACAGATGAGTATATCAGATAATCAATGTCTTACTTCTACTGATGCTAAAACATTAACAGACATGTTCAACAAAGTCTTCTGCCTTAACACTTGTCCTCTCCCCTTGCTCTATCTTCCTCAGCTCTGGTACAGTGCTTGGACTACTCCCATACACAATTTGGAATGGTGATTTACCAGTACTCCGATTCACATAATTATTGTAAGAAAATTCTACTTGTGGTAGAGTCAAATCCCATCCCTTGGGCTTATCTCCTACTAAAAACTTCAGCAAATTGCCTAGACTTCTATTCACTACTTCCATTTGTCCATCAGTCTGGAGATGATGTGCAGAACTAAACTTCAATTCTGTCTTCAACTTCTTCCACAAATTCCTCTAGAAATACCCAACAAATTTAGTATCTCTGTCAGAAACAATACTTTTTGGGAGACCATGTAGCCTCACCACCTCTCTGAAAAAAAAATCTACAATATGCACTACATCATGAATCTTATGGCATGCAATGAAATGTGCCATCTTGGAGAACCTATCAACCACCACAAATAGTGAGTCATTACCCCTTTGTGTCCTTGGCAATCCAAGAACAAAATCCATCCTTATTCCTCCCAAGGCTTCTATGGAATAAGAAATGGCTGATAGAGTCCAGTATTTTGACTAAATCCTTTGGCTATTTGACATACTTGACAACTCTACACAAACTTCTTCACATCCTATGACACTTGAGGCCAAAAATAATGTTCTCTAATAATGGCAATGGTCTTATCTCGACCGAAGTGTCCTACCATCTCTCCACTATGGTTCTCCTTCATCAAGTTCTTGTTAGGATTAAACCACGAACATAAATAACAATTACATGCAAATATAACCAATAATAGAAAATAATGGATCACACAGGAAAGAACACAAGGCACCAAGATTTAAAATAGTTCACCCAATCCCTGGGCTATGTCCACCAAACAACAAGTCTAATATTATTACGATCCAGTGATTACAACCTGATTACAATTTGTAATCCCTTACAGCTCAATACCACTACAAGAACCAATTTTCACATCACCATAATGAAACAATCCCTAACCCTAAGCTCTTTTATACAAGTATTTTTATGCCACTTTTGGGTTACAATATGTTGGCCATATGTCGGCCACGACCCGAACCCCAAAGAATTTATGAAGTATGTACAATACTTTCTTAATCAGTCACCACAAACTAACAATCTCCCACTTGGGGACTGACTAGGCTCCACAATAAACAATAGTTCTCCCTCATGGAACTCCTTGGAATACACAACTAACTTCCCTTGAACAACATACCATCCTAAATCATGTAATCTAGCCACCTAGTCCTGTTTAGAGTAATAGGTTCTTTACAAGCCTTCCAAGCCTCTACAAAGTCAGGATCCTTAGGGTATAGTTTCTTGAGTTCATCAAACCCAACCACTTCAACCTGCATTACTATTAGCAACAACTGTCTCCTAGTTGATGCATCTGCAACCCTATTAGACCTTATGCTTCTATGTTTCAATACAAATGTATAGCTTTGCATGAACACTACCCATTTCAAATGTCTCTGATTCAATTTACCTTGGTTATTTAGGTACTGCAATGCTTGGTGATCAGTATGCAAAAAAATTTCTTTTGGCAACAAATAATGCCTCCATTTCTTTAAGGCCTGAACTATTGCATAGAACTCCTGATCATAAACAAAATACTTCCTCTTGGCATCATTCAATTTTTCACTGAAATAGGCAATAGGCTTACCTTCTTGGCTCAACACAGCCCTAATAGCACTACCACTAGCATCGCAATCGACTTGGAACAATTTGTTGAAATTAGGAAGTGCTAATATAGGTTGTTCTATCACCTTCTTCAGCAATTCAAAACTCATTCTAGCTTCTGTAGTTCACTTGAACTCTTTTCTATCTCCCCTCATTTTTTTAGTTAGGGGTGCACATATACTACTAAAATTCCTAATGAATTTCCTATAAAAACTAGCTAGACGATTGAATGACCTCACCTTAGTGCTAGATCTTGGAGTAGGCCATTGCAAGATGACCTTCACCTCCTCTGGGTCCATTTTGAGACCATCAACTGACACAAAAAACCCCAAATAGACTAAATCTCTTTTGACAAAGCTACACTTCTTCAAATTAATCGACAATTTATCTTCCCTCAACCTTTCAAGGACACTACAAATGTGCAATAAATGTTCATCCAAAGACTTGCTGAAAATCAAAATATCATCTAGATAGACAATAACAAATTTTCTCAAAAATTTCTTTAATACCTCATTCATAAGTCGCATGAAGGTGCTTGGCACATTGGTTAGTCGAAAGGGCATGACTAACCACTCACATAGACCCTCCTTGGTCATGAATGTAGTCTTCCACTCATCTTCCTCTCGTATTTGTATCTAGTGATAGACGCTCTTGAGATCTATCTTTGTGAAGTACTGAGCTCTACTCAAGCAGTCCATAACATCATCCATCCTTGGCAAAGTATATTAGTACTTGATGGTTATTTTATTTATAGCCCAAGAGTCTATACACATTCTCCATTATCCATCCTTCTTTAGTGTGAGCATTGCAGATATTGTACATGGACTCAAGCTCTCTCGAATTAAACCTTTCCTCAACAGCTCTTGAACTTGTCTATTTAGCTCCTTAGTCTTAGTAGGAGTCATCCTATGAGTAGCCTTGTTAGGCAAACTAATTCCAGGGACTAAATCTATTTGTTGACTAATTTGACTTATTAGCTGCAACCCTTCTGAAACATTATCTGAGATGACATCTCTGTACTCACTTAATATACCTGAAACTTCAAGTGGAACTTCACTACTACCTCTGTTATCCTTTCTAGGAATTAAAGCATAACACATATGCTGATGTTTCATGTCATCTAGAAATTTTCTTCCATCAACAAGACATGCCCTAACACTACTGCATACATTTTCACCCTCCTTTATCAAGGGCTTCAATTTGTGGCAAACTCCATCCTTTGTCAGAGAGTGTGTATTTGCATGACCATCATGTATAGCATGCCTATCAAACTACCATAGCCTCCCAACAATAAATGGTAGACATCCATTGGGATGATGTCATAGAGAGCCTCATCATGGAAACTCCCAATCTTGAACTTTACCAAACATTTCTCACTAACCAAGACCCTATAATCATCTTGCACCGAAGCAATTTGATAGGGTTGGGGGTGTTTCTCCCTCTTGAGCTTTAGCTTTGAGACCATCTCCTCTGACACTAAGTTGTCAGTGCTCCCACCATCAACAATCACATCACAACATTTACCCTCACACTTGCACTTGGTACAAAACAAACTCCTCCTTTGTCCAGCTTCAATCTCATTGCTCAGTAAGACCCTTTCATTTATTAGAACCTCTCGTGTTTCTACATCCTCTAAATGTAATGACTATGCATCATCATCCACATGAGAAACCCTTGCTTGACCATTAGCTCTCCTATTTGTCCTTCCTTGGTGTTGAGGGCATTCGTAGGCAAGATGACCTTCTTCATTGCAATGAAAAAAGATACCACAAAAGCCTCCTCTTCTTGAACCTTGTCCATGTCCTCTACCTATTCCTCTCTAATCTCCAAAGTTTTGATCATGGGAGCGGTTGAAACCCTCATTCCTTTGGTTTCAGCTAGTACTCACATCTTCATTTTTCTTCTGGTTCTCATTTCAGCCTTTAAATGAGCTATTACTGCCCTTTCCTCCTTGATTGCACCTTCTTTGCCTTCCATTAAACTTTTTGTTTAGCTTCTCCTCAACTCGCAAGGCAAATTGGTGTTTCTTGTCAATGCCAGTCATTCTAATCAGACTTAACTCCTTCTGAATGCTAGGTCTAAAACCATTAAGGTAACAAACAACCTTTCTCCTTATTTGCTTCTACATGCCCCGCCCTAATAAGGACTCGGTAATATTCCTCTATGTATTCCTAGACAGATTTTCTCACTTGCATTAACCCTTGCATCTTCTTGAACAAATCAAGCTCGTAATCAATAGGAATGAACTACTTCTTTAGTTTATACACCATGCGATCCCATCTTGTGATTTTCTCCTTTCCTCTTCTATTTCTTTCCAACTAAATCTCTTGCCACTAGATTTTGGCATGGCCTTTCATTTTTGCCTTCACAATCTTAACCCTATTAGGGTCCATGATATCCTCATATTCAAAATATTCCTCTAGCTCATTGATCCAGTCAATCAACTCATCTAGGTTTAGATTTCTCGAAAACATGTAGACATCAATTTTAGGTCTTTTTCCCATCTTGGCAATGGCCCTAAAAAGCTTCTCCTTTGCCTGATTTAGGACTTCTTCGTCTGCTTCCCCTTCTTGCCCAATATTTCCTTCTTCTTCATTTTTCTCCTCACTTCTGTCATCGATGGCAATATTCATCATTCTACGGATCTCCTCTTGCAATGCCTGAACTTGTCTCTAGAGGGCTTTAACCTTAGGAGGAACAACTCTGGCCCTTCCACCACACTCCCTTCATGGAGGCATCTTCTTTCTATATCAAAACCCACAACCACATAGTCCAAGTACAAACTGCCTCACAGTCGATGCTATATCTACATACTCAAGAAAACCTGCTCTAACACTTCTTGATGAGGGCACAATCCAAGACCAAAATGAACACAACAGGAAAAGGAAAATATTATTATCAGAAATGATATGCTATTACATGTAGTACAACAAAAATAGACTCCATGGCATGCCCTCTGGGCTGACAATGTTATCATATTTTGGAGAAAACCCTTCTCATAGTACCTTCTCTTAACTCCACCAAAAACTACCTTTACAATGCCATAAGTGACCTTAAGTAACTCGAGTTAGGTTTAGGGTTAGGAATACATTTTAGAGTATTCCATTTAGCATCCACTGCTAAAATAGAAGGTTCTAGAAAACACATTAGAAGTCGGTGTAAAATTAGAAGAATCCATAAATGGTAGTCCAACTTCTGGGAGGCATAACTTTTGATCCAGGACTCCAATTGATGAAACGTTTATAGTTTTGGAAAGCTCTCCAAGCATTCTATAGCCCCATGGAGAGATTTTCTTGTCCCCCATTTTTAAGGCTCGTACGAGGCCATTTAGTGCCTCAAATCTGACTTTGAAGTGCTCTTGGGGGTCTCCAGGCAACTTAAAACTACAATAACTTTCAAACCATAAAGCCTTTTGACGTGATTCTTTTTATGGAGTGCTTTAAATTAAAAGTATAATCATCCCTCCAACTTAAACCCTCTAATTCATCATAATTATGGCTCAATTATAAAATAACCTATTTTTTGCATTGGCATGTATCTCAAGGTGTTGAAAAACTCTAACCTAGAAAACCAACAGTGGAACTATGAGAGTTGGAATCTCTGTTTGACCCAAATGGGTATCCAAAAATGAAAACACATTAAATAGAAACTAACGCTAAGCATATTTTTGGGTGATACAGGATTGCCCTTACACCATTGGATACTCCTACATCAATGAGTTTGTAATTACACAAACAACTATGAAAATTATTTTGGCTGACTTCTGTATGATATTTAATGTTTGTAGAGACAATTAAGATGGAGATGACACGTCATTACAGAAGGTAATGATCCTGAGAAAAGAAAATAAACTAATTAGAAAATCAGAACGGAAATGGCAAAAGGAGATGAATTATAAATCATTGATTATGATCTAGAACTTTCAAAAAATGTCTATTGAAGGAGGGTTCTTACCCTAGGATCATAGGTATGAGAAAATGAGTGAATGAGAGAGAGAAGCAAATGAAATACATGAAAGTGTGTATGCGTAAGTGAAGGTGCAATCAAGGACATAACTGAGTCTAAAAGGAGATCAAAAAGAACAATCCAAGTAGTGAAGGACTGAATGTAGAAATCAAATTGAGAGATCATATCAAGACATTGTATAGAGGATATCCAAAATCAGCTTATAGAGAAAATCGAGGATCAGGTATCGAATCAGTTTTTAACAAGATTGAATCAAGGTAAATCTCTTAACTAAGTGATCCTAACAGAGTCCTTACTTGATTGTAAGTGTAAAATCTTTTAATAGGGTAGGACTTGACAGTCTTGAAGCTTTTAAAAGGGCATACCCCTTACAGGGTAGATCATATATTATGATCAAACATTGTAACCGTAACAAGTTAAGTTTATTGTTGCAATAGTGAAGATTTGTGGGTTTCATCCCGATCCTAATTTTACCTTCACATTGAAGTTTCTCTAGGTTACCAAATCATTTATGTTGTGTTGAATGTCATGCCCAAAATTCTACAAGGCAAAAACACAGCTAATTTTTTTTAACCTCAAAATGATGTTTTGCTAACATAGGATTTGGTGCCCTTCATTTTGTAAACTCTTACATAACAATATTATTATGTTTTTTTTTTTTTTTTTTAAAATTTTGTTTAGTTTTGTGTATGTAATTTGATATTATATAGATCATCTATTGGGATGTTTATTCAAATGTAGTTACTATGACTATTGCCCTTTATTTATTTTATTTGAATTATTTATATGTATATTTATTATTATTATTTTAAAATTATATTATACATACCAATCTATTTTAATTGTACTGACTGTAATTCTAACTCCTAAGTTTAGTTGCATCTAAATATTTGTTACATTTTAATAAAAGAAAACCCTCAGAATAGCAGGCACATCCTTGCCCCTTCACATAACATATAGCACCCAAACAATATTTTTTTTTTAAATTAACTTATTTTATTGTCCTAGGAACTATCTCTTCCAATGTTACTAACTATACTACCTAATCACCAAACCTACACTTAACTTATTTGCAGACTAATATTACCTATGTCTCATACAAAAAATCTAATTCCAAAATTAGCATATACTTTTTTAAACATACTTTATTAAACTTCAAGCAAGTTTAAGCCTATTAAATTTAATATTAACAATTTCCTATATTCTAACATCTACCCTTGAACCTAAACTACACATACCCCTACCCTTCTCATTTATTATTTCAAGTCCCTTTTAACCTTTATTAAAAATATTTTGATTTAAATCCATATCCCTAAATAATAATTATGCTATCTTTAAATCCACCCAAAGAAATTTAAAAATAAAAAATAAACAAACCTAACTACCTAACATTTTTCCCCATACCCTAACCTCCCTTCTAACCACTTCCCAACACTTCTCCCCCCGCCCCCAACCTCCCCTCTCTTCTCACTTCCCATGTGGGAAAGTGGAGGATGAGGAAGGTGTGGTTCCTTAGGTGCCCAAAAAGGATTAAATGCCCCCTTCTAAAGGTAAGGCTGCCAAGTTTTTAGAAAGGGGCAAGTATGTTCTCCCTTTTTGATCAAACCCTCTTGTCATAATAAATTTGCAAGCTGCCTCCTAGGTTGGGAAGATATATTTTAATTTATTTAATTATTTAGGCCCTTTCTTATTAGGTAGGATGATAGTGTACTTGTTCTTTTTGAATAGCCTCTTGATAATGCACTATTAATATGATGGTGACTTAATATTTTTTTTTGTGAAATGATATTGGTAGGGAAATATTACTTTATCCTAACAATATTATTTTATTGACTATATTATTGAAGAGAGGCTTTTTCCTAGAAATGCCATACATTTTCTAGCAAGTTAGCATGCACCTGCAGGCCTTATTGTTAGAGTTAAACTTATTTGTCTAGTTATCTTCATATGTTCTCTAGGGTTGTATATTATTGAGTTGATGATATATTAACCTAGTATATTGCCTTCCAATTCATAATCTAAATGGAAAACTAATATATTGCTTATAACCACTATCAAATTGTTACCAAAATTTAGTTCCTAGATACTTTTATACGAAGCACAAATGAAATCTTGCATGCAACTTTATGAACATCAAGTATTTCAAATTTCATGGATGATATCTATTTATGACTACATTCTAAATACAATTACAATGACAATTGAATGCATAATCTACATCTATACAAAAGTCAAGATTGATCATAAAATGCATCTAGTTGTTCTATGAAGGTGAAGAATAATAGATTAACAAAGAGATAAGTTTCTTTCAATTTACTAGTGTCAACAATGATGCTTAATCATTTCCTTTGATGCATTCATATCCAAGCTAATAGAACAATAACATCAATACAATGAAATTCTTCTTCATGAATCCCTCAAGACTTGCATTCAACACAAATATCAAACAAGAAAATATGGTGCTAAAATCATTATATCAGGTTACACAATGGAAGGGCCTTTTTACAAGCATAGTTGAATTCACAATCTCTCCATTGACATATATATGAGATCAATAACAACACTCCTACAACACTAATAAATCCACCTAACAAGATGGAGTTGTCCTCCATTTCAATACAAATATAATAGTGTTCTCTCCTTCTTGCAAAGGTAAGACTTCACAATTTTCCAAATGTCCAAGACCTCAAGCAAAAACCTACAAATAAGAAACAAAATGTAGAACCATGGAGGCTCACCTCCCAACCTAGGCCTCAAGGAGGCCACCCATCGAGCTTGGGGAAACAAGACACAAACAATTGCACACCTTCACATTCACATATCATGCAAATTATAATAGCACAATACAACCCATCCCAAGGCTTGCACATAGATTCTCCATAGAATCAAGATATAAGGTGAAGGTGGGCTCTCTCCATAGGGAGAATTTCACATCCATGAATCTCATAAAATCACATATTCCCATAAGTAACATGCCCTTTCAAAGCTTATCATTATCTCCCCCCTTCATTCACCTCCTTATACCTCCCAAGAATGCAACAAATCATAAGTCCATACTCCATTGAAACACATCAAAATCATCTCCACACATGGGAGAGTTTCTCAACTACATGGATGAGCCCAACTAACCCCTTCACCCAAGCATCTCTTCCCTCCCAAGGGTCAGTGATGCTTCACACCCAATTTACACAACAAACAACATGAACAAAACAATATTCAAGAAAGAATCACATAAAACTTTACACATTCAACATACATACAACAAGATTCTTCACAAACCACATCCACACCATAACAAATCTACAATGCAATGAAGAAACACCATATCAATCCTACAATGCAATGAAATAAACACAATATCAAATCTATAACGAAATGAAGAGACACCATGGATCATGGATACCAACCTCACTCCAAACAATGACAAATGAAGGTTGTAGTAGAGCTCCTTATCCTCTTTCTCCAAACCCTAAAAGTCTCTAAAGTTAGAGAGTGGGCAAGTGGGTTTCTAGTTTGGCCATGCCCCTATATATGACTCCTATTTTTGGATTCAATATAAAATGCATTCTTTTTAGAGTCTCTTATGTCTTCTAAGCACCCTAATGGTCAATATTAGCCTCCTAACTTAAGTCAATGCAATGGAATAATGCATGGCACTCTAAAATTTCCATTGCCGCAGATTAGTTTCCTCTATTGTTTTTCTAGTATTATCATAGGTAGGGTTTATTTTCATCATAAATCCACCTTACAGCTACTTTTTGGCCCTCACAATGCTAGGTAAAGTCCAATTTCAAGTTCCTATGATGGTAACCTTCGCTCCCCTTGCTAAATCAAGATAATTAAGTCTAATTCTTAATTAAGGAGTTTAACTTGAGATAAGGCGGCTACAAGATTCATCTTCAGAGAACATGTCATTTTCACATAACGAGTACAAGTGTCAAGTGACACACATAAAATTCACTATAGATCACACATGACATGTTCTAAATCTACTCATGAACTACATACTACACACATACATCTCATGTTTACAAAATAAACACATCACAATGAGATTTAAGAATCTTCTAAAAATTCACCTTGGTAGTGTCATATTAACATATTCTTATACCTTATTTTCCTGTTATGTTTCCACGGTTCCTTTCCTGCACACTAAACTCGAGCATCAGTAATCCAATGAAAAGTCAAATATAAAATACCTATCAAAGTAAAGATACATGATAATTTCGTTATTCTATAATTCACATATAACAAATTTCATAATTAACTTCCTATTCTTCATCATTTTCTTACATACATTTAATCATAAACCTTAAAAATCTAAATATTACTAACTTTCCTAACAAGATCAATTTAAGAATTTTGAATCAAAACATAAATCTATTTTCTATCATAATAATGAAGTACTGATTAAACATCCATTAATTCATCGACTATGCCAATTAAGTCCTAATACAAAGTATAATGGAAAATCATAAGGTAAATATCATCGGATAAGTAGCAAAATTTATTGTCCATCAAGTATCAAAATATATGTCAAGATATCCAGTCCTAAATAGCAAAATGGAAATACAGTATTTATGCTATGATGGGTCGAGGTAAGGCCTCACATCCTCCCACCCTAGGCATGAACTTCCTCATAGAGTTCATCAAAAAGATAGGGGTACTATGCTCTCATTTGTGCTGCATCCTCCCATGATGTTGTGACCTCATCATACCAGTCTTTTTGGACTCTAACCTAGTCTAGCTCTCTCCCTAAAAGTGAGAGGGTTTTCCAAGCCAATATGGGAATAGGCTCCAAGGCTATTTGTCTGTCTCAATCCACCTGCAAGGCATCCCAATCTATGAGGTGAGACTTGTCATAAATATAATTCTGCAATACAGAAACATGAAATACATCGTGGATACATGTCAGGCTAGGTGGCAGGGCTAGACGATAGGCAACTACTCCTATCTGCTCCAAAATCTCAAAGGGTCCAACAAAACGAGGTGCTAACTTAAAGCCCTTTCCATAACAGATTGGACTCTTATGAGGTCACATTCTCAGGAAAACTAAATCTTTCATGGATGCTATGTTTTCAACATTACATTTTTTATGTTGCATTTGAGATATCAGATGAATTAGGAGTGAATTTAGTAATTTGGTTTTGTAAGTAAACGTTTAAAATCTTGGTTCACCCCCCCTCTTAGTATCTTGTTTCCCATGAAATCCTTCCAAGCTTTGAGGTCCTATAAGGGTCATAATGATTAGAACATTTATGCTAGTGGTATTAACTCCATCATCTACCTTTTGATTCTGATCCATTTGGTCCATCACCTTTACGGGACTCTCGATAGTGGATTCTGTATTTGGTTCTCCTTCACTGGGCTCTTTGTCTAGAATTACTTCAACTTCCTTACCCTTTTTCCTTTTTTGACTTTGAGAGCGGGTGATCCTCCCAGGTGCCTAAGTTTGAACTCAAACTAGTTCCTTTGTATGGGGTTCAACTTGTTCCAAAACCTATTTACCATGAATTTCTAATATAGTCACAATTTTCTATTCACCTCCAACTCTAAGTAGACACACCAGATTTTCTAGTTCAATAAATTTTGGCTTTTACTAGGAAAGGGGGCCCTTATTGTAAAACATACTTAGAGGACGAGAACACTAAATGACATGGAAAAGTATCAGTATGTCAGGATCCCTTACTCATTAATGAGTGCTCTTAACTTCTACACATAGTGGACTTTCATATTGCCACCACCTTTATTAATTGGTATTAATTGTGCATCTTTTCATCATCTTCAAAAATATTGGATATCTATGTACTACCACGTATTTATAGGTGGGTGGCTCTTGAGCCCATAAACTTTGAATCTATGAACCATAATAAAATTAGTTTATGATTCAAGATCACCCCATTGCAGAATGTTAGGATAAAGTTCTCATGAAAAAAAACTCTTGACACATAGACCTTGAACTTGAACTAACCTTAAATGGTTCAAAGTTCGAGTTCGATAGAGCACAAAAACCCATTACAAAACACAACTCTTCTTGTCGGGTGTGAAAAGATCAAAGGATGAACTTTGAATTCTGAACCAATAGGTTCAAGGTTCAAGTTCAAAGTTTTGACTAGATAAAGGCAAATATGAAGTAAATTCTTCTTACAGTTAGTAAAGCAGTTTTGAATCTGTGAACTTTGAACTTTGAACCAATAAGCTCAAGGTTCAAGGTTCAACTTCCTTACTCAAGACTCTTCTCAGACTCTCAAGAAAAATAAAATGACAAAGCTTAAAACACGGCTAACAAATACTAATAAACTAAAATATTTTGAAAGTTGCTTCCATTATATAGTCATTGAAAAAATATTCTTAAATTCAAACTCGTAGAACTACATACAAATATAAAATAATATTTTAAATAAAAATAAATGGTCAATAAATAAAAATAAAATATTATAAAACTACATTTATTTGTACCTATAAACCATTTAATAATATCATTTGATGCTATTATTTATTAGTTATTACCAAACATCTTATTCAGTAAGATTGAAACAAGAAGAAATTGCAAGTAGAGAGTGAGTGAATACACTTACACATAAAGTTCTTATATATTAAAATTATGTAAACATCCCATAGTCTATGGAATTTGTTCAATCTACATTATCATTTATAAATTTATGAATTCAATCAAAACTTGAGCTTTTGTATTAGAAGAACTAATAAGTTATCCTATTATTATATTTGAACATGTTATCAATAGTATTTTTTATTTTTTTTGAAAGATGGTTCCTTTTTAAAAAATCATTGATTTTTTTCTTAAATTAACACTCCTAGAACTGTTGAAAACTAACAACAACACATAAATAGTAAAATCAAATGGTCAATAAACATAAATATAAATGATGGATTAGAAGACTACAAATATTTGTGATTATATACCACTTAATTGCACTTTTAGAAGTTTTTTATATTGATTACTACCATACATCGTATTGTAGTATTTTCTTTTTGTCTAAAAGCAACAAGAAATTATAGAGTGTCTCCAAGGAAAATTCAAGTAGATAGTGGGACTTGTTGAAGGTTGATGGGCAAGCCATCAATGGGTGTAGGCATTGGATCGATAATCATCTTTTCATTCACATTTTCTAAATCTCATTCAACATTTTAAACAATGTTGTGGATATATACAAGAATTATCATCTGTGCATTCTCATTCCCTAGACACATTCGTGGGCCACCTCCAAAAGGCACAAATGTGTAAGGTGTTGGCCCATTCCCTTCAAATGTTGATGGATCAAATTTTTTTGATCTTCAAAATATTTTGCATTTTTATGGGTTGAAGAAGTTGTCCAAAATAACTACAATCCATCAACATATAATCAGAATATCCGAAACATGAGCAAATAATAACTAGATTAATATGCATTGTTATCCGTTATATAATAGTAGGATTCAATAAGATCTCATGCTAATTTCATATTAATACAAACTATTTAGTTCACTTGTTCATTTTCTCTAATTATCACATGGTGAGATTTGATTTCATGATCAGAGGAGAGGTCAGATTGTACCAATATCGTTCACATTAAAAAACTTAAACAATTAAACATTAAACCAATTACATATAAATGTTTTTTAGAATTTGTAAAATATTCTTGCTATGCTTCTAGAAAAGATTGTGTGCAAGTTTTTAACATCAAAGTTTCATAATATACTCCACAATCCGTCATGTTTATTGATAATGGAATATGATCTCAATTGCTTGAAAATGATAAAATAATTTATTAACGACATCAAAATCCAAAAGTATTATCAATGATTGATAATAATAGAATATGATTTGAAACATTGCACTGATTATTTGAATGCTAATTTTTTTTAAAGAATTTATATAAGATGTCAAAATCTAAAAGTATTATCAATGTTTAAATTTTGTTATTGTGAAATATAAATAAGTAATTATATTAAATATAAATAAATGATTGAATTCATTTATATTGATTTGACCTACAAATAATAGTGACACATTTCTCATAGCAACTCATCAACAATTCAACTTATTCATCCAACACTTAGTTCTATGTTTAGTATATATTGAATAACATAAATATAATAGTAAATAGCGTGAAACATGAAACAAAAATTCACACATGTATGACACTAGGATTTAACGTCAAAATACAATTTAGCAAAAATCACCAAGTAACACACTACCACTTTTTCACTCTTCTAAAGTGATATCGGTTAAGAGCCAACCCTATTCAAGGTTAAAAAACACATTGTTAGGTGTGACCTTGTTAAAAGATTTGATCACCCTATTATGAGTGTCCTTGTTAGAGGACTTTAGATCATTCCATTAGAATACCACCTTGATTAAATGATTTACAATATGACTATTAGGTCAACCTTGATTAAAGAATTTTACTGCCACAATGGTTGGAAAGTAACAATTAGGTTTGATCTGATAAAATACAACTCACTTTGCAAATTTAGATCTCCATTCAACTCATTCTTGTTTCATTGACTGGATTTCATCACATTTTCCATCTCTGATCTATTTGGCAACCCTTCAAGCATTCACTCTCCTCTAACGTCTCACTTTTCCGCTGCTACTCTATTCTTTCACAGGTTCTTCATAAGTTCACCAATCAACAAAAATATAAAACATCTCTTATGCCCCTTAAATATTTAGCTTTAATCTTTTTCTGCTTAAACATAACCCTAGATTTTAGGGTTTTGATCAGATCCATTGATTATAACCATCATTTTGTCATTATACTCATTCCTTGAAAATTTTGGAAACTTCTCATTATATCCTTTCCATAGATCACTCAACAAAATCAATTCATGCATTAAATATGATAGCTCATTAATCCTTATCATTTACGCATTTTGACCAATTTGTAATTTCAACTATGTCAGCCTCAAATCTTGATTCTTTCACAATTCGTTAATTTGTTGACACTCTATCATCACTATGTTCTTTAGCTCGGTCATCACTAGGTAGCTCATATGTTACTTTTTTTTCTTGCTCAACTTACATTTTCTCACTCGGTAGCTTCTTTAGTTTTTTCTTTATCTTGCTCAGTCATTACTATCACTCGACAAACATTGTTTTTCTTGCCTATCACTTAAGTTCCTTAATCTCCTACTTCAACTTCTTCATTGACCTAGTAAAATTGTCACTTGGTCAAGCTTGGTGTTTTACTCAACTTCATGACTTATCTTCTATACATCAACTAAATTGTCTTCTTCGCTTAGTATAATGATGAAACAACACATTATCTTATCAAAGACTAACCTGATCAAGTTCCCTTTGTAATTCCTTTGTACTTAATTCCATTTTACTCAACAACTTGACTAGCTCATCTTGCTATCTCTTCTTTTCAAATGCTTTTCATCAATCAATTGATATGGCATTCTATACTGTTAGTAAATGTCTTACTAGTAATGTTTTACATCAATGACAACATAAAAATTGTTTCAATTGAAGTTTCTAACAATCTCCCTCTTTGGCATTAATGGAAACACATTTAATTACCATGCAATAGAAAAATATTTCTCATGGTTTTCAATATATTTGTATCAGAACTTCATTAATATCCTTAGTTTCATTCTGATTCTCATCTATGAATTCGTAGATAAACTCTCGCATTGCTTCCTTTATATTGTTCCTTCTATGATACCAATTATGATTCTTCATGCTAACACCAAATGTTTTGGCTCCCTCTTTGACATATACGTCCTCACACATTCTTAGATATTCATCTTTCGCCTCTTTGATTTATAACTTGTATTGAATAAACACATATTCTCTTTCTTAATATTGAATGATAACTATCATGTTTCTCTCCCTCTTTGAGAACAATGCCAAAGATAGGATCCACTTGTGCACATAATGTACATGTCATCTTCTATTTGTCAATTTCTATAATGATCAATCCTCTCAATTATCACTCTTTCCTTCATTTTCTACTTGTAGCTCCATTAACTCATGCTCTTGTCCTACTTCTCACACCATTAGGAAGCTCCTAAAGTTGACCTCCTACATCAATCTATAAGATATTCTAATCATAACAATTGATGCTATGTTGCATCTCTTCTTAGTTTGGTTCATATAGGGGAATGTCCCCTAACTTACCTCTTAGATACTCAAATGTATCCTTAGGTAATACCTTAGGGAATATATATGTTATCTTCTCCTTTGTGTTCACATATTTAGGAATCTCATTTCTTTGGCTTGCATGAATTCCCTTAAGTAATGGTACTTAATTGAAATATGCTTGGTCTTTGTTTGCATCACAGGATTCTTAGATATGTTTATAGAACTTGTGTTATCATAATATATCATTGTAGGTTTGGTAATCTCCTCCTTCATACCTTCCAATAATTGTTTGATCCACACAATGTTTGAATAATTAATTGTTGCTACGACATATTCAACTTTTGTTGTAGATTGTGAGATACAATTTTGCTTCTTACTTGTCCATCAAATCAATCTCTTTCCTAGAAAGAAAACTCTTCCACTTGTAATTTTTTTTTCATCAATGTTTCCAACCCAATCAACATTTGTGTAAACTTTCAACTCAAACTTGTCATTTTTCTTGTACCATAATCTATAGTCTTTTGTTCCTTTCAAATATCTCAGTATCTTTTTCACAACCATCATGTGATTCTTCTTAGGATTGTGAGAAAATCTTACAACAATTCCATTAGCTAATGTAATATCAGGTTTTCTATAAACAACATATTGCAATTTGGCAATAATTTACCTATACAATATTGTTTGATTCATTTTAATAGATTCATCATTTTTTGAAAGTTTATGTCGAGTCACCATTGGTTTTCCAATTAGTCTTGAATCCTCCATTCTCATGGTCTTCAATATCTCATTGATATACTTTCATTGTGTAAGGTATATACCTCCTGACATTTGATAAACTTGCAAACTAATAGAGAATTTTATCTCTTTATCTCATTAGAAAATGATTTACACAATAAATCATGTGCTCCAAATATGATATCATCAACAAAAAATTCAGCTAATAATATCTTGTTCTCATATTCACTCTTCAAGTGCAAGTTGTTATCATTAGTTCTTGCAAAACCGATTTTCACCAAATATGTGTCTTTGCATTGACAAAGAAGCCTTTTCTATTTTTAGCATTTGGTCTATTTGCAATAGGTATTTTATGTAATATCTTGTTCAATTTTGCCACAAAATTTCGCATAGGTTCTTGAACTGCCTTCTTGTGTTGTGTCAAATACACTAAGAGGGTATGTTCATCATCAACTTCTTTGAACCTTGCTTAAAAAACATTTCTCATAGAGGCCCAATCAGTGATTGCTCCATTAGGTAGATGATGGAACCAATCCATGGTCGCTTTAGTTAGGGTTTGCACAAATAACCTAATTGCCACATTTTTGGTAGGAATAGCTAGAAACACATTTGCAATATTAAAAGCATTCAAATGTTCATCTATTGATTTCTTCCCATCACCACTGAACTTAGGAAGAACATCTCTTGCTCCTTTCAAGAGGGGGTCTGGGTTAGGTCTTAGATCCAAGGGACCATCTTGGGCACCCCAAGGATTGTTTGAAACCATATTGGGTAATGTGGAGTTAAGAGGTTGAACATTGAAATGTGATGGGACTAAGGTTCCAAATATTATCAATGCTTGCAGGCTAGAAGTGATAGGGGAAGATTTAAGTAGTGAAGAAGATCTACTTGTGGATTTGACACTTTTTATTCCTCTTATGTGTATGATCAAGGGAAAAATTTAACTGTTTTAAAGCTTTGTAGTCATCATTAATTGAGTCCCTTGTACTTATCACTTCTAGTGTACTTCTGTCCACCAATCTTACTTAATTTAGGGTTTCTAGGGTGAAGTTGATGAGGAGGACCAGGGGCATTTACTACTAGCTACTAGGCTAATCTTTCTATGATTGCTTCTTCTTATGCAATAGGGAATTCATAATGAGTTCTCCTTGCTCTTCTTCTTCCTCCAAAACTTGGCTCACTTGTATGCATTGTGCATTACTTATTTTAGAGCTCTAGGCCAAGACGTTTAAGTTGGAGATAACATCTTCTTGAGTATTATCAAACCCTAAGTTTGGTTGAAAAATGATTTCAAGCTATCTTGGTGTGACAAGACTATTCTAGATCGTATCTAGTTCACTTGATGTCCTGGACACACTAGCAAGTTTCCCCAGTAGAGTGGCCAAAAACTGTTGGTATACATTTTTTCGATCTTTAAAATGGTAATTGATTCTTGACTCTATTTCCGAATTAAGAGAAAAGTAGAAACACTAACAAATGAGTTCTTTGAATGATGAACTCTCTATATTCACGTGCACAAATCCATGACTTCAAAGATATCACAATATGGATCTTATTGTAAAATAATTATTTCAATAATCACTTTTTACTAGAAAGCGCAAGGCAAAACATCTAATTCACAATGATAAAAAGAATGTGCAAATTGAAAAGTAACTCAAATATCACAAAAAATATTAGCCAAGTGACTACATATTATCATGGAACATCTTTTAAAATACGCAACTAAAATGAAGGTGACTATGTTATTTAGATTCAAGATCAATACATAGTGCAAATAAAAGGCCAACTGCGCATACATTTACTTCCATACGAAAAAAAGAGTATGTTTAAGAAAAATCATATGATTTACTAGCCAAACTCATATGTCAAAATCACATGATTTCAAATATTATTGCATTTAACATATATGTATCACAAATCTAATATTTTCAAAAAGTTTGTCATCAGTGTCCTTCCACTTTTTTATATGCAACAGTGAATCCAGCTAACTCTTTTTGTAGTGACACTCAAATCAACTCAAGCCTTAGCTTCTAGACGCACTCAATCCTGTGAACATGGTTCATCTTCTTCTCATGTTCTTCCAAATGATCCCTGCACAAAATTATCATCGAGCACACACAAGCAACGGTGGAAAAATCCTTTACTATTAACTCCTAAATTTATTTCATTATCTTAATTATATCTTGAAAAGACACCAATACTTCTATGGTTCCCCTGTCAAGTTTATCTTTATTTTCCACGATCTTGACATCAATGCACTTGATGTCATTCTTTAGGATCTATTTGAGAAATTCCATCTCCCTCAAAAACTCTAAAATTTCTACTAGGCCCTTCTCGATGGTCATGTTCCTCCACTCTAGAATACCTCTCACAATGAATAGTAAATTAGCATCTATGGCCGCATCTGGAACATCTATTAAGAGTTTGGTGGGACCATAAGTGTAGACTTTTGCGATCTAGTTGATGTATTCATCCCACCTCACTTTCACATTTTCCACGAATTCAATTCATATTCTATCTTTGTTACCATCTTAGCTACATGTGTCATAGTCTCAATGAATTCTGAGATATAAAGTATCCACCCAATCATTGAAAACTTTGGCGACTGAGTTGTCCCTCTTACCCTGATCAATGATTTTTTTATTGTCAGGAGAAGTCATGTCTATCACCGAAGCACTACCTAGGATGGCTAATGCATCAAGGTTTTGGAGGACATGGATATATTCTTCCATCAATTGTATGGATTTCTTCATTTCCTTTTTTGTCTTTCCACTCCTTCCAAATTTGATGCTCAATCTTCTTATTGCTAGCATTGAATATCTTCTTGTCCACATCTTTGGTCACCATCCCAAGATCAACTCTTTTTACTACGAAGTCATGTGGTTGTGGTTCTTCCTGACCTTTGCCACTGGTGGGTTTGAAAATATATGCTATACAATACCCCATTTTATCATCCATGTCTAACGTAACTTCAACTTTAGGTTTCTTACTCTTAGGGGTCCTCCCAAGGTATTTTCCTACCATATCCTACACTAGAAGGGTGACTGACACTATGTTTCTCTTCTTATTGACTAAAAGATCAAACAAATTGGAAGTGGAAACATTACCCTGAACTTGAGAGCTTTGAGGTGCTACATGGGTACCAATGGCTAGAGCATATATATTAGTGGTATTAACTCCATCATATGCCTTTTGATTCTGATCCATTTGGTTCGTCACCTTCATAGGAATCTCAACAATGGATTCTATATTTGTTTCTCCTTCGCTAGGCTCTTTCTCTAGAAGTACTATAACTTCCTTACCCTTTTTCCCTTTCTAACTCCGAAAGCATGTGATCCTCCCAAGTGCATGAGCTTGCAGTTGAACTAGTTCCTTTGTATGGGGTTCAACTTCTTGTTCCAAAACCTATTTACAATGAATTTCTGATGCAAACACAATTTTCTATTCACCTCTAGTTCCAAGAAGACACCAAATTTTCTAGTTAAGGAAATTTTGGCGTTTACTAGGAAAGGGTGCTTTTATGGTAAAACATACCTAGAGGATGAGCACGCTAAATGATCTGGGAAAGTACCAATATGCCAGGATCTCTTACTCATTAATGGGTGCTCCTAACTTCTACACATAGTGGACTTTTATACTGCTACCACCTTTACTAATTGGTATTAATTGCACATCTTTTCATCATCTTCAGAAAGATTGGATATCTCTGTACTACCACATATATATAGGCGGGCGGCTCTTAAGCCCACAAACTTTGAATCTATGAACCATAACAAAATCAGTTCATGATTCAAGTTCACTCCATTGCAGAATGTTAGGATAACGTGCTCATGAAAATAGACTCTTAACATGTAGACCCCAAACTTGAACTTACCTTAAACAGTTCAAGGTTCAAGTTCGATAGAGCACTAAAACCCATTACAAAACACTACTCTTCTTGTTGGGTGTGAAAAGATCAAACGGTGAACCGATGAACTTTGAACTCTGAACCAATAGGTTCAAGGTTCAAGTTCAAAGTTTTGACTCGATAAAGGTAGATTTGAAGTAAAGTCTCCTAGTAGTTAGTAAAGCATCTGTGAACTTTGAACTTTGAACTAATATGTTCAAGGTTCACGGTTCAAATACCTTACAAATCTTCTCACAAACTCAAGAAAAATAATAGGACAAAGTTTAAAATGTGGCTATCAAATACTAATAAACTAAAATATTTTGAAAGTTGCTTCTATTTTATAAAATCATTGACGACATTCTTAAATTCAAACTCATAGAACTACACACAAATATAAAATAATATTTTAAATATAAATATAAATGGTCAAATAATATAAATAATACTTATAAAACTACATTTATTTGTACCTATAAACCATTTAATAATATCATTTGATGTTTTTTATTTATTACTTATTACCAAACACCTTATTTCGTAAGATTGAAATAAGAAGAAATTGCAAGTAGTGAGTGAGTGAGTGAATATGCTTAAATATAAAGTTCTCATATATTAAAATTATGTAAACATCCCATAGTCTATGGAAATTGTTCAATCTACATTATCATTTATAAATCTATGAATTAAGTCAAAACTTGAGTTTTGTATTAGAAGAAATAATAAGGTATCCTATTATTATATTTGAACATGTTATCAATAGTAATATATACATATTTTTTAAAGATGCTCCCTTTTTTTTAATCATTGAATTTTTTCTTAAATTAATGCTCCTATAACTCTTGAAAACTAATAGTAATGTTAAAATGGTAAAATCAAATGGTCAGTTAACATAAATATAAATGATCGATTAGAAGACAACAAATATTTGTGATTATATACCACTTAATAGCACCTTTAGATGCTTCTTTTATTAATTACTACCATACACCTTACTCTAGTATTTGCTTTTTGTCCAAAAGCAAGAAGAAACTACTGAGTGTCTCTTGGGAAAATTCAAGTAGTGAGTGAAAGTTGTTGAAGGTTGATGGGCAAGCCATCAACGGGTGTAGGCACTGGATCGATAATCACCTTTTCATTCACATTTTCTAAATCCCATTCAACATTTTTAACAATGTTGTGGATAAATACGAGAATTACCATCCGTGCAAATTCATTCCCTGGACACATTCGTGGGCCGCCTCCAAAAGGCACAAATGTGTAAGGTGTTGGCCCATTCCCTTCAAATCTTGATGGATCAAATTTTTCTGGATCTTCAAAATATTTTACATTTTTATGGGTTGAAGCAGTTGTCCAAAATAACTGCAATCCATCAACATACAATCAAAATATGAGAAACACGAGCAAATAATAACTAGATTAATATGTGTTATTATGAGTTATATAATAGTAGTATTCAATAAGATCTCATGTGCTAATTACATATCTATACAAGCTATTTAGTTCACTTGTTCAACTTCTCTTATTATTACATGGTGAGATTTGATATCATGACCGACTCTATTCACGAAGCAAAGGTTAGATTGTACCAATATCATTCACATTACTTAAACAAGTAGACATTGAACCAATTACATATAAAGGATTTTCAGAATTTGTAAAATATCCTTGATATGCTTCTAGAAAAGATTGTGTGCAAGCTTTTAACATCGAAGTTTCAGATCATACTCTACAATCCATTATGGTTACTGATAATGGAATATGGTCTAAACCATTGAACTGGTTGTTTGATTGCTAGGGAAGGATTAAAAAAAAATTATTGACTACATTAATATCCAAAAGCATTATCAATGATTGATAATAATAGAATATGATTTGAAAGATTGCACTAATTATTTGATTGCTAAAAAAAGGAGAGAGAATTTATAAAAGACTTCAAAATCTAAAAGTATTATCAATGATTAAATTTTGTTAATGTAAAATATAAATATATAATTATATTAAATATAAATAAATGATTGAATTTATTTATATTGATTTGACCTACAAGATAATAGTGACTCATTTCTCATGCTTTTACATCTTTACCAACTATTAAGTTGATTTCTATAATTGCCCAAAATCAAGAAGTCAAGCCAGTCTTCTTCCTCTCTCTACCTACTATATTAAATATATATAAATGATTGAATTTATTTATATTGATTTGACCTAAAAGATAATAGTGACACATTTCCCATTTTTTTTCCCTCTCTCTACGTCATGTATTAAATATAAATAAATGATTGAATTTATTTATATTGATTTGACCTACAAGATAATGGTACATAAGATAATAGTGACACATTTCCCATACCTTTTTCCCTCTTTCTACTTGTTGTATTAAATATAAATAAATGATTGAATTTAGTTATATTGATTTGACCTAGAAGATAAAAATGACACATTTCTCACCGCTTTTACATCTTTACCAACTATTTAGTTGATTTCTATACTTGCCGGAAGTCAGTCAATTTCTTCCTCTCTCCCCTGTTGTATTAAATATAAATGGTAGGCCCCCTCTACCCTTTAGAATAGTAGGGAATAGGTGAACTCTACCTTGACTGCATGCACATGCAGATCAACGATTGAATTTATTTATATTGATTTGACCTACAAGATAATAATGACACATTTCTCATATTTTTTTACATCTTATCAACTATACAGTTGATTTTTATAATAGTAACACATTTGTCATACTTTTACATCTTTACTAATTATTCATTTTTATAATTACCCAAAGTCAAGAAGTCAAGCCAGTCGATTTTTTCGGACTTTAAGATTAAAGTTGCATCTTAACAATTTCAGCGACAGGTGTAAAGATTATGAAAGAATATTTCAAAGTTAGACTGTGCTACGAGCATAGCATAATAGTAAATTGAAGAAAATCAACATACCTTCCATCCCTTGGGGATTGTGAAACCAGCGTAGGAGAAATCAACAATGGCCTTGCGCCAACTGCCTCCCGATGGAGGACAAAGCCTGAGCGTCTCTTGCGCAGCTCTCCACGTGTACTTCATCTTCTGAAGATCCTCCCACTGCAAAACACCCTCCTCCTCCTCCTCCTCCTCCCGCCTTATCTCCATTTGCTCTGCACTCTTTTCCCCGATTCAATAATGCTATCTACCAAAGTTTTAAAAGAAAAAGAATTACTATTTCATATATACCTTGAAGAACCTTCTGGTAGCAGTCTGGATTCAAAGCCAAATTCTTCAACAGCATCGTCACAGTCACAACAGTGGTATCATGGCCAGCAATGAGAAGCAGCATAATGTTATCCTTAATATCTTCATCGCTCAACACGTTTCCGCCCCCATCGGCGTTGCAGAGCAGAAATGAAAGCAAATCCTGCTCAGGCGAAGCAGATCCGGACCTCAAATCCGCTCTCCTTTTCTCAGTCAGAGTCTGCAGAATTTCACGGATGTTATTACTCCCAATTCTGGCTTTCCGGTACAGAGTTCCCGGAAAATCCAGAGGAAACTGGAAAACTCCGTTCAAGACGTCAATAAAATGGGCGTACAAATCAGATTGCTGAGGGCCTTCGTCCATGCTGATGAAAAGAGAACAAGCCACAGAAAACAAGCAACGTTTTGAAATAGGAAAGGCCTTAATTTGGGTTTCCCCAATCCAGAAACGCTTCACATGGTCGGCAACAATGGAGTCCACTCTGCCGACGAATGTTTGCAAAGCTTCTGGTTTTAAGAAATTGAGAAGAAGCCTTCTCAGATCTTTTTCTTCGTCCCCAACTTTGCTGAGCAGTGAATTTTCAAACAGCTTTGTAACGGATGACGGCCATGTGCTCTGAACGAGCTTGTTTTCGTTGGAGAAGAGAAAGCGGTTTCCGGCAGGACTGTAGAGGATTGCTGCAGGTGATCCGAGCAAATGGGTTTTAAAGATATCTCCTCCATTTTGGAGCTTATTTATCCTTTGCTCAAAAAATTCATGAAATGCGTTGGCTCTTTGGGAGGCTAGGAATTGTAGGGTTTCGCCGACCAGCGGCCAGCCAAAACTGTCAGGGGGAAGATTAGTATTTGAAGAAGGGTTTCTGAGAAGAAACAGCAGAAAGGACACGAAACCTACAGTTATGGCTATGGCTGTAGCCGCTGTGACTGTAATCATATCCATTTTTCTTAGTGAGAGATCCTAATCTTGCATATCGTTTATATAGAAGAAATTGGTCCTCAATTGGGAATTTTCTGCACAATAGTTGGATGACACGTAGCCTTAATTTCAACTCCGAGTTTCTAGAAGAGGGAGCTTTCTTTTATTTCCGATGAACTTACCTTCACCCTTAACGCATTTAAGATGAGGGGCGATAAGCAGTTAGGTAGAAGATATCTTAATTACATTTAAGAAACGGTACATGGAATGATATTAATATTAATATTTAGTTCTGTCAAGGTAGGAATACTAGGAATACTTATGTATTCATATTCATGTCAATCGAAATATGATATTAACACTCACCAATCAAATCTAAGAATTTAAAAGATTATATGAGATTTCAAATGTTTATATCTTTTTCTAATTTTTCATTAATTTATAAATCACATTTTTCATCCACTCTATTGGTCCATACTATTTTTGGTGGGGAAAAAATTAATTTTCTTCAGCAAAAAATACAAATATTTTTTTCCTAAACTTTATCTTTTTCACATTTGTGACAAGTTGATAAGATTTTATTTTTTCAATTATTTTATCTTCCACCTCAGACAACATGTTAATCAATATTAATTATCACAATCAATTAAATATTTTTAATTTCTTATTTTAAATTAAAACTTTATGTAATGCATAAGTTCAAATTATATATATATATATATATATATATATATAATTTCAATATGTTATATCTTTGTATTTGAATTTCTAATTTTTTAAAAACTTTTCTTTTTTTATTAAAAGTAGTTAAATTATTACTATTATTTTACTTTTATAAAAATAAATTAAACAATATTATTTTTTAATTATATTTTATGATAGTGTTCAGTGTTACAATTTTTAAATTATATTATTTATTATTATTAATATTTTTTATTTAAACAATTTATCATTTAGTTTAAATAAATTTAAAATTTAAATATATATTTAAATATTAAATTAATAATTATATTTTATATCAAAAAACATACTAAAGAAATAACCACAAAATAGAAATAATTCAATTCTAAAAGATATATAAATTATTATTAGGTTTTTATAAACTATGTATTAAAATAAAATAGTTATACTTTATTTCTTATTTATTATATCATATTTATTCATCAACATCAAATTTATATGTATTATATCTATTTATTATTTACAAATGTACATATTAAATTATATAAATATTATTTCATAACTAAAAATTACTTAATTTTATGAAAAATTTGAAAATACAAAACATTAAATAGTAAACCTTTTCTAATTGTTTAAAATTAAACAATTAGTTTTACTTATAAAATAGTTTTATAATCCAATACATTTCATTTTTTCTTATAGAAATGTGAGTTTTAATATAAAAATTAAATTCTTAGTTTCATTAATTAATATATAATATATTTTTATTTTTTATTATAACCATGATTTTATTTTGACTATTTATTTTACTAAGAAAAATAATTATATTTAATTCTTTCTCTCTCACACACAACTTATCTTGGTATCACTTTATCTTACTATTTTATCTCTCTTCCTCTTCCTCTATATTATCTATCCTTTTTTCCTTTGCATATATGTTTATGTTGTTATTGTTGTATACTGCTATTTATCTCTATCTATATCTCTATCCTAGTTTTTGTCCAATGCTAATGATTAAATAAAAATAGCGTGAGTTCCATTTGATAATCAAGATGAGAATAATATATAGTTGGGGGAGTTATTCCAACTACTTATGGTTGTCTAGTAGCATGCATGGTATGCTTAAACATATAATGTGATACTCCAAATGCTTCATCACTTCTTAAAGTTCTATAATTCAAATATTGGTATGGATATCTTTCCTCATTGCACATGATTTAAGTTGTCAATATAGAAGGTGCAAATTTGTCTAAAGCATATGTATTGATCATAGTATGATATTAAGTACTTAGTTCCATATTGGGGACTTTGGCCTCTTATTCTTGGCCTTAAATGTCCAAAGATATAATAATACAACACGAGAACTTAACGACAAAATATGAGCCATCCTATCAGATCACAAGCGCATTTCCAAGACAAGAATTTAACAATAAAATATGAGCAATCCTATCAGATCACAAGTGCATTTCTAGGCAAAAATCAATGCATTCATAATGTTAATTTAGATTCTCACTCATCTACACCTCCACAACCATTATGCATTAGGTAGGAACTATGACGCATTGTGTCTCTTGTTTATATTTTTATTAGTCTTTGTCTATATATAGGTAGGGTACTAATGTTTTCATTAGATTCCCTATTAATTTGTGCAACCTAAAAAAAATACTAAGTACTAAAGTTTAACAAACTTTTTATGTTTAAATTAATTTATATTGATTTTTTTTTCTAATTGGTCCTTTGCATTTTTGCTGGGGTTTATTCTATTTTCCCCCTTCAAAAAAAATTGAAAAATTATGGATAGACATCATTAATTGCATTTATTGTACTATTTGACATTGTACTATTCCAATTAATTAAATGATTTGTGATGACATTGTTCAACCAACGGGTTGGGTGCCTTGGAATCAATCAAACCTTTTCGTCGTGCCATACAATGCTGGATGCATGCCTATTCTAAACAATAGTGAATAAAAACACATTGATTATATTAATTGCTTACTTTTATTTTAAATAATATTTAAATCGAAAACATTTTTAAATGGATTGGAAGTATCCATTATCGTTGCTTTTAGAAGCATTCATCATGTTGCATTGACGTTGTGATATAAAAAATACTATTGTAATAATAATAATCATTTGGTTCATTATGCCTTTTTTAAGTATTTGAATAAATATATTTTAGAAAAACAATTTCTCAAGATTTTGTAAAAGATCATTAAATTTAATAAATGAGATTATTATAAGTTTTTAGAAATGATATCATAAAATTAATATATGTTTTGTAAAAATATTATAAAATATTTATGAAAAATAATTTAATTTGAATTTTATTTAAAAATATTTAAATGAGTAAAAGTCAATTATAAAAGACTAGGAGTAACAAAATAGAATTGCAAGTTACATTGAGCTTTGAGCATTTCAAATAGAATTGTAAGGTATTTTATTTTATATTCAAAGTTTGAATGTTAAAATTGGCAAACGAATTAGCCTGTGACATATCTATTGCCATCTCCTAATTTTGTTGGTTCAATAATTGACTGACACTTGTCAAAACATGTCTTCATGTCAGCATAAACCTTCATATTAATGCAAAATGTCTGACATTTCATATTGTTGCAACATTCATAAGATAAAAACATATTTAATTCCCATTAAAAGATGTGTTTTTAAATGTCTTACAAATGTTGGTCCACTCCCTATTCTTTTGCAAAAGAGGGCATTCATTAGGCACACTTTATTTAAGTTTTTTAAAATATTAAAAGGACTCCTTGATGTAAATTGTTATTATTTTTTCATCTAATTGATTTAAAGATGATTTTGCACTTTTATTTATTTATAAGTAGGGATCTTGAGTTTATATTTATATTGCAATATGCAATTTAACAATAGATGGCTCATATTCTAGACAATAAACACTTAATTCAAATCAAAGTATTAATTTTTTTTAAAAAAATGTACACACACACACACACACACACACACACACAAAATTAAGTGCAATTTCTATTGAGTTAAAAATGAATTATATAAGAGAAAAAGTTAGTAGTATATTGAAAGGTGATGTTCAATATACTTGTAAGAATCATATGATCTTAATATTCTATGCTCAAACAAGATCTTTAAAGAAGATTTCAACCCTAAAATTTAAAAAAAAAACTAATAATAATGGTAGATTATGCTACCAAATCTCAAGAAGAGTAGATACACAATTGTCAAAATAGAAAGTAACAATACACATAACATATTCCTAATCAATTTTTATATGGAAATTTGATTAAGAAATAGACCTATATCTTCTCACATTATATACATACATATATAGTACAAATCAAGTTTAATATTGAATTATATGATTGCCAATACTTTAATAAACTTAATTTTAATATATTAAAACTTTAAGAAAATTAACTTTAAATTTTTTACATAATTAAAATCAAATATATTTCATAATACACAAATATTAATCTCTTCTAAAATTATTATTAAAATATTAATATCAATTGAATATTCACATAGTATACATCTTTAGCTATAATTTTTACTCATCTTTTTACAATAGGCAGGGACTCCTGTTCCAATAGAGCTCTTGTTATTATTTGTGTTTGCCGTAGGTTGCAGTCACTTGTCCTTAAAATTATTTTACTTCTATTTAATTGGTTCATAAGGGTGGATTTATTGTGCGACAATATTTTCAGAAGCATGAATATATGGAAAATTGAAAGAGATCAAATATATTTTAGTAAAAATATATTCACGACTTTAACATCAAATTGATTTAGAAAGATTTTTAAAATATCTCATTCTATTATACAATATATTTTTTAATGACTTCATTCCACATGAAATTTATTTTCACTTTATTTTATGTATTTAATTATTTGAATTATCTTAATTTATTTTTGCTAGAAATTTCACTTTGAAAAATCATATAATTGTGAATGCATCTTTATTTAGGGAAGAAGCAAATAATTATGGAAGATATTTAATTAGAATGAGACTAAAGATTACAAAGGAGTTTTGATTGGAAGAGTAAAATCTAAGATAATAATATCACTAAAACTAAAATTTATTATTTGAAACTTTTTTAGTCATACTAAATTATTTATTTTTATTATGATAAATAATTTTTATAATAATCAATTTATTTTTTATGCCTACAAAATTATTTATATTTCCTTGTTCAAATGCACCATCAATTGTTTAAAGAATGACTCCAAGAGAACAAATAAAGAATATCCATACAAGAAAAAATAGACACAAAATAATTATCACTCATTCTCACAAGAATGAAGTAAAAATTAGATAAGATCATTTTATATAACATCAATTTTATATTTGAAAATGTTGTAAATAAAGATAATTGTGATTCTTTGTAGTTATAAATACTTGAATTTTACTATTTACTTAATAAAATAAGGTGAAATTATTTTTCACAATTTAAATCTAGATAAATTGGAATAAAATAAAATAAAAATTTAATTTTGTAATATTTACTCTTTATTATTATTTTTATTTCAAAATTTTTGAAGTTAGTTCAATAATTTATACTATACAAATATGTTTTTAATTAGTTTTTTTATCATTTAAATATTTTAATACTAGTAATAATGTAATAATAAATTATATCATAATCTTTAACTCTAGAATATGTTTAAAATCTTTTAAGAATATTCTTCTAATGATTTTTTTTTCACACTTTAACTCAATAAAATAATATAAGTCATTATTATTATACTTTATGTACCTTTTTTTTTTAATACAACAAAAAAAGGGGTAAATGCTTTGACCTAGAGCTATGAACAAGTGAGGCCACAAATGGGGGACCTCGTCCCTATTAGATTTGAACCTTGGTGGCAAGGATAACAACTCAACAACTTAACCATCACAACATGCCACTCTTGGCACTTCATGTACCTTCTTAATCCATCTAATTATTTTTAGATTTTATTTGAGTCATAAATGATAATTTTTATAAATGAAAGAGATTGAATATATATATATATATATTAATCTAAGATATTTTTTAAAATATTAAATTTCAATTCAATTATATTAAATATATCATCACTATTGATTCTTTTATAATTATTGATTCTTTCATAATTATTAACTATTAAATTTATAGCTTACCACAAATACAAGCTAATGTGGCACTTGTTTCATTTAAGAAGAGACAGAATATCATTACATTGGAGTGCATAGTTTATATGAAGTATGAGAGAATTATATTGATATTCTAAAAAGTAAATAATTTGATTTTGTAACTAAAATATAAGAATTATGCTGATAACATATTTTGACTAAAATATAAACATGTAGAAAGAGAGACTAGTTGGTGGGGTAGTTGGATTTGATTTTCACTTGTTAGTTTTGTTTCGTGCTATTTGTAGGGTCTATAGATTGTTGATATTATCTAAGGATAACATATTTTCACATAAGATACACAAGATCCAAGATTTCCTAACCAAGATAAAGAGAGAAGATCCAAGGTGGAGTAAGAGAAAAAGATTAGTTGCAAAAATTAGTTTTTGGGGCTTACTCCATTTGATTTTCACCTACTTGCTTTGTTTGTTGACTATTGTAGACATTCTCTAACTAACAAACTAAAATGAATGATTATGCTATGTATATGTCATCCAATACATCCATTATAGAATGTGATTGTCTTCACAATAGCTCTTGTACCCAAGTATTTGGTAGCTTCACAAATTGTACCAATATATTTTGAATTAAGATTATTTTTTGTGTTTGAATAAGTATCTAATGAGAAAATGATTAACTATATGTTTAAACATGTCTTACTAATTTTTGTTATTAATATTTATAATTTTTTTTTTTTAAGTCCATTAGTTTTATATTTAATAATTTATTTTAAGTTTTAATCATATTTTAAAAAAATGTTAGTGAAATCAATAGCATAATTATATAAGAAATGGTAGATGGAATGATATTCACATGATATATTGTTATTACTTCTTTTAAGAAGAGACAAAATAGCATTACATTAGAGTGCATAGTTTATAAGAATATTGGGGAGAATTATATTTGATATTCTAAAAAGTAAATAATTTGATTTTGTAATTAAAAATAAGAATTATATGGATAACATAATTTGTAACTAAAATATAAGAATTATATTGATAATATATTTTGACTAAAATATAAACAAACAAAAAGAGAGACTAGTTGTTGGGGGAATTGGATTTGATTTTCACTTGTTAGTTTTGTTTCGTGCCATTTGTAGGGTCTATAGATAACATATTTTCACATCAACATACACAAGATCCAAGATTTCCCAACCAAAATACTCAAACAAGATCCAAGGTGGAGTAAGAGAAAGAGATTAGTTGCACAAGATTAGTTGTTGGGGCATACTCCATTTGATTTTCACCTACTTGTTTTGTTTGTTGACTATTGTAGACATTCTCTAACTAACAAACTAAAATGAATGATTATGCTATGAATATGTCATCCAATACATCCATGGGGTGACCACAAGAAGTTGGGTTGCAATTCTGCGAAAGTCAGATCCACGAAATTGTACTTCTTAGAAACGGGTGCTTGATTTTAAAAAAATCAAGTACTCGTTTCTAAAATTAAGCTTCGGGCACCTGAGCCGAATTTCAAAAATTAGGTACCTGATATTCAAAAATGGATCGGGTACCTGAGGCGCTCAAATATCGAGCGCCCGATTACTTTTAAAAGTCGGGTACCCGATTTGGAAGACTTTATTTAACCCCCTTTTTTGGCATTTTTGAAGTCATTTTCATATCTTGAAAAATAGGAGCTCGATTAGAGACGCATACGGAAGCCCAATTTTCAGCCCTATCAACCACCCCCTTGCTACTAGTTTTTGATATACCAGGTATTTTAATATGTTTTGTACTGTTTTACTTTTTTTTTTTTTTCAATTTTCAATTTAATATGTATGTTAATTTATTGTTTTTTTCATTTTTAATATACGTAAAATTATAAATTTACTGTTGGCATTATGATACATTTTTGTCATTAGTTACAACACTTATTGGATTCTGAATGCTTACCGAGCTCTCACCGAACATTCCTTTGTAAGCCAAGCTTTACCTAGTTCTCAGTGTTTACCGAGTGATCGAGGTGAACAAAGAAGTCAGTGTTTACCGAGTGATCGAGGTGAACAAAGCAGCCAGTGTTTACCGAGTGTTCGAGGTAAAGAAAGGAATCAGTTTTGATCGAGTGAAGATGTACTTAGTATTGACCGAGAACTTCGTGATAACCGAGCTCCTGAGGTTATCAAGGAAATTAATTTTACCGAGCTCAGACGGTTATCAAGGAAACTAACTATCACCGAGTCACAAGGTTTTATCGAGTGTTTCCTTTGATCATCGAGCTACAGTTCAGATAGAAGTGTTCACCGAGTGACATCTCTTCTACCGAGTCTCCAGTGGTTACCGAGTTCAGAACTACTCGAAGTGTTTAGTATGGACCGTGCCTTCACTTCTATCGAGTGCATGACGATGCTGAGTAACGCAGTGGACGCCGAGTATCAGAAGGACACCGAGTCAGTTCAGTGAACCCGAGTTTTTACCTTGGGCCGACTTTGTATAGAGATTTGCACTTGTTGTTTTGGCCGACCTTGCATGTATTTTTTATTTGGATGGTATATATATGCAATGTATTGTATCATTCAAATGTAATGGTAATGAATGAAAATGTGAAAGTGTGAAAGAAATACATGTGAGCGAAAGTATGTGTGCTGAGTTGTGAAGATATTCAGCAAGGTCAAGTTTTGGAGCAGAAAAGTTTTATCTATCACATCAAGGTGAATCAGAGCATAGTGGATCTTATCAGCAATCAGTTGTAATCAGATCCACTATTTCATTCTAACAGGTGAATCAGTTTTTGTAAATCTTTTAACAAGGTAGATTTAATAGTCTTTTGTAAATCTCCTAACAGAGTGCATACTTTATTGTATGTTTGTAAATCCTCTAACAAGGTGGATCTAGCAATCCTTTGTGCTCCTAACAGGGCAGATCACCAGAAGTGGTCATTGTAAGCCTTAACGGCCAACTTCATACTGCACTAACGAAGCTTTGTGGGTTTCATCCCCACCCCAGTTTTACTTTCTATTTGGAAGGTTTCTGGGTCACCAAATCTGTGTGTTCAAGTGTTGCAAATGATTTTGTTTCATGCTTACAGTAGGTTACTTGGATGAATGGTGAATATATCAGTATGCAGTTTTATTGTTTGAAATTTTAAAAGTTATTTGAAATTTTAAAAGTTACTGATTCACCCCTCCCCTCTCAGTAACTTGTCATATCTTGAATATTTCCAACAATTGGTATCAGAGCAATAAGGTTCTCAAGATAAAAGTTTCATAGCTTGAGCAAAGATCAAGGACAATGGAGATATTCAGACTTGACAAATCTATTGAGAATGAAAAGCTAGATCTGAAAATGGCCATGGCTCAACTCAATGAAGCAAAAGAGCATCTTTCACAATCCTTGAAAAGAAGAAAAGAACTTGCAAGGAAAATGAATGACCATCAGTATGTTGAAGAAAAGATTGAAGATCTCTCACCATCAAGTAGTTCAGATGAAGCTGACAAAGCAATCAAAGAACTTTTAGAAAAGAATGGATCTCTGCAGGAAGAAGTAAGAAAGCTCAAAAGGGAACAAGAAATCCAGTCCATCAGGCTATATGAAATCTTGGAGCAAAGGAACAAGGCAGCTGAAGACTTAGAGGTAAGGAATAATCAATCCTCTCAGCTTGAAAATCTTGTAACTCAATTATCTAATGCAAATGAAGAAATTATGAATCTAAGATCTAAGAATGAGAATTTGAGAAATGACTTAATTACTGAAAGGAAAATCAATGCAAGCTTACAAAGTGATCTAATCTCTGAAAAACAAGTCAATGAGAGAATGGTAAAATCTCAAAAGGACATGGATCAATTGAATCTGCAAAATGAAGAAAACTTTCATAAACAAAATGGTAAAGCAGGCCTTGGATACAAGGAAGAAGGTGAATCCTCCAAACAGGGTACTCAAAAGAATCAAAGACCTACTTGCAGCCACTTTGGTAAGTTAGGTCATACATTTAACAGATGTTGGAGCAATGGAAAAGGCAAATTTAATGGAAAGTGTTACAATTGCAATCAGCATGGACACAAAGCCAATGAATGCAAAGAGAAACCGAAATTTGAAGGTAAATGTCACAAATGCCAAAAGCAAGGTCATAAGGCATCACAATGCAAATCCAAATCATTTAATCTAGCTGAACAACTTGTCAAAGCAATATTTGGTTGGGACTACAACACTTGGTGCAGATGTCATTATTGTGGGAAATATGGTCATACTGGCATAAACTGTGCAAGGCATCACCTAAGAAAAAGGGATACCACTATAAGATGTTATACATGTACAAAACTTGGTCATATATCTAAAAACTGCATGAACATAAAGAAAGTCGAGGATGAGAAGAAAATCAAAGTAGACAATATTGGGAAGCAAATGAAGCAGCAATGGATTCCTAAGTCTACCGAGCCAGATAATTCAAGTGATGGAATGGTCACTCAAGAAGTGAGTGACTCTACCATTTCCAATTAAGACTCATCAGGATAAGACCAGGACTATATCTACAAAGCAATATCCTAAGCAGTCCTAGAATGAAAATATGATCAAATCAGTATTTCAGATACATCAGGATCATGGCCGGTACATGACCTTACCGAGCTCAGTCGGGTGCAATAGGGCTTCTTTCACCAAGTTGCACTTGCCGAGCATGGTTGGTTCTTCTCTTACCGAGTTAAGGTCGATTTAACCTATTTTCTTTTGGTCACCGAGTTGCGAAGTTTAAGCCGAGCTAGTGGATGACAGTCTATCGATCGTAGCTACCTCCGTACTGAACATTAATGGCAAATTTTTCATCAAAAGGGCAGATTTTGACCTCATTTTTAACCGCGAATTCGAGATTTACACAGAAAAAAAAAAGGCTTTCAAGCGAGTTCAAGCGATTTGAAGAGATTTTCCAGCGAAGTATTCTTACGAAACCTTTTCACTCACCGAGCAGCAATGGCATCCGCAAGGCGAAGAAGGGTTCCGAAATGCTTGTGAAGGGAACGGAATGGAAGGCACCTACGTTCAAGCTCGTTCCTGCCATCGCTGAATCGCTCAATCCCAATGGAGCTCAATCATAGATTCCACCCAAGGTACTCCTCGTGAACGACATTCGCACTCATTTTAAGTGTGCTATTCAAGAAATAGGGACATTGGACATGGATAATGCCCTAGCAGAGTTATGTGTAAATGGTTCTCTCAAAATCGAGCACAAGCATTTGGAAACTAAAGGTTTGACTCACATCGCGCATATGCCTAGAAACTTCCAAACCAAATGGATTAGGTATATCTTGAGTCGAGTGCATAATGGTCAGTTGTGGTTGGAACAACCTATTTTGATAACCAAGAAGATGATTCACAAAATCACGGGTCTCCCGATGCTCAGCAAAGCCAAAACCACCAAAACCCTAGGACGAGATGAGTTATAGAGGCAAACCCTAGCTGAGTGGGATGGTAGAGGTTTGAAGGTTAACACTGTAACAGATCCGGAACTAAGATTTGGCATACATATTATTGCATATAAGTTATATAGTTCCAGCAGGTTAAATAGTGTACCGTGTGAAGCTGTGGATTTGGCCCTGAAAATTGTAAAGAAGAATCTTGAGTTTGATCTGTCAGAAGTAATGTTGAAGCAGTTAAACAAGAACATGGACAGTATAAGGACATCGAAGAATAACCCTTGTAAATTTGGATCTCTGTTAATATGTTTACTATTTTATGTACAAAAATTCTTTCCATCAAAGGGAACCATAGAATGGAGAAAAGATGTCCCAATTTTGTATCAGATTAAAGAGTTTATAGCAGAGATGGGAGAAAATTTTGATAGTATCATGGATAACTATTTTGAATACTTTAAGGAGAGGATGAATAACCGATTCAGAATTCCTCCTAGGCTTGTTGAAGAATATAAAGATGACGTATGTTTTATGGTTGACTGTGACAAGGTGTACATACAGGCAGTTAGACCCCGAGTTGCATGGGTGAAACCTCTTCCATATGAGGTAAATATTGATGAAGTAAGGGATATCATTGAAGCACTGGTAAATGAGCCAGTAGACCCAAGGCAATGGATTTTTGGTACTTATGATGAAGCAAAGGCCAGAATTGAACTGGAAATCAAAATTCCACAGGCCATCAGCAAAGGTAAGAGGAAAGTGGCCAAACTGAAAACTGCAATGGGTCCTCTTATGCTCACCGAGGGAAAAGGTGAAGATAAAGAAAGTGAAGAAGAAGAAGAAGGAGAAGAAGAATCAGAAGAAGAGCAACCGGCAAAGAAGAAAGGCAAGGTAATCATTACCAAGCCCAAGAAGCAGCCTACTGCAGTATTTACTCGGAGGACAAGAAAAGGTATTCAGGAACCTGTATTGGTCAAGCCTGCACCTACATTCGAGCAAAGGCTCAAATCATTGGAAGAAGGAGCTGGCATCACAAATTTCAAGGCATTGAAATTTGAGACAAGGACTGATGCAGAGAAAATGCAGATTGAGGAACTGGTACTTAACAAAATGGGAAAATGGAAATACTCCCCAGACCAGATTGCTCCTCATATCTCTAAAGAACTACTGGAGAGAGTACAGTCAAGATGGGAGTTAGCCACCAAGATGGTAAAAGATATATATGAGCAATCCCTGAAGAATCTTCAGCCTAGTCTCACTGGAGCAGAGGTAAAATCTGAATTGAAAACCTATGAAGGTAAAATGATGATCAGATTCCACACTTGTTTGATTTTGATCAAAGATATAGAGCATGTTGTAAATGATGCTACAAACATGTGGAAAAACATCTATCATCTACATAAGCCCAGTGTAGACCCAGTAGAAATAAAGGATGATGACAGCAGCAACAGCAGTGATGAATCAGATAGCTCTCCATCCATCACAGTTACACCAGGAGAGTTGCATGCAATGATGGAAGAGAAAGAGGAAGAAGACAAAGAGGAAGAAGCTGAAGAGGAAGATAAGGAGGATGATCCAGTAAAAATTGCAGCAGCAATTATTGCATCCCTTCCTCACTCCTCAGCTAAACTTGTGACATCATCAAGGTTGGAGTCAGCTTCAACAGGTTCATCTACACTAGATTTACCATCTACACCTGTCATATCTCAGCTCCAGGTATCATCAGTGGAAGTGACTACCTCTTCGTCTACCGAGCTGCACCCCTCTTCATCTACCGAGTTGGCCTCCTTGACTCCATCATCATCAGTTGGTATTGCTGTGAGTTCTCCAATTTTGACTACTCCAATTTGTTCTACAATTTTGTCGCCATCTACTTCAGGCACAGTGAGCTTAGATACTATATTACCGAGTGTATCACCATTTTTGGCCAGTACTCAAATTTTTGACCCTGTACATACTCCTATTGGCACTCAACCCTCAAGCATCCCAGTTTTTACTGCTAGTCCTTCTGTCTCTACTGTTGTGTCTATTCCAAAGGTCAAACCAGTCATCTCAGAAGTCAAACAAAAGCAACCATTAAGACTTATGATCACTGGAAAGGAAATTCCTGAAGACATTGACTTGGACACAGAGATAGTAATTCCAAAGATTGACTTTGATAATGCTACCATTAAAGAAATGAGGTATGCTAGTCAACTTATTGAGAAAAAGGCTACTCAGATGTAGTTAAGATCGGAAAGGGATAAGGAATACAGGATAATTGAGGATGCCCGGAACATAATTACTGAGGCTATAGGTGTTGATGTTGATACTTCTCAACACATTTTGATTCAATTGGAAGAGGCAGTTAATAAATTCAATGAAGATGCCTCCGGACAAGAAAAGCTAATTGAGCGTGCAACAAAGAAATTTGATAATAAGGTGTTGGGGCACATTGCCCAGAACATTGCAATAAATCAGGTTGCATTAACCTTAGTTTTGGCAGATATGGAAATTTTTTTTAATAATGTAACATCTCTTTTTGCTAAGCTTTGTGATGTTACCGAGTACACTAAGGGAATAAGAGAGAAACTAAATAAAATTGACGAGGATCTAAAGGTGAGCGCACAGAACTTGAAGCTTGACCCCAGTTCAAGCTCATCTCATCACCTCAGGATCAAATTTTTGTTAGAGAAGCAGGCAGAGCTGTTGAGAGAAGAGGCAAGGATCCGATCTACATTGATAGATATCCAAAACATGATCCTTCCCATCATGGATTCAATGCAGAAGCACATTGCACATTCAAAGACATTAATCCATGATAATAACTTCTCCATTGCAGACCATGTGATTGAACTTTTGGCTGAAGTTCAAGTAGCTCTTTCCACCTGCAAAATTTTGTAAGAGAATTGGGATAAGACTCTCCAGCTTATTCTTCAGGTACATTCAGAGTTCATCTCTCATTTTGGTGTTTCTATATAAGTATATATATTCTTTTATTCGTTGGCATTATTGTCAAAAAGGGGGAGATTATTGTTGGATATGTATACTATGGGTGAATAAGTGTTTTCAGAGAAATTGTACAAAGGAAGAGATATACAGCTCATGTAAATACTGTATGTACATTCTATGAGGGAGTTGTATATAACGAAGCTATGTATATTCAGAATCAGTCATCAGCATGTTAGATAAATTTTGTCTCATAAGTGTTTTTGTCACTAATGCCAAAGGGGGAGATTGTTGGCATTATGATACATTTTTGTCATTAGTTACAACACTTATTGGATTCTGAATGCTTACCGAGCTCTCACCGGACATTCCTTTGTAAGCCAAGCTTTACCTAGTTCTCAGTGTTTACCGAGTGATCGAGGTGAACAAATAAGTCAGTGTTTACCGAGTGATCGAGGTGAACAAAGCAGCCAGTGTTTACCGAGTGTTTGAGGTAAAGAAAGGAATCAATTTTGACCGAGTGAAGATGTACTTAGTATTGACCGAGAACTTCGTGATAACCGAGCTCCTGAGGTTATCAAGGAAATTAATTTTACCGAGCTCAGACGGTTATCAAGGAAACTAACTATCACCGAGTCACAAGGTTCTATCGAGTGTTTCCTTTGATCACCGAGCTACAGTTTAGATAGAAGTGTTCACCGAGTGACATCTCTTCTACCGAGTCTCCAGTGGTTACCGAGTTCAGAACTACTCGAAGTGTTTAGTATGGACCGTGCCTTCACTTCTACCAAGTGCATGACGATGCCGAGTAACGCAGTGGACGCCGAGTATCAGAAGGACACCAAGTCAGTTCAGTGAACGCGAGTTTTTACCTTGGGCCGACTTTGTATAGAGATTTGCACTTGTTGTTTTGGCCGACCTTGCATGTATTGTTTATTTGGATGGTATATATATGCAATATATTGTATCATTCAAATGTAATGGTAATGAATGAAAATGTGAAAGTGTGAAAGAAATACATGTGAGCGAAAGTATGTGTGCTGAGTTGTGAAGGTATTCAACAAGGTCAAATTTTGGAGCAGAAAAGTTTTATCTATCACATCAAGGTGAATCAAAGCATAGCGGATCTTATCAGCAATCAGTTGTAATTAGATCCACTGTTTCATTCTAACAGTTGAATCAGTTTTTGTAAATCCTTTAACAAGGTAGACTTAACAGTCTTTTGTAAATCTCTTAACAGAGTGCATACTTTATTGTATGTTTGTAAATCCTCTAACAAGGTGGATCTAGCAATCCTTTGTGCTCCTAATAGGGCAGATCACCAGAAGTGGTCATTGTAAGCCTTAACCGGCCAACTTCATACTGCAATAACGAAGCTTTGTGAGTTTCATCCCCACCCCAGTTTTACTTTCTATTTGGAAGATTTCTGGGTCACCAAATCTATGTGTTCAAGTGTTGCAAATGATTTTGTTTCATGCTTATAGTAGGTTACTTGGATGAATGGTGAATATATCAGTATGCAGTTTTATTGTTTGAAATTTTAAAAGTTACTGATTCACCCCTCCCCTCTCAGTAACTTGTCATATCTTGAATATTTCCAACAATTTACATTGTTAATGAGTAGATGTTTAAATTTTTGTATTTTTTAATTAAAATATAGTTTCGTAAATGTTTATTTAAGAAATTATTATTTTAGATGTTTTGAAATGTATTTAATTTATGTATTTATTACAATGTTGAATGATTAGATTAGATGTAAATTCATTGTTTAAACATGTAATTTTTACAAATAAATATAACCTCAACCTTGTTTTAACTATAACCTCGACCTAAACTCATTTTTTAAACTATAATCTCGACCTAACCATATAGTTATGTACAATAAAACCCTAAACATATATAACTATGTACTTAATCACATAACAACCCGCCAAGGGATCCAAACAAAAAACTTAGTATTTAAAATGATTTTACTTAAATTGTATTGTACTTTGTTTCATGGATCGAAAATGGATGATGTAAACTATTTTATAAATGTATATTCTTTCAACCTTTCATACCTTGTGACATGTATAGTAGATGATTGTGCATTCTGAATTAATTTGCCAAGTAGCATTCAGAACAAATGTATATATTATTTAAATAGATTGAACTGAAGTAGTTAATATTCTTTCATGTGGATGTGTTATTTATTTTACTTTTAGTACTTATAATTATTTAAAAATGAAATGTAAATGTGCTCATTGAGGAATGTAATTTCTTATGTTTTTTATAAATGTAAATTATTGTATGTATGTTATCGCTTGCTTAGTAAAACTTTTGATTAGTTCTTTGGATCCCTTGGTTGGGCATCATTTAGGATTAACTATAATGTCAATTTGTATTGAATTTAACTCTAATCATAACCCTTACTATCATCTTAACCTTAATCTTAATTTGCTAAAACCTACACCAAGTAATATATAAATAATTAAATAACTTTCCTATCTTACCTTGAGTACTAATTTTATAAATGTCAAACCCTAAAATTGTAACCTTATTTATGATTTAAACTAAATTATCCTAGAGGAGCATCATATCTACATCTACATGTCATGTACATTTGAATCTAAAAACATTTGTACATATCTAATTACATCAATTATTGCATAGAAAAGATTTAAAATTTGCACTATATATATTATCCATGCATATCATATCAAAAGAATCATATAGACATATGTCATTTACGACATGTCCATCATAGATAATCAAGAAGGGTACTTATGTAAATTTATATATATTTAACACTATATATTATAAGAAAAGAAAAACACCATATATAGGAGCATCTCATGTACATAAACAAAAAAAAATTACCATGACACATGTAATGAGATCAAATAATATTTGTAAGATTCATCGCATATAAGTTATCAACATGTATAGGGGTGATATAATCAAAATATCAAAAAATGAGTAATATCAAAGCATTATATCTTAATATCTAACACTAAAATAAACTAACCCTTGGGTAACCCTAAACCAAATTGAATATATCAAACTAGACTGAAAGGTAACCTTGGCCCTTAACTAATTAATTTATTATACTTATAAACCAAATTGAATTAAACCATGATCATAAACCTAATTATATATCCCAACTTAACAGTAGAAACCTTGAATTTAACCTTAAATCCTTTCCCCAACCATTAACCAAGTTGAACTGTTACCCTAATATTGAACAAAGTTAAACGTTGACCTTAAGACTAAACCAAATCACCCTAAACTAGAACTCAATAATATATTCAACACTTTAAAACAAAATTCAAACCTAACTTTTTTGAATTAATGTTGGTTTTTAATCTAAAAGCTCTAACTATAATTCTATATCTAAAACCAAATTTAGCACTTTAAAACTTAATTCAATTTATTAACTCTTTTACTAATTGAAACCTAAGCATGTAAACCTAATCAAACAGTACAAACCAAATTGAACCCTAATCCTAAAACTAATTAAACATTGATATTAAGGTCTCAAAATGATACATCATACAAAAATTAGAAGCGACTTGAACAAATTAGGCATCTAATTAAGTAACCCTCCCTCACCATCAAGAGGTGGAGGTGTCCACATCAGTGCGAGTAGGAGCCCAGACTACACCCTTGGATGCCTAAGAATATATCTAAAGAAGTGAATAACTTATCTTTCCACTGGATGCCTAAACATTTATATCCTAAGTGAGTATTCATCATGTAATATCTAATTAGGAGGGTATTGAAGCACTCTAACACCCCAATCCCTAACTAGATAGATTAGGTCTTGTTGGCACTTGTAGATTGTGTTTTTATGATGTATGCTATTTATGATGTATACACTTTGTGTTAGGATAGTTAAAACTGTATGTTAGATCATGTATTTTTTCACTTCATAGATCATGTTATGATGTATGTTAGACCATGTACTATTTTTTTACGACTTCTTATCATGCTTGTGTATGTAGTATATATTATTATGTTTCACCATGTTTTAAGTATATTCAAACCATTTTCTTTATTCTGACATATTTTATTCATGAGCATATGATACATTTTGTAAGTATATATGCAAGATGAAAAATAATTTTAACTATCTATAGAGCATTATTAGATAAATATCAAATCAAATTTATGCATTGAGATTCATACAAATAAAATTGACCTACTAGATTAAAAAATGTATTGATAACGTACCTAACAATGTATCATAAGTGATCTTAATGTGTTGTTTGGTAATGTAAGACTCATTATCACCTAATAAGACCTATTATGTGGTAGTAAACATATGAATACCTATCATAACCTATAACAGACATAATGACCTATTAGGACTCCTATGTCCCCTTAAGACACACATGTATGGATAACGTACCTAACAATGTATCATAAGTGATCTTAATGTGTTGTTTGGTAATGTAAGACTCATTATCACCTAATAAGACCTATTATGTGGTATTAAACATATGAATACCTATCATAACCTATAATAGACATAATGACCTATTAGGACTCCTATGTCCCTTAAGACACATGTATGGATAACGTACCTAACAATGTATCATAAGTGATCTTAATGTGTTGTTTGGTAATGTAAGATATAATCAATACAATGAATACGATGAGTAATGATCTAACATATAATCAATACAATGAGTAATGATCTTTAAATTATCATGTGCAAGTGACTTGTTTTTAATATTACAATCAATAGTAATTTGAAACTTCAAACAAATATTAATTTAAACATGCTCGAATGTAAAAGTAATGGAACAAAATAGGAGGTCATTACTTAAATTGACAATTAATTTATAATTTATCAAGTGCATACCTTTAACTTTCAAATAGAAGTAAACTCTCATTTTTGAATTAGTTTGTACAACATATTTCAAAATATATGTAAGACAATGTCAATGATATATTTATCGTTCAGTGAACTCAAAACATAAAATTGGTTCAACACATCTCTTCAAATGAGGTCCTGTAAAATAAAAATGTAAAACAAAAACACACATGTTAATAAAAACATAAATTAATATTCAAGGTATTTGAACTATGTAAATATATGTGTAATTTGTATGTACTTACTATTTGAAATTGCACAAGATGTTGATGTTTGATCCACTTTAACATATAAATTTGCATAAATTATAATTGCGACCTGAATAAGAGGTATATAAGTTCTCTAAATTGGTATTGACAACACAAACATACATGTAATTAAATTATATAAGTACATATATATAAAAATAATACAATAATGAAAAAACTTACATGTGTTTGATTTAAATGTAGTCATCCCACTGTACCATCTGTATCCTCTCTCTTTTGCAATGCATCTATGATTGTCTTGTTCTTGTCCATTGATATCGTCCATAATATCTTATTGGTGGGTCTCCTTTTATATCTTTCTAATTTGATATTTTTTGCCACAACCAAATGAGAATAGTGAAAATCTTCTTTTTGGTTTGGTAGTCTTCAAATGATGGCAAACCATTTCTTCTTGTTAGGTATCTACGTAGCCGGGTGCTAGCTACAATGACAGACCCGATTGGATACTCAAAACCATCATCATTTACTTGATGACATGTCACTTTTTTCTTAGGTTCCACACATCTAGCTAGCCAATACTCAGTCTGTTCATCATTATCACCGGGTGCAATAACAACATAAACATGTCCTACAAGATAAGATAAAGTATAGAAACACTTTAATCACATGAGTGTACATATGCAAATTATATAAATTAAAGCATGAGATCACAAAAAAATCTAAATTAAATTGTGCATACCAGGTTCTATGAGGTCTGAAATATGATCATAGTCTTCTGATGCAAAAGTAACATTCTGGCCTTCATTTACTATATCATCTTCAAAATGCATATCAGTGGGTGCTAATGATCTTTGTTGCCAATCTTCAACCCATTCTATATTTTCACATTCTTCCCATTCACTTCCAAGAAAAAATTGACAAAAAAAGCAAGCTCCCTAGTCCATATAGTCCAAGTGTTAGAATCTAAACTCCTAATTGAATGCCATTTAGCTGACCCACTAATTGTATCACAGTCATATCTTGAAGGGATATTATTTTCTTCAACTAGGTAGAAGAAATGTTTGATTATAGAGTTCTGACTTGATCCCGTGTATAAATATTTGTTACGCTATTCAAAAATCTCATGTGCATTTTTGAATTTAGCTTTTTTCTCAAATTTTAATTGCTCTCTACTAAGGGCTCTCTTCATGCATGCACCAGCACCATCATGTTCTCCTTTACCATGTCCAGCCTCAAAAAAAATCCACACATGTTGGATGTTAGTTTGCCTATGCGTCCTACTCAACCAATAGAACATTCTAGCATTCTTGAATTGTCCAGTACAATTATCTGACCATATCCAATGTTGTGTCATTTGAATTTGTTTCTCTTTTAAATTATCATAAAAGACCTTGAAATAATATTGGACAAACTTAGATGAATGGAGTTTATTATCACTTAAATAAAAATGATACTCTCTCAATATTTTTCAATCCTCCTCTGTACTATCAGGTTCATGCCTATAAACTATATGAACATAAATTATTGCTTGCATTGAATTGTAATATTGTGGTTGTATCTCTTCTTGTGGTGCAAGCATGTAGTTCTCTGCAAAGTCAACAACTGAAAGTACAGTACCAATTGGAAATGTATTCTTACATATGCAAAATTGTCCATCAAGCCATCTAGAATATTGAGAGTGTTTAACATATTTGGTATGATCACACTCTTAAACTCATCTATAAATGCATGATAACTAACTTTATCTGTAACTAGATCACACCTTCTTCCAATCTTCCCATCCTTCAATAGATATTCAATATTTTTGAATCTTTTTAACTCAACTAATTGTTGTCCAAAAGTAGTCAAAGCATTTTCATGCAAACATTCATCTAACAAAGAAAGATTTCCGCACCTATCACATGTACTAGAAAGACATGCATTGAAAAGAAAGTATTGATCATTAGGTGGCTTACAAAACAAACCTGATATGAAATCTTTTATAGTTTGAGGTGGTATTTTTATACCACATTCTTGCAACATTTCTTTACTATGCATGGTACCATGTATAGATCAAAATACATCATAACAGTAACGAAATTGAATATGAGTTTTACAACAACATGTGATTATTTCCTTGTTAATCCTTACATACCATTGTTTACACTTTTCAAAAGATCTTTGACTAATGGTAATATTTAATACCTTACCATCTACAATTTTTTTAAAAAATTCAGTTTAAGTCATGTCCAAAAGGTGTTTAGGATGTGGATCACGTATTTTTGACCCAATTCTCAATTTAAGAACATCTCTTGAATTAGGTGATACTCTTATATTATCATGCCAAAAATTTTCAATCAAACTTTTGATTTCACTAGTAAGTTTCATATGACATCTCGGGAGTCTACCACTAGAAGTCCATAAAATATTTGCTGGATCACATTCAAAGTTAACCCTTCTCTTTATAGCTCTTTCTAAAGTCTTACGATTCACATTAAGATATCCACTCATGTTGCTATTCAATCTTTTGTCAGATGTTGATTTGTTAACTAAAGTTGTTGTTATTGCTCATCGTGCTGCATTCTTATCTTTAGACTGACTTATCTTTTCGATAACATCAAAGGCACTAGCAACAGTGGATACAACTTGTTTTAAAGACTCATTTTTATTCTTGGATTTTGCATACATTCCAAACCTTCTCATTACTTTTCGCATTTTAGACATTTTAATTAGTTGCAACATTAGCTGACATTGAAACCCAAATTTTTTATTATAAAAAAAATGCCTATACAATCTATTAGCATGTGTCCTAATTAGTATCCATGAAACCAATCCCTCAAGATTATCTAACACATCATTAGGAATATGAAAATTATGTTCAGACACTTTACTATCATCCTGACATGTTTGTTCAGTAGTTGGTGTTTCTATGTCTACATTCATGCAATTTTTATTTTCAGACACTTTACTATTTTTAATATTATTTGGGATTTGAATATCATTTTCAAATTTTCTTGGTATTTCTTTAGGGGCTAACATTTCAATTGGAGTTTTTTGTGCATGATTGTTTGACAATTGCTTCTCATGAAGAAATCTAAATCGTTTAAATTAGTAACCTACTTCTAAAAAATCACCAATTTCATCATGAGAGGAAGTTTGAGGGTTTGGAGACACACCTGTATTGAATGCATGATTAGAATGTGCACCTGAATTTTCTTGTATTATGTTCTCTTCTTTGACCTCTTCATCCATTGTGGTATCTTCAATGTCTTTCTCCTTTGAAACATTGTTCAAGTCTCTAATTCTCTGTCTTCTCTTTCGTTGACGTTGTGCTTCATTCTCTTTATTTGCTGCAATCTCCTCATTTGTCAGAACTTTTGCTTTCTTCTTTCTTCATTGTTTTTATCCCATGTTTACACCAATTTTGAATTTGAATCAGTAGCTTGCAAATTGTATAAGAGGAAAAAAAAATAGAATAAGCATGACAGAATTCGTTGCTACAGATCGAAACTGTTATTCAATCATTTCAATCATTGAAATTCGGTCTGTGGGGTAGTTTTTGGGGCCCAATGGGTACATTAGAAATGGGTAACTGCTTGCTTAAAAATTGGGCACCCGATTCTTTAAAAATTGGGTACCTGTTTATAAATCAGGTACCCAATTTTAAAAAGAATTAGGTACTTGATTTTTAAATAGTCGGGTACATCGATTGAGAGCAATCAGGCACTTGATTTTTGAATTACAAATCGGGTGCTGGATTCTTGAGACATGAGCAGGAATTTGGTATGGCTTCCGAATTTTGCATGGGGTTTTGCCTTGGGGAAAGGCATGGCATAGGCTTGGTCCCACCAAGCCATGCCTTTATGATCTTTTTTTTTCTAAGGCATTTAATCGACAATTTTTGGTATTGTTGTAATTTTTTTATAGTCATTCCCATTGAATTTTTTGATGAGACAAAAACCCATTATAGGTCTTACTGTTTTGATTTCAAAAATGTAAATTTTATAGTGTTATTAGTTTATTTTCTATTTTTCCATTATTTATTAATCAAAACTATCTCCTAAACGTTGAAAAGTGACATTCACTAAACTTTAATAACTTTTTTATTTTATAATTTTTCTTAAATTAATTTATATGTCATCAATCTACATACAATTCTTTTGATGTTAATTTTTTTTTTTTGAAAAAAGTGAGATTTTGATCAAATTATGTGGTCTATACACGAGAGGTTTAAAAATGTACCTTTATAGCCAATTAATAATTAATAATAAATAAATTATTCAATAAAAATTTAAGGAAAAATATTGTCATCAATCTTAGGTGTATTAGGTAACTCCCTTTAAAAAGATTTGCAAAAATTCATTTATTTGTGTCAAATTATGGTGTCCGTACACGAGCATGGTATGGTCTTGAACCATGCATTTTGAAAAAGTGGTTTTTAAAGATTCATACCAAAAAAAAATCTATCATATGGGTACACAAATAAATTACTTATTCAAAAACTAGATTCCGAACACTAAAATTTTTATTCCTGGAGTTTTTTTATATTCAATCTCTAAATACCTCAAATTTTGACATCAATTGACAAAAAAATTTCAAAAACAGGAAAAACACTTCCACTTTTTGGCCAAAAGTGAGACCCAACTTCTTGCACTGACCCCATGATAGAATGTGATTGTCTTCACAATAGCTCTTGTACCCAAGTATTTGGTAGCTTCGCAAATTGTACCAATATATTTTGAATTAAAATTATTTTTTGTGTTCGAATAAGTATCTAATGACAAAATGATTAACTATATGTTTAAACATGTCTTACTAATTTTTGTTATTAATATTTATAAATTTTTTATTTTTTTAAAAAGTACATTAGTTTTATATTTAATAATTTATTCTAAATTTTAATCATATTTTAAATTTTTTTTAGTGAAATCAATAGCATAATTATATAAGAAATGGTAGATGGAATGATATTCACATGATATATTGTTATTACTTCATTTAAGAAGAGACACAATAACATTACATTGGAGTGCATAGTATATAAGAATATCGGGGAGAATTATATTGATATTTTAAAAAGTAAATAATTTGATTTTGTAACTAAAAATAAGTATTATATGGATAACATAATTTGTAACTAAAATATAAGAATTATATGGATAACATAATTTGTAACTAAAATATAAGATTTATATTGATAACATAGTTTGACTAAAATATAAACAAGCAGACAGAGAGACTAGTTGCTAGGGGAGTTGGATTTGATTTTCACTTTTTAGTTTTGTTTTGTGATATTTGTAGGGTCTATAGATAACATATTTTCACATCAACATACACAAGATCCAAGATTTCCCAACCAAAATACTCAAACAAGATCCAAGGTGGCGTAAGAGAAAGAGATTAGTTGCACGAGATTAGTTTTTGGGGTTTACTCCATTTGATTTTCACCTACTTGTTTTGTTTGTTGACTATTGTAGACATTCTCTAACTAACTAACTAAAATGAATGATTATGCTATGTATATGTCATCCAATACATCCATGATAGAATGAGATTGTACTCACAATAGCTCTTGTACCCAAGTATTTGGTAGCTTCACAAATTGTATCAAAATATTTTGAATTAAAATTATTTTTGTGTTTAAATGAGTATTTAATGATAGAATGATTAACTACATATTTAAACATGTCTTATTAATTTTCCTTATTAATATTTATAAAAAACCATATTTTTTTAACGTACATTAATTTTATATTTAATAATTTATTCTAATTTTTAATCATATTTAAAAGAAATGTTAGTTGAATCAATAGAATAATAATATTTGTGAACATTTTTTAATAAATGTAATATTCTTTTTTCCATGTGAATCACATCTATTTTTTTTCCATTTTTATAAAATATTTGAAATAGATCATCTTTTAAAAATCTCCTATGAATACGAAACTTAATGTACCTATCCAATCCATGCTCATGACATGCATCCACTTGTCCACCTAAGTACCATCCCATCCAACTCATTGGGGATTTTTCAAAAAATTAATTTGTAATATTAAAAATAATAAAAATTAAAATACTATTATAATTTAAACTTAAAACATATGTGGCATGATTTCCAGAGCAATATTATTAAATAATTGGTTGCAAGAACTTTTTTTTCTATATCACAATGCCCTCGATCTATGGCATAATCATTTTCTAGATAGTCTAGCTTTCTAGGTACTGATTAACATGAACAAATTTCCACAATCATTCATAGTAGAGAGATGCATATTTTGGATTCGATTGTGTGCCATATTTTTGCATCAACATTTCAAATCACACTTAGTGATCCATCATCAGGATGTGAAGAGCTAGAGGAGAAGGTTCACTGAGTGTGGTCTAAAACATTGATGCAAAAATATGGCACACAATCGAATCCAGAATATGCATCTCTCTACTTTGTAGATACTATTAAAAACTTTAATTCATTCAATAATTCTATTATAAATTCCTTGATATATTGCTTTCCACACATGACAAAAATTTACAATTGAAAGTCTTCAAGAAGACAAAAATTGAAGATGATTGCACCAATTTCCACCCTTCATTTTTTCATCGTTGATTTGGATGGTTTTTAAGCTTCTCATGTTTCGTGAAACTTTACGCTCACTAACAAAAATAATCTCCTACTCATAAGTGATGTGAACACAAAAGAATCAATTGTGTGTCATCAATTATTATTATTTATTATTTATACTATAATTTATAATGAAACAACTACATATATTTCCATCGAGAGCCACAAGCTCACCAAAGAGTTCACGCTATCCTTTAGGGCCCATTTGGTTGATGGAATAGGAATAGACAAATTTGAATATGATTTTTATTTTTTGTTTGGTTCATCACTTGGAATAGGGAATAGGAATACATATTCCCATTTTGCCTCTAAAATGAGCTTATACCCATTCCAAACAATAATTGTTATTGGAATAACCATTCCTATTCCCAATATTACATGCTTATACTCCATTCCTATGCCTGAGGGCAAACGGGCCCTTAATTTTACCAAATCGGGTTTGAAATTAATTTGAACTTATCTATGCACACATTTCTATCTTATATTTTATTTAGATTATAAAAATTCAGAGATTTCTAAATAGGAAGGTGTTTTATTTAGGAAGTAGTAATAAGTTTCTAGTAAATACATTTGATTTTGTATAATTTATTGTCATATAAGAAAATCTATAATTTATTATTATTATTATTTATTATATTAATTTTATCTATTTTTAAAATCAATTTATTTTTTATTAGATATTTAATATTCATTATTGTTTACTATATTTAATTAAATTAATATATAGGCACATGATCTTGCTAGGAGATTTTCCTAGAATCCTCTTCAAGTATATCTAGATTTGGCATGCTTTAAGGATGGAGATTCTTCTCACTCTTTATAAGGATAGAAATTTTGTTCTTTTATCTCGTAACCTTCTAGATATAAATGTTTCTATGTATGCTAAAGCTTGTATATGTATTAATGTAATGATGTAGATACAAGTACAAGCCAACAAGGTGGTCCTTGATGTGACCCAAATGCAGGAGCTGCTCAATCATGCCATGTACGGTTGTCCAAGTTCCCTTAGATTTTGCTTCCATGGATTAGACTTCACCTTGTGTTCATCATTGAGGTCACAATTCCTCTTCTCGCCACTCATGGATGCCAAGCTCTCAAGCTCCCCTCCCCCAGTGATGGTTTTGATGACTAACATCACCACTCAGCCTCTCTACGACAAGGTTCTAGCTAGTCCCTGATTGCTCTTTGTGTTCATTTTGTTGTCTCTAGTTGGCCTTCTTCTAGTAGAGATTTGAAATGGTCATTCCCCTACCTACACTTGACAATCTTGCCTCTCAAGACGAACTAAGAAGAAAAAGAAAAATATGTTGCTGATGATGAGTGGGCTCCTCTTGAGCCACCCACCAACCCCATTGATGTATGGGGTTCTGTTGACCACCATGATTCACCGCCCTTGGTTGGCATTGCTTTAGCCACATGAGGGCTATATATATATATATATATATATATTTTGATGAGTAGTTGTTTAGCTTTCTGACTTTTCCATGTGAACTCACAGAGAGTGAATTTTTTACTCTTAATTTTTAAATTTTTTGATAGGTAATGAGTTGAAGCCTAGTTTAAGTGGATTCAAACCCAAGACCTCTTCGATGAGAGGCTCACAAATTACCATTGTGTTATGAGCTCGTGCCCTTTTTTACTCTTAATCTTATATAATTATAAAATAAAATTATATAGTACTAGCAATCGCTTAGTGACATGTATATTAATTAATGAAAAAGAGAAAGATTAAATAAAATATAATTATTTATTAGAAAAAAGAGGATTTTTAAAAATATTTATATTTATTGAAAATTATCTAATTAACTAATAGATATAAAATTTTAATATTTGTATAGATGCTTGTATGTAAGCTTGAAGAACCAAGAAATTAAAATTTAAAAGTTAAAAATTTGTATAAACAAAAAATAATAATGATTTGACTAGATTTTTACATTCAAAGTTTTTTTTTTTTATCAGTAAAATGCCAAAGTCATATCAATTATATTAATAAAATAAAATAAGATTTACAAAATTTTCATTCAAACAGGCCTTGGTAAGAAAGAACAGAGAAGAAAACCTCCAGTCTTGCCTGGAACTTATGTTCTATACATAATTATAAAAATAAAAGGGCATACCCCAGTTTTGATGAAATCCATTCCCTTCACTTCTTTTGATTAATTGAGTTTGTATACTATATATCAAAATATTGGCACACTTCTATAAACACTCACTCTCCAAAATACCCATGAAAGAGAACAACTAAAGAGATGGCTTAGAGCGCTCTATCTATGACATGCAAAAGTACAAAATATAAATATGGTGGTGACTCTCAAATGAACTAAGTTATGAAACCCTTGCAAGGTGTACCATAGAATGAGAGATTCAAAGATGAGAGAAAGAGTGCTAGCATCCAAGAATCAATATGCAATGCAATGCAAATGCAAGATAAACTAACAAGATGAGAGAATTGCAAAGCCTTCCTATTTATGCTATGTGATCTAATTTAGAACATAAAGAAAAATACGCTAAGAATGCCATGAAGCTATGATGCAAGTAGAATGAAAGCTAAGCTAGAATACAAGAATGCACTAAGTTCTCCAAAGCTCCAAAGTCACCTAGAAATCCTATAGAATAACATTAGTACAAAGTATAAGGTTTTGAGAATGAGGAGAGAACCCTCTCTTTTAAAGAAAATTAGACAATTGAGATTAAAAGCCAAGAGAGGCTTAATTAAGGGTGGATGATGCATCTTGAGTGATCCATGTGCACAAGAATATCACCTAATCACCATGTGCCAATGAGAAGTGTCACAACATCCTAGACTATAACTTAAGTATCCAATAAGTTTTGATAAACACTTAATATCAAGGGGAGGGAAGTGTTGAAAAAAAAAAGTTTAGCGAGTTGCTAAAGAAACACCAATGAGACAAGGAAACCCTTATGAGCTATGTAGTTTATGACCCCTAAACCTAGATGAGAGTTGGTTCTAAGCTAGCCAAGGCAAAAACAATATGAGATGAATGGATCATGAGCATGAGTGAGATACCAATAGACATTGGTGCAAGGGTCTCAAGTAGTGGATATTTCCAAGTTTTTACCACTTGGTAAGATTTTTAAATGTTTTTTTTTACTTTTAATATTTTTTTAGGATCATAAGTTATGTACAAGTACTGGGCAGCAAAAGAACTAAGCATATAACTTCTTGAGGTGTAATATGTTGATAGGCTTGGGGATCTATTCTCCCTCAGTTGTAGACAGCTGATATGCACTAGATCAAAATGCAATAGTGACAATGTAGGGAGCTAGTCAATTATTTTTGAACTTTCCTTTTTGTTTTCTATTTCATTGATATTTTGGATTTTCTATGAGGAAAAGATCTCCAACTTGAAGCTCTCTAGGATGAACTTTCTTATTAGAACTAGTAGACATGCATTTTTGGTAAGTCCTCATACCATCAAAAAAACCTTATGACACTCATCTAAGACCTCAAGCTCATGTATCCTCATAGTCCTATAATTTTCATAAGTGATTAGCCCTTTCAAGGAGACTCGTAAGGATGAAATATCAACCTCAAGTGGTAAAACAACCTCAAAACCATAAACTAGAGGATACTGGGAGTGTGTATGCTAGTTCGATATGCCAAAATGTGGGGTTAATCTACAAATTCCAATATCTCCCAGACTTATGTATAGTTCTATGGAAGAGTAGTGTCTTACTTGAAGCCTCAACTTGACCATTCCCTTGGGGATAATAGATAGAGGACCAATGTTGCTTGATCTTGAACTTTTTACAAAGTTTCCTAAGGTCCAATATTAGTGATTATAGAGGACAGAATATCGTAGTGACTGATGCTGTGATTCAAAATGAATAGGGCAACATGTTTTCTTGTAGCAGCTAAAAGTGGAACAACCTCAACCCACTTAATGAATTACTCCATTGTAGTGATGATAAATTTATGTCCACATGATGAGATAAGGTTTATTTTGTCGACTAGGTCAAAGGTCCATTGCTCAAAAGGCCAATGCATGATAAATGAAATTAATTCTCATCCAAGAGAATGAATTAGGTTATCATGTAGCTGACACTTTTTATAGGATTTAGCATAGTGTATGACATCTTGTATAGTAGGCCAATAGTAACTAACCCAAAGAAGTTTCCAAGAAAGCACAAGGCCATAAGAGTGTTACCCACAAATGTCATCATGTACATTAGCTAATGCTCAGTTAGACTCTTTTGTCTCTAAGAAACCAAGGATCATTCCATGTAGACCCTTCCCATACAAGTCACCAAATACATGTTGGAATTCTTTAGAATAATTGTGTGAGGGGACAGGGTGCAGGGGGTGGGGGGTTTGTGAATTAGCTATCCAAGGTCTAGATGTACAAATAAAATTTTTCAATGCTTAGTAGATTCATATCCATAAAACCTTATCATGCATGTAATGCCCCGCTCAGAGATCCTTGGAACAAGGATGAAATACAATCCAAGATAAAATTTTTTTAACAAGTATGAGTGCACAACACAACATCATACACAGATCACAAGGATCACAATAGAAGACTTAACCACCATCCTGGAAACCAATGAATCTCCAAATGCCACTACTTGAATTGACACACACACAACAGAAAATAGAATCTCAAAAAGACAACAGCACAAAGAATCTAAGATCTATCAAAGCATGGAAAATTAAGTAAACCCAAATGGTACTAGAATTACCAAAAAATGATCCCTGAAAACTAGTAGAGACACCCACCATTTTTTGCAAAGGATGTGCAACATGCCATGTGAGAGCATACCTTCTCTATGAGGATGTACACCAAATGACATGAGAATGTACTTGACCAAATAAGCAAGCCACCCAAAATTGGTGTTGGGTTTCACGCGAGAAAGTGCCAAAAGCAACATGAGAAGACCCAACACACCATTTGAGAACTTCCATTCTTGTGTGAGAAACTACAAATTCATGTGAGAATCCAAAATAGAAAACTAGAAAACGTTAAGGGAAGAAAGCTAAAAATTGTATTCCTCCACACCAGGGAGTACCAAATCCACAAATCAAGGAAGGGACACTTGAATGAATAGTTACCAGACAAAAATTGCATCTAACCATCTAACATAGTTGTGAAGGGAAAGTACAAAAGGAAACATCAAAGTGTACCAAAATAATATCACAATAAAATGAAACAATATCGCAATGAACTGAACAACCAAACTAAGTACGCAGTTCCTCCCAACTATAATGGCATCATAAGACCATCATGGGCCCTAGCCATCCCTTGCGTGTAACATTCCAAAATACCAACTAGATCATTGGTGCTAACTTATGAGGAAGTCACTACTAAAACATGCTACAACATAAGCATAAGGAAATATAACATGCTAAAAGTAAAGCATAAGATAATCCTACAAAAATGAATATCATCATCTATCATATGCTAATCATCATAATAAGGAAATGCATCAAACTAACATCATATAAACATGATATACAAGCATTCCAATGAAAGCATAAATCATAAAAAAGAGTACTTTGGAACCTGAAGTACCAAGTGAAAACATCTAGCAACAATCACACTATGACAAAAGACTATCTTTGTACACCAGTGCCTAATAGTGGTATAGGTAGCTACACCTCCCAACAATGTGGAGCTTGTAGGACCACTCCCCCCATGTTGATGGAGATAATAATCCAACCACAAACACACATAAAGAAAATGTCCATGGCTAACACTCACAATAAATACTATGATGATTCAAACCAAGAACATAGACAATGCATAAACTATAGGTCCTGGTCAGACACTCAATGGGCTACTAAGTAGGGGCTAACATCATGGAGAGTCACTTGGCATCGACAAGCCCAAGCTTGGATCATGTAGATTCAACTCCTTGACATAAAGCTCTAGCACTATGTCCTCAAACTTAATCGAGTGCTCACACATTATATTATCTTAAGTTTTATTATCACCCATCATTTTATTTAGTTATCACTTAATTAAAGCTCCTTCTGCCAACCAATGACACCATGATCACCAGGCTGTGAGATAGAAGCCCCCTCCATATGCTACCCTACCCTACCCATACTTATTGAATGATGAGTGCCCATAGGCATGCAAACTCCCCACCCAACCCCAATGATCATAACTTCTGGAAGTACCACAGAAGATTAGGCCCTGCAAGTCACCTAACAAATGTATGTGATCATGCTCATGTTTGGCACATGACCATTACAAAGATCATAACACAAGGACTGGATGACAACACAATGCAAAAATACACTCCACCAAAAATAGACTTGGGAGGAAAGATGTGACACACATCCCAATGCAACATAAAAGTGCAATAATGGTCTAACTGACATCCAAATGGATGATCTAGGTCCACGACCAAACTCATGCCAAGAAAATTTGAGAAAACAAGGTGGCACACAAAATGAGGTAAAAACCTCAAAAACTAGAAAATTTCAAAATTAAAACCCATTTGGTCTTTGGGTACAAAACCCTCAAAAATTCAATAATATTTGGGTTTAGACATTATATGTAAAAATAGGTAGCATAATGATGTAAAACCCCAAACCCCCATCCCAAAAATAGGAAAAATGTTCATACCTAACCAACTGGGTAGAACCAGCAAAGAGAAATAGAGGGGAACACTAGTTCTCAACCTCCTAACATATTTCTACCCAAAATAGAAGCTAAAATGGAGTAGAAAAAAGAAAAGAAGAAAGACCTACCTAACAAAAAAAGGGGATGAAACTGAAATCAGTCTGATAAAATAAATAACCCGCCGATATTGGCAAAAGTGATGACAAAGTAAGGTCTCCCCGAGCTGGATCCAACAAGCCTAACCTCGCGAAGGTCCCACACTCATAGCTCTCACAATGAACATATAATTAATCCTTTAGAAAGAGGATTTTAGCAAAGCTCTCCAATTTCTAAATTGCAAAATTTATAAGTGAGAATAAAAATCCCTTTTTCAATACTTATTCACTTTTAGAGTGAATAATCAATTAGGAAAAATAGTCAATTAGACTAGCTAGAGTCCAATTCAACCCAAATGAAAATAGGTTATTCATCGTAATAGGAATTCACCTAAGGAAAATATGCTAGAAATTGAATTCAATAATATCTAAAGCTCAAAAACCAAAAACCACAAAAAATCCCTTAAGAACTTTCATGACAATGCGAACCTCTAAATGCACAGACATGCTCACTGGTATAATCGCATAATGGAAATGCATTCAGATTTAATAATCATTGAAAGGTTTAATTAAATAATTAAAATAAAGATACGTTGACCATACAGGGACAACATTGGTAAAATATGAATAGCTAAATCACTAACTCCATGTGACACTATCAGGGATATAAATCCTTCACACTAAAATACATGATCAAGTGCAATTGCATATAATATCATAGCCAAAGAAATAATGCATTAAATATCTAATTATTACATCACTCATGTTCACATAAATCATAAGGAGACAAGAATGAAGTAAATAACCATAGCATAAAATCCATCACATGATAGAATCAAAGATATGTCCAAATACTAAATAATTAGATATCATCATAGACCTACTGCCATCTCAAAATGACATCAATATGCAAATAAGATGAATTGAACAACATAGTAGTAAAACATCTATTCTACTGAATTAAATTATAACATTCAACCTTCAAGTCATCTCAAATTACATAGAATAAGAGTATCAAGTATCTCTCAAATCAAAATAGACAAGGTACAGACTTCAAACATGAGAGGCACTACATCCTCCCCCACTAGCAGAGGCTTACTCCTGGAAGCTGACAAAAAGATAGGGGTACAATCCCCTCAGTCATGTAGCATCTTCCCAAGTCGCAAAGGTCTCATCACTTAGGTCCCATTGGACCCTTACTTGCTTAATGTCCCAACCTCGTAAGGTTAGCCTTCACTATTGTAGGATATGAATGGGCTCCAAAGTAAGCTTCCCATCTGCTACATGAAAAGCATCCCAATCAAGAACATGGGTCACATCCAAAATATATTGCCTCAAAATAGAAACATAAAAAATATCATGGATGTGTGATAGGCTAGGTGGCAATGCTAGTTGATAAGCAACAGGACAAATCCTCTTGAGGATCTCAAATGGTCTAAAAAAATGAGGTGCCAACTTAGAGTCTTTCCCATAATGGATGGGTCTCTTCCTCGACCACACTCTCAAAAATACCCTATCACCAGCAGAAAAGTGATGATCCAACCTATGGGCATATGCATACTTCTTCTGCCTATCCTGAGCAGTAACCAAATGCTCTCTAATGTGGAAAACCTATTACTCCATATCTTGAAGCATCCCTGGACCCAAAAGAACTTGGTCCTTTAAATAATCCCAACTCAAAGGGGTATGACATGGTCTACCGTACAAGGCCTAAAAATGTGACATGCCAAGAGAATTATGATACCCATTGTTGTATGCAAACTCAAAAAGGTACAAACAGTCCCCCCACTTTACTTGCCTATCCATAACATACATGTGAAGCATATCCTTCAAAACTTGATTAACTCTCTCAATTTGACCATTGGTCTTTGGGTGATAAGTCGAACTAAAATTGAGCTATGCACCCAAAGCATGTTGGAGAGACATCCATAGTGCAAAAGTAAACGCTAGATCTCTATCTAAAATAATTTGATGGGGGATCCCATGCAAATGAACAATATCCTCCAAGAAAACATGCACTATAGAAGAAGCTATGTAGGATAAAATGTCCTACTTTAGACAAATTGTCCATTGTCACCATGATAAAATCATGCCTCTATGATGATATAGGCAACCTTATGATAAAATCAATAGATATTGTATCCCACTTCCACTCTGGAATGGTATGTGGCTGCAAAAGATCTCCTAGGTGCTAATGCTCTACCTTCACTCTCTGGCACTCAAGACATCTAGCAAGAAAATGAGTAACATCCCATCTCATCCCTAACCAAAAGTACAGGTGCTTGAGATTAGCATGCATCTTCTTGACACTAGGATTTGCAAAACACAGTGCACAATGCGCTTCTAACAAAACCAAGGTACAAAGATCACCCAAAATAGGTACACAGATATGCCTCAAGTATCATAGTAGTCCATCACACTCAAGCATATAACTTGAAAATATCCTCTCAAGGGTATTTCCAAACTCAATCTCTGCCCTCATGTCCTAATACCAAGTGTCACTAGGCAAGGCCTCTAAGATATGGCCTCGCAAATCCACTCCCAATGACAAAACTGATACCTCATGTCACCTCCTACTCAAGGCATCTGTGGTGACATTCTCCTTTCCTTTAATGTAATGAAAATTAAAGTCATACTTGTACAAGAACTCCATCGAATGACACTGCCATGAATTTAGGTTTAGCTAAGTAAAGATATACTACAAGCTCTTATGATCACTATGCAACTTAAACCTATGTCCCAAAAGAAAATGCCTCAAATGGACAAGGGCATGCACTATCGCTACAAGGTCTAAATCATGAGTGGTGTAGTTAAGCTCATGGTCCTTGAGTTTCTTGGACTCATATGCAATCACTCGACTATCCTATATCAACATTGCACCCACAACTTCCAATGAAGCATTTGTACAAACCATGAAATCACCTATAGGATTAGGCATTTCAAGGACTAGTGCACTAGTCAAATACTCCTTAAGAGCATTAAATTTTTCCATGCACTAGTCTAACCAAACATACTTCTTCCCTTTCTACTAAAGAGATGTGATGGGATGAGCTACTCGTGATAAATCCTTTGCAAAGTGACAATAGTAACTTGCCAATCCCATAAAACTACAAACTTCTAAGACATTAGTGGGTACCAACCAATCCATGAAAGCAAAAATCTTCTCTGAATCCACTGTAGTTCCATCACCAGTGATGATGTGTCCCAAATACTTCACCTTTGACTGGAAGAACCTACATTTACTCAAGTTTCCATGCAACTGGTGGTCTCTTAAACATTGCAATACTTGATGTAAATGGACTTCATGCTCTTCCATAGTCTTTGAATATATCAATATGTCATCCAAGAATAAAATGATACATTGATTGAGGTAAGTGTGAAATACACCATTCATCAAAATCATAAATACTAATGGTACATTTGTTAACCCAAAGAGTACAACTATGAACTCATAATGCCCATATTGCATACATAAAGTTTTTCTATGAATGTTAGCCTCCTGAATATGAAGCTGATGGTATCCTGACTTTAGATCAATCTTTGAGAATACTCATGCTCCTTTCATCTGACCAAACAAGTCATCTATCCTTGGCAATGGATAAAAATTCTTCACCATCACCTTATTCAACCGTCAGTTGTCAATGCACAAATGCAAAGAACCATCCTTCTTCTTGATGAAGATGATTGGTATACCCCATGGGGATATACTAAAATGAATATGGCCCTTGGCCAAAAATTTCTCCAACTATAATCTGAGCTCACTTAACTCCTGAGTAGTCATGCAGTAAGGAGCTCATGAAATTGGCTCCACTCCTGGTACAAGATCAATCTGAAAATCAATGTCACACTGTGGTGGCATACCTTGAATCTCATCAAGAAACACATCAACATACTTACAGAGTAGGTGATCATCAAGTGTCATTGTATGACTTTTGGCTTCCTCAAGATCATTTATAGAAATAAGGAACAACTAACAACCCTTCTACACACTCTACTTTAGCTAATTACTTAAGATCATTCGAAGTGAGACTGGTCTCTAAACTCCCAAAGTTCCACTTGCTCATCTATGTCATCAACACACTGTACCATCCTATGATGACAATCGATATTCTTCTGATGGGTAGCTAACCAATCCATTCCCAACACAATGTCATATTATCCCAAAGGTAAAATGTGTAGGTCCATTATGGTGGTGAAGGTACCTAAATCCAAAATATAATCATTGACTAATGAGTATACGACCACTTCTAAACCCATGGCTAACTCAACCTACCACCTATCAACTTGACATACTGCCACCAACCCACATCACTGAAAAAGAGATGGTGATATGAAAGAATCAGAAGCAACTGAGTTGAATAAAATTGAAGACAAAATACCATGCAATGTACCTATAGCCTCGACTATTGTACCTTGATGATTTGCATGATAATTGTCAACCATCGTAAAGACTATGCGATTCCTACTAGCATCTCCTACAATAGGCTCAAATCTTGCTATGCCCTTACTAGGTCCTGAAGATGATTTGATTGAACACTCAAAAGATTTATGGCCAAGCTAATCACAAGAAAAATCATTTCCCTTGAAGCTAGAACCTATTCCACAACCACCTTGAGTAGCACTAAGATAAGGTGCACTACCCATACTAGAATTTTATTGAACACTCTGAGGAGATGATCCTACTAAGATTTGTGGCCTCAACCTTGGTTATCTCCTTTCTTCTTAGTGGTACTAGAAGATTGACTATCCTTTCACCAAAACCTCTTCTTTTCCTTACTATGATAACTACCCTAAGAGGTTTTTGATTGGGTTTGGCCTTTCCTTGAGGATTGGATTAAATATATATCTTGCCCTAAATTATGAGCACTTTGGTTTTGAGAACTAGATCTGCTATTGAAACATCTAGCCATGTTTTCCTCTTCAATACATGTCTTCTCAACAACAAGAACAAGAGTCCTAGGTTGATGCATACAAACTTCTCCTATCAGGGCATCCTTAAGGCCTTAGATGAAATGATGAGCTAGGAGTAAATCATCATGGTTGTATCATGCGTACTTCCCAAGCTCAAAGAACTATATTTCATACTAATCCACTATCATGTTTCCTTAATGGATCGTGTGGAACTCATTAGCACGGGCCTCTCTAAACTGAGGAGCTAGGAATCTCTCTCAAGACCTCTCCTCAAAGATCTTCCAAGTGAGATCTAGAATGCTATTTTGGAGCTTTTGCCCCTCAATATTCCACCATACAGATGTGTGGTCCCTCAACTACATAATTGCACAACATGCCTTCAAATTGGTTTCATATGGGTATATGGTGAAGCACTGCTCCATGTCCAATATAATAACTAAGTTTTTGTCTTGAGGACACCTCCCTTACCATCATATAATGGTGGTTTGGAATGATGAAGAGACTTCATGATATCCAACCAGATGGAATCTTCATTGTTATGGTCCCTACCACCTCGACAGTGCCCTTGACCACCTGGTGGAGTATGAGAACATTCATGCTCATGTTCCTCCTCTCTATGCTCTGAGTGATGAGAATCCCCATGATGGGATCTGTCCACCTAGTTATGATCATGTCAACATTCCTCTACATAAGAGCCCAACTAAGAAAGAATCTCTTGAAGCACTAGCATCAATGCCTCCACACCATTCTATTCATTATTACCTTGTTCTCCCTTTCCTTCTTGACGTCCCTCTTCCCAATGTTCTTATCCATAGTTACTACTATGGGTACCACCTTGACCACTAGGTCTAAGTGCAAGAGGCATCACTATGGGCATAACAAGACAATTTTTGAACAATCAAGTCATGAGCATAAGAGTCAAAACCATGAACTAACAAGATATCAAAATATAAACCATAAAATAAAAATACAAAATGGAAAACAAAACCATATTGGAAGCATACCACAGAGATCTTAGTGTTGCAACATGGGTTCTAACATCAGATATAATGCCCTGCTTAGAGATCATTGGAACAAGGATGAAATACAAGCCAAGATAATATTTATTTAACAAGTATGAATGCACAATAAAACATCATAAATGGATCACAAGGATCACAATGGAAGACTTAATGACCATCCCATCAATCGATAAATCTCCAAACATCACTACCCAAACTAACACACACATAACAAAAAACAAAATCCCCAAAAGACAACATCACAAAGAATCTAACATCTATCAAAGCATGGAAAATTAAGCAAACTCAAAGGGTACTAGAATCACCAAAAATTGATCCTTGAAAACTAGTGGAGATACCCCCTATTTTTCATGTGAGGACCAACAACAGATGAAAATTTTGCATGAGGATGTACAACACGCCACGTGAGAACATACCTTCCACACAAGGATCTACACCAAACGATGCAAGAATGTACTTGACCAAACAACCAAGACACCCAAAAATGGTGTTGGGTTTCACAAAAGAAAGTGCCAAAAGCCACACAAGAAGACCCAATACACCATGTGAGAAAATACAAATTCACACAAGAATCATAAACAACAAACTAGAACATGTTAAGGGAAGAAAGATAAAAAATGTATTCATCCACACTGTGGAGTATCGAATCCACAAATCAAGGGAGGGACACTTAAATGAATAGTTACTAGATGGAAACTGCATCTATCTAACATAGTAGTGAAGGGGAAGTACAGAAGGAAGCATCATAGTGTACCAAAACAACATTGCAATAAACTGAAACAACATCACTATGAACTAAACAACCAAACTAAGTACACAGTTCCTCCCAACCATAATAGCATCATAAGACCATCATGGGCTCTATCTGTCCCCCACACATAACATCCCAAACTACCAACCAGACTGTTTGTGCTAACTAATGAGGATGTCACTACTAAAACATGCTACAACATAAGCATAAGGAAATCTAACATGCTAAAAGTAAAGCATAAGATAATCCTACTAAAAAAAGATAACATCATCTATCATATGCTAATCATCATAATAAGAAAATGAATTAATAACTAACATCATTTTAAAATGATATACAAGCATTCCAATCAAAATATTAATCACAAGAAAGCATACTCCAGAACTTGAAGTGCCAAGTGAAAATATCCAGCAACAGTTGCACTAGGAAAATAGAATGTCTCTATACATTGGTCCCCAACAATGGTATAGGTAACTATACCTCCCAACCACATGGAATTTTTAGGCCCACTCCTATCATGATGATGGAGATAATGATCCAACCACAAACACACATAAAGAAAATGTCCATGGCTAACACTCACACCAAGTAGTATGATAACTAAAACCAATAACATAGACAATGCATAAACTACAAGTCCTAGTTAGACACTCAATGGGATAATAATTAGGGGCTGACATCATGGGAAGTTACTTGGCATTGACAAGAACAAGCTTAGATCATGCAGATTGAACTCCTCGACGGAAGGCTCTAGCACTATGTCCTTAAACTTAATTGGTTGCTTACACATTTTATTATCTTAAGTTTTATTACCACCCATGATTTTATATATTTATCACTTAATTAAAGCTCCCTCTACTAACCTATGGTGTCATGATCACTAGGATGCGAGATAGAAGCCCCCTCCATATGCTACCCTACCCTACCTATACTCATCCAACGATGAGTGCCCGTATGCATGCAAATTCCTGACCTAACCCCAATGATCATAACTTTTGAAAGTACCATGGAAGATTGGGCCTTGCAAATCACCTGAAAAATGTATGCACATGTACTTGTGTGTGGCACACCACCATTACAAAGATCATAACATAAGGACTAGATGAGAACATACTGTAGAAATACACTCCACCAAAAACAAACTCATGAGGAAAGATGCAACATGAATCCCAATGCAATGTAAAAGTGAAAAAATGGTCTGACTGACATCCAAATGGATGATCTAGGTCCACAACCAAACTCATGGCAAGAAAACCTAAGAAAATAGGGTGGTACGCAAAATGAGGTAAAAACATCAAAAACTAGAAAACTTTGAAATTAAAACCCATTTGATCTTTGGGTACAAATCCCTCAAAAATCTAATAATATTTGGGTTCAGACACTGTATGCAAAAATGATCAGCATAATGGTGTGAAACCCCAAATCCCCATCCCAAAAGTAGGGACAATGTTTACACCTGACCAACCAGGAAGAACCAACAAACAAAAATAAAGGAGAACACTAGTTCTTAGCCTCCTAACAAACTGCTACCCAAAACATAAGTTGAAACGAAGTAGAAACAAGAAAATAGGAAACCCTTACCTGATAGCAAAAGGGGCAAAAACTGAAATTAGCTTGATAAAATAAATATCTCGCCAATATTGCCAAAAGTGATGGGAAAGCACAGTCTCCCTGAGCTAGATCCAATGAGCCTAACCTCATGAAAATCCCACACTCACAAATCTCACAATGAATAGGAAACAAATCCTTTTGAAAGAGAATTTTAGAAAAGCTCTCCAATTTCTAAATTAAAAAATTGAAAAGTGAGAAAACAAATCCATTTTTCAATACTTATTCACTTTTCAAGTGAATAATCGATCAAGGCAAATAGCTAGTTAGACTAGCTAGACTCTGATTCGACCCAAAAAAAACAAGTTATTCCTCATAATAGGAATTCACTTAAGGAAAAGCTACCAAAAATTAAATTCAATAAGATTTGAAGCCCAAAAATCCAAAATCACAGAAAATCTCTTAAAAACTTTTGCAAAAATGCGAACCTCTAAATGCAGAGACACACTCATTGGTCTAATCACATAATGTAGATGAGTTTGGATTCAATAATCATTGAAATTTTTAATTAAACAATTGAAATAGGGATACATCAACTATAAATGGACGACATTAGTAGAATATGAATAGCTAAATCACTAACTCCATGTGGAACTGCCAGGAATATAATTCCTACACACTAAAACAAACTATCGAGTACAATTACATATAATATCATACTCAAAGAAATAATGCATTAAATACCTAATTAATCCATTTACATCACTCACATTAGCATAAAGTATCAGGAGATGCCAATGAAGTAAATGACCATACCATAAAATGTATCACATGATAGAATCAAATATATGTCCAAATACTAGATAATCAAATATCATCATAGATCTATTGTCATCTCAAAATTGCATCAATATGCAAATATGATAAACTAAATAGCATAATAGTAAAGCATCTATGATACTAAATCAAAGTATAACATTTGAGCCTCAAGTCATCTCAAAGTATATATAATAAGAGTATTAAGTATCTCTTGAATGAAAAAAGATAAGGTATAGATTGAAAATATGAGAGACAATATAATGCATGCATCCATTAGATTATATGATACCTAAACTTTGTAGGTTATTGTCCTAGGTCAAAAAAACTTTGTAGAAATGTAAACATGAAACATCATAAGAATATTTCCACTATTTAACACAAGGATTTTACATGGAAACCCAATTTGGGAAAAACCACCACCGACTTGCTACTAATTCTCATTCTTTTGAAGTGATGCCTTGTCAAAGGCCAACCCTATTAAAGGTTACAATGCATACTATTAAACATGACTTGGTTAAAAGATTTTAATCATCCTATTAGCAGTGAGCCCTGTTAGAGGACTTTAGACCATTCATTAGAATCTCACCCAGTTAAAGGATTGAAAAATGACTATTTAGTCAACCTTAATCCAAAGGATTTACCCTAGACTAATATAATGATTAGAAAGTAACAATAAGGCTTGATTTGATAATAATGTACAACTCACTTGCAGATTACAAATCTTTCTTTCAGTTCTCCATTCTTCTTGGCATTCATACACTTCATGTCATATAGATTGTTCACCTTCAAGCATTCATAATCTTAAGCCTTCTTTCTTTGCATACCAACTACAATAATCTCTGTTTGGCCAGTAAATGAAGCAATTCCCTAGACTTCTTGTCATCCCTAGGTTCTCACACATGGTAACCTTTGCTTCTGACCAGCTATCTCTATAAATAGAGAATTTAGATCTTTTTTTTCTTAACCACAATTGTCCATTTTAGGGTTAGGTAGGATTAGGTAGGATTCAATGAATCTACCCTATTTTCAATTTGGTTCCTCTAGAAACTTCTTCTACAATCTTCCTTGAATTTGCCTCAAAATGGTTTACCTTGAATTCTGTGCCACCAGCTCATCATAGTTATGTTTTACGTGCTTCACATAATTCAAAAAATTAAATTAGTTGAATCAAATTAGTAAAATCTTTGATTTAGCACTATTTGTTGTCCATTGTCATCTATACTATTTTGTTAGTCAACCAAAACTAGTTCACTTGGAAAACACTAAAGTTTACTTATGCTTGGCACCAACTAAACTTTACTCAGCATATACTAACAATTACTTGGCTTGCACTTTTTTTCCTCTTTACTCGACACCTCTTTTTTTTCACTCGACTTCTACCAATTTTTCTCGACTTGCATTGACTACTTGGCAAGGCTTGATAGACACTTTTCTTACTTGATCTTCTTTTAGTCTTAACTTGAGTAATATTTCATTTTAAAATTTAAATAGATAAATAATATGCTATAGTATCAATGTCTTACTTGGTCTTAGTGCTTCTTTTACATACCAAATAACTCATCCTTTCTCTAGGTGATATTGTTATCTCCTCTTTTCAAATCCTCTTCATCAATCAACTAAATGATAGCTTTCAGATCAAAAAGCAATTGTCTCACTAGTAGGTAGTAGGTTTGACATCATTGAAAAAATAATGATCTTTCCATTATAGGTTATTCACTTCAAAACAATCGTATATCAACAATCTCCCTCTTTGGCATTAATGGCAAACCAATACCAAAAAGAAAATAAATCTTTGAAATTTCTCCCTCTGTTGGTGTAGTATATGTCCTTCATCTGTATAGCATAATGTGAGCTTTGTCAAGTTCCTTTGCTTCTCCCTCTTTATTATATCTCTACCTTTAGAGGGTATTCTATCGCTCTCTACTCTTCTCTTACATGTTATTTCTTCCTCTTACTAGGTAAATGGATTAGTCATTTCTCCCTCTTTAACAATAATGCCAAAGATTTGTCATCTCTATATGTAGATATAATCAATTTAGGTATCTCCCTCTGTCACCTTGCATGTGGCTGTAAATCTTCTAAGTCAAATCCTTCATTACTTTAGGAAACTCCTAAAGCAATATCCTCTACATCAAGTTTTAAGATAAAATATTTAGCTCAATTGATGCAGGTCACCACTCATGATTCTTAAGTAGCTTTGGATAGGAGTATCATCCCTAGTTTACCTGTAAGATATTCATGTGCATCCTTAGGTAAAGCTTTTGTGAATATATCAACTATCTGTTCTTTTGTATTCACATATTCCATCTTGACTTCTCTGACTTGAACTAACTCCCTCAAGTAATGATACTTGATTGCAACATGCTTAGTCATGCTGTGCATTACATGGTTCTTTGATATGTTTATAACACTTTTATTATCACAATAACATACCATAGGTTCAATGATTTCCTCCTTCATACCTTTGAGTAGCTATTTGATCCACACCACATTTGTACAATTTACTACAACAATCACATATTCAACTTTAACAACAGATTAAGATATGCAATTTTGTTTCTTGCTAGTCTAAGTGACCAAACTCTTTCCTAAGAAAAATGCTCCACCACTTGTGCTCTTCCTTTCACCAATGTTTCCAACCAAATCAACATCTATATAGGCTCTTAACTCAAATTTTTCATTTTTCTTATAGTATAGATCATAGTCTTTTGTTCCTTTAAGATATCTCATATTTCTCTTAATAGCCATCAAATGATTCTCCTTAGGATTTGCAAAAAATATTGCAACAATCCTAGCAACTAATACAATGTCAGGTCTTCTATGTACTACATATTTCAACTTGCCAATCATAGACTTGTACAATGTTTGATTCACATCAACAAAATCATCATTCTTTGATAATTTGTGTCCTATCACCATAGGTGTGCTAACTAGTTTTGAATATTTCCTTCACATACTTAGACTGAGTGATGTATATATCATATTTCATCTAATATACTTTCAAACTAACAAAGAACTTGATCTCTCCAAATATAGACATCTCAAATTCTTTCTTCATTTCATTTACAAATGCCTTACATAATGTATCCTGACCTCCAAATATGACATCATCAACAAAAATTTCAGCAAGTAAAATACCTTTACCTCCTTCTGTCTTCAAGTACAAGTTGATGTTATCATCAGTCTTCTTAAAACAAATCTTCACAAGATAATTGTGAAGCCTTTCATACTATGCTCTTGGGGCTTTCTTTAAACTATATGAAGCTTTGTGTAGTCTACATACCATGTTCTTGTTGTTAGCATCAAAAAATACTTCTATCTATTCTATGTAAACCTCTTCTTCTAATATACCATTCAAAAATGTTGACTTCACATCCATTTGGTAAACTTTGAAACATTAATATGTAGATTAAGCAAGCATAGTTGTTACTCTTTTCAATCTTGCAAAAAGGGCAAATGTTTCTCCATAGTCTATTCCTTCTTCTTGTGCATACCCCTTGCAAACTTATCTTGCCTTGTTCCTTGTGACTTCACCATTTTCATCTAACTTGTTTCTATACACCCACTTGGTTCTAATCACATTCTTGTCCTCTGGTCTAGGAACTAGAGTCCATGTCTTGTTCTTTTCTATATGATCAATCTCTTCTTTCATGCCTTTATCAATTCTCAACCTATTCCTTGTCATTGGTCTAGCATCTTTATCTCCAATAATTTTTTCAAGAGTGTGATGTAGTTTGATAGAGTTTGAAAATCTTGGTTCTGCTCTTCTTTCCTCAATAGGTATGTCAACTTCAGAATCACTATGTACTTCTCTATCAAGTAGCTTAGCATCTCTTTCATGCACACTTATGTCAGAATCAAAATGTGTCTTAGCTTCTATTTGCAACTTGGCTCTTGATTGTAACTTGATTCTTGAATGCAACTTGACATTCATTGTAGGTGACTCGATAGTCACAAAAACTTGCTATTGAATTACAACTTGGTTTACAACATCTTCATCAATAAGCATACCTTCATAAAACCATACAAATGATTTATACTCTTCAGGTTCCTTCATAGATTCAACTTCATGTACCTCTTTATATTCATCAAATTTCACATTTGCACTTTCCACAACTTTGTTAGTGTTAGTATTTAAATGATTATAAGCTTTACTTCTTATGGAATTTCCAAGGAATATACTTTTTTCACTTTTAGCATCTAATTTACCATTTTTGAAATCCTTAAGAATGTAGCACTTGTTTCCAAATACCTTAAAATATTTTACATTGGGTGAGAATCCATATTGTTAGCTAGGGTTTTGGAACCCTAAATATTTCCCCTCTTAACTCAACAACATGAGAAATTAGAAACCTTTAAAATTTACAAATTATTTTGCATTTATATTATTTATTTAATTCTTTAATGAATTAAATATATTCAAGTTAAATGCAAAGTCATTAATTATTAAACCATTACACTAATTTCTCATATGATTAATTCTATAATGAATTAATTATAATATGAGGGTGAAAGTAGAAGAATTATATTGGGAAAAGAATGATTTAAAATAATTAATTCTTTTTAAAAGGAATTAATTATTATTATTGTAATTAGTATTGGTAGGGTAAATTGGAAAGAAATTTTAAAAATGATTAATTCTTTAATCAATTAATTATTAATGTAATAGGGGGTTTTATGGAAAAGTTGTATGGGATTGGAAAATGGATTTTAAAAGAAAGGGAGTTAGGGTAGTTGAGAAATGGCTTGGGTAGGATTTCTTTAAAAATAGGAAATTCTATTGTAAATGGGTTCCTCCCATTTTGAAGGAGTCTGCACTTCTGAAGGAAAGGGAAGAGAATTAGTTTTTTTTTAATCTTGTATCAAAAAAGTTCATCTCTCCATAGAATATTGAGTCAGAACTATTTTTGCCTAAGTATTCTATGCTTTAAAACTTTGAATATATTTTCTGAAGTTGTGGCAAAGTATATAAAATTCTACAGTTTTATATGTTATGTTAAACTTTTTGGGGTAGATACTATTGTTTACTTTACTGTGATTCATGTTCTTGTGGATATTAATTGCATGTGAAAGTTTAGCTTTCCTTTGTTGCATATTGGAAACGTATTTTGGAGTTTAAAGGTTCTGAGGGAGGAAGTTAAAATTGTCCATCTATTTCTTATTTTAATATTCAATCATGTTGATGAATGGATGTTAGTATTCCTTCATTACCTTCTAGGTTAAAGACATAACCAAAAAATCATTTATTGTAAATCAAAAGGAGGGAGCTATACCTTCATTTCAAAATTTAGAGAGCACTTGATAATTGCAAGTGACTCTATTGTTAGTTTTAGAGTTTGTCTTTCTTTTGGGTATTCAAGAGTCAATTGTAAAGGTGTTTTTGGAGAGGAAAAATCTATTTACTAACACATACCATAATTCAAAAGGTGTTGAATGAGTACCTTTCTTGACTTGTACATGGTTCAAAGTATAGACAATTGTACATACATCTTCTCTTCAATATTTCAAAGCAACATTCTTCTCCATCATAATTGTTCTAGTATAGTCCATTATAGACATGTTCCTCCTTTTAGAAATTCCATTTTGTGAAGGAGTTCTAGGTGCATAAGTCTATCTTTTGATTCCTCTATCATTATAGAACATCTCAAACTCATTTGATGTAAATTCTCCACCTCTATCAAATCTCTTACATTTCAAGATTTTATCTATCTCCTTTTCAACTCTAGCTAAGTACCACTTAAACATTTGAAAAGCATAAAATTTCTATTTTAGAAACATAATTGTCATCATAATAGAATAATCCTCAACAAATAGGATAATGTTCTTGTCACCTTTGTAGCTTTGCACATCAATTGGTCCACACAAATCAATATGAATAATTTTTAGAATTTCTTTAGAGGCGCGAGTCTTACTTTAAAACTATATTTTGTCATCTTTCCTAATTGACATTGTTTACAAATCATATTGTCAAGTTTCTTCAGTTTAGAAAAAATTCTAACTCTTTTCATGTTATTGATACTCATTAAGTTATCAAAGTTAACATGACATAACCTCTTGTAGCATAACCACACATCATCAAATTCTACAAGAAGACAAGTAACATCGTTCATATTAAGACAAAATAGACTACCTCTAGTATGATCACCTTTCCCAATTAGTTTCCCATTAGTGTCATAGATATTTTTTATCTTGTTCTCAAACTCAACTTTGCAAGCTAAGCTATTTAGTTGTGACACACTCAAGAAGTTATAGTTAAGTCCTATAATAACCATTGTCACACATGATCTTTTCTATGAGTTTAATTGATCCTTTTCATTTCATCAGATAGGGGGCATCATTATGAAATATTACATTTTTTCCATCATAATAATCAAGGGTAATGAACTTACTTTTATCTCTGGTCATGTGATGTGAACACCCAATGTCAATGATCCATATGTCACTGCTATTCACATAAGATACCAGTGCAATTGCATCATCCTCATCCAAATCATCCTTTATTACAACATACACCACTTCATCTTCATGGTCGTCAGATCCTTCTTTTGTTCCCTCTTCTACAATGTAGCAAGACTTCTTGCATTTGTCTTTGTGTTCTTTGTTGTCCTCATCTCTTTTATTTTTGTATTTGTCTCCACTTCTATTGTTCTTCTTCTCTAGACATCTAGCAATAGTATGACTAACCTCATTAAAATTAAAACATGTGATAGGTAACTTACCTTTGAATTTTCCTTTTCCTTTATTAAATCTCCTTGCTAGCAATGCTTCAAGTTATTCTACATCCTTCTCATCTGTATCACTATCACTATAAACATATTTTACCTTTTTCTTCTTCTCTTTAGCTTCTTTTAATGACAACTTAGCTTTGAAAGCAGATTCAACATTCTCAGATTTGAAATTATCAAAATTAGAGAGTTCAAAGGCAGTGATTCTATCTATCAATCCTTTAAGGGTCAGATCATTACCAGGTGTACACCTTAGTTCTTGTATGGTAGAAACTCTAATAGCATAGATATGACAACAAGGTTCTCAATAGTTTTTTGATCACAGTCTCATCTTCAATCTTACAAGTTGCTCCTCTAATAGCATTAACAACTTTTACTATGGCACAATATTGAAGTATATTCTCACCTTCTTGCATTCTCATATCATCAAACATACCTCTTAGACTTTTAGATATGGCTCTCAACACATTTTTGTCTCCTCCATAGATCTTTTCTATAGCATCCAAACATCTTCTTAGTAGTATCACATTCCTTGATGTAATCAAACTCAATGTAGCTTCGGGTAGATGCAATCTCTAACATAGCCTGATTGTGTTCTTTCTTCTTTTTGTAGATCCTTGGTAGTTAGAGCTTCAACAAGGTCAACATTCTGAATGGTAATGGTATATTGTGCATGGTCTTAAAGACCTCCTAGGTGTAACTTCATCAGACTTTTCCATTCAAGGAATTTCTCCTTGTTAAGCTTGGGTACCTCTCTTTTGGACATCTTGATCTTTTGCTTCTAGTACTTCAAACTAGTTTTCTCAAGCACTATGGCTTTGATACCAATTGTTGAAAATCTTTAGAATAACTGAGAGTGGGGGTGAATCAATTATCCAAGGTCCAGATGTACAAATAAAACTTTTCAATACTTAGTAGATCCATATCCATAAAACCTTATCATACATGCATCTTTTAGATCCTACAATACTTAAACTTTTTACGTTACTGTCCTAGGTCAAAACAACCTAGCAAAAAATGTAAACATGAAAAACCATAAGAATATTCACACAATTTGACACAAGAATTTTATGTGGAAACCCAATTTATGAAAAAGCACCAGTAACATGCTACTAATTCTCACTCTTCTAAAGTGATGCCCAATGAAAGGCCAACCCTATTAAAGGTTACAATACACACTGTTAAATGTGACCTGATGAAAGGATTTAAATCACCCTGTTAGGAGTGAGCCTTGTTAGAGGAATTTAGACCATTCCATTATAATGTCATCGGATTAAAGTATTTACAAATGAATGTTAGGTAAACCTTAATCCAAAGGGTTTACCCTAAACTAATATAATGATTAGAAAGTAATATTAATATTTGATCTGATAAAAAATTACAACTCATTTGTAGATTACAAATCTCTATTTTAGTCCTCCATTCTTCTTGGCATTCATACTCTTCAGCTCTGATAGCTTGTTCACCTTTCAATAATTCATACTCTTAAGCCTTCTTGCTTTGTATGCCAACTTTACTCATCTCTGTTTGGCCACTAAATGAAGCAATACCCTAGACTCCATGTTATCCTTAGGTTCTCACACATGATAACCTTTTCTTATAACTAGCTATCTCTATAAACAAAGAATTCAGCCATTTTTTTGATTAACCATAACTGTCCATTTTAGGGTTAGGTAGGATTAGGTAGGATTCAATGAATCTACCTACTTTTCCATTTGGTTCCTCTAGAAAATCTTTCTACAATATTCCTTGAATTTGCCTCAAAATGGTTCACCTTGAATTCTGTGCCATCAGCTCATCATAGTTATATTCCACACACTTCACATAATTCAAGAAATCAAATTAGTCAGCTCAAATTCATCAAATCTTTGATTTAACATTGTTTCTTGTCACTTGGAATCTATACTATTCTATCACTTGACCAACACTAGTTCACTTAGAAAATACTAAAGTTTACTGATGCTCAGAACCAAATAAACTTTACTCAGCATAAACTAACAATTTCTTGGCTTGCACTATTTTTCATCTTTACTTGACACCTCTTGTTTTTCACTCGGCTTCTATTGATTTTTGTTCATCTTGCACTGACTTCTTGACAAGGCTTGGTAGACACTTTTGTTACTTGATCTTCTTCCAATCTTAACTTGAGTAATCTTTCATTTTAGACTTTAAGTAGATAAACAATACATTATAGTATCAATGTCTTACTTGGTCTTAATGCTTCTTTTACATAACTCAACCTTTATGTAGGTGCTATTGTTATCTCCTCTTTTCAAATCTTCTTCATCAATAAACTAAGTGATAGCTTTTAAACCAAAAAGAAATTAATATCTCACCAATAGGTAGTAGGTTTGACATCATTGAAAAAATAATTATTATTCCATTATAGTTTATTTACTTCAAAACAATCTTATATCAACAAGACATGGGTATAATTGGAAGTATTACAGATGAATTGGCATTTTTTGTTACAAGTGAGATTATTAGGGAAAACTTGGTCATGAAGGTAAGAGTAAATGGTACCATAGTGGGAGGAGTCATGACCAATGATAGTACAAATGACTTGGTTGTTAGGGGAATCATAGGTGGGGAAACATATCTCTTCCACTAGGAATTCAAACTAAGATTCATGTTCTTGCAACTATAGTATAGTTGCCAAATTATGTTAGCATGAATGATGATAGCATTCCTTTGGGGGTGTATCTTAAGCATTAGAGATATTGTTTAGGATTGACATGTTGTATTCATGACTTTTTTTCATTGATGTCAACATAGTATTGTTTCTATGAAGACTGACATAATAGTAGATAGAGAACAAGGTCATACAGGAAAAATATTAATGATCAAGTGAAGTTTAGTTAAGGGTGTATTCTATATTGTATCTATTGATGTATTAGTCAAGATTGTTATTCATGACATACACTTATTTAGATTGTAAGTATCTACCATGATTATTGTATAGTTAACAATGTTAACCAAGAATTTAGTCACCACCGAGTTCTACAGTTGCTACTAAGTCCTTTGGAAAAATTTCAGTCTATCCCAAGTAGTTACAATTATTGTGAAGATCAACAGTGTAAACCGAGCATCTTGGTGTATGCCAAGTTTACTAGTGCAAACCAATTTGTGTAGTGTTTATTGAGTTCACAGTTGATGTGATGCAAATTTAGTGTTGACCAAGCTACTTAGTGTTAACTAAATGACTTAGTTTATACTGAGCTCAAGGTGATAGTGTTTACCAAGCTATGTAGTATTAATCAAGTGATTTAGTTTATATGACAAGTTTCATAGTATTCACCGAGTCACCAATGTAGACTAAGTTCAAGACTACTTGGAAGTGATTAGTATGGACCAAGATTCTATGTCTACCAAGTGCATGACAATGCCAAGTAGTGATAGTGGATGCTAAATGTCAGAACATCACCTAGTTAGTCTTCAAAATTTGAGTGTCTACATTTGAGCCAACTTTGTAATATTTGTGTAAACTTGTATTGTGGTTGACTTTGTAATTTTATAATTGGATTGGTATATATGGAATATATTGTATCACATCCAATGTATGTATTGAAGATGCATGGAATCAATAAGAAAGTAATGTGAAGAGAAAAAGTGCAAATTATAGAGGCTATAATAGTATAAGGAGTAGCAAAGATTCATCTATCACAACAAGGTGATTTGTACACTCAAAGGAATCTCATTCAGAAAATCAAATTGTAGATCAAAGATCAAGTACTGCTTCGTCCTAATAGGTGGATTAGTCAAATCCTTCAACAAGGTAGACCTAAAAGTCTTATGAAAATCTCTTTACCGAGTGTATACTTCATTGTATGCTTGTGAATCCTTTGACAAGGTGGACCTAGTAGTCCTTATTGCCCCTAACAAGGAAGATCATTAAAAGTGATCAATGTAAGCCTTAATAGGCCAACTTTATACTACACTACTAAAGCTTGTGGGTATCATCCCCACCCCAGTATTGCTTTCTATTTGGAAGGTTTACTGGGTCAGAAAATCTTTGTGTCAAAGTGTTATGTACACTTTCATGTTTTTAGTTTCTCATGCATGTAGTTATATCATAATTTATATAAAGGATTAATTGCTAATTGTGTTGAAACTTTTAAAAGTTTTAGAAGTTATTGGTTCATCCCTCCCCTCTTAGTAACTTAGCCTTTAAGAATATTTCCAACAATTGGTATCAGAGCATTGTGGTTCTTAGGAGAAAGTTTAATAGCTTGAGCAAAGATCAAAGATGATGGAGATATTTAGACTTGACAAGGCTATTGACAATGTGAAGCTAGATTTGGAAATGGCTATTTCCCAACTCAGGAAAGTAAAGGAGAAACTCATTCAATCCATGAAAAGAAGAAAAGATCTTGCAATTCAAATGAATGATCATCTCTACATTGAAGAAAGAATTGAAGACCTTCATTCAACAAGCAGCTCAGATGAAGCAATTGAAGAAATCAAAGAACTCCTAGAATAGAATGGTTCACTGCAAGAAGAAGTAAGAAAACTAAGAAGAGAGAAAGAAATTTAGTTAGTAAGATTATGTAGAGTTATGGAAGAGAAAAAAAAGATAAGAGAAGAGATAGAAGGAAAGAATAATGAAATCCAACACCTATCCCTTCAGTAAGCATACTTCATTGATCAAGTCACCAATGCAAATGAAGAAATCATGCACCTGAGATCAGAGAATGAAAGATTGTAGAATGATCTAAACTTTGAAAAGAAAATCAATGAAAGAATGATGAAATTACAAGTAGACATGAGTCAATTAAATGAGAAAAATCTATATAGACAAAAGGGAAAAGAAGGAATTCGATACACAGAAGAAGGAGAATCATCCAAGCAAGGAGCTCAAAAGAATCAAATACCTACTTGCAATCACTATGGTAAGATAGATCATATATCAAAAAAATGTTGGAGTAATGGTAAAGAAAAATTCAATGGGAAATGTTACAATTGTAGTCAACATGGTCATAAAGAAAATGAATGCAAAGAGAAACCAAGATTTGAAGGCAAATGTGACAAATGTAAGAAGTATGAGCATAAATCATCAAAATGCAAGACCAAGATATTAAATCCAACAAAAAAAATTGTGAAAGCTATATTTGGTTGGGGCTACAACACTTGGTTCAGATGTCATTATTGTGGATAATTTGGACACATTGGAATGAATAGTGTAGAGCATCATTTGAGAAAAAGAGATACTATTAAAAGATGTTTCATTTATACTTAACTTGGTCATGTTGCCAAGAACTACATGAATACTAGAAGGATTGAAGATGAAAAGAAGGAAAAGGCTGATAACATCCAAAAATAGATGAAACAATAATGGGTTCCAAAGTCTACCGAGAATGCAAGTCCAAACAATAATGAACACGTCACTCAAGAATTGGGTGGCTCCACAATTTCTACTTAATTTCTCAAAGGAGAACTAGGATTTGGCTATCAAAGAAGACATCTAAATTAGTTCCATTTGAAAGGACAAAAGATCCATATCTATATTCAAAATACAAAGGGATCAACAAGTAAAAGGGTACTAGTTACCACCGAGCAAGGTTAGGAGTAACTAAATTTCATATGGTTACCAAATGATGGAACACTCTACTAATTAATCAATGCAAGGAAGTGGATGATAGTCTATCAATTTGATCTACCATTCCTACCAGGAATTTATGGAAAATTTTGATAAAAAGAATGAAATCAAAGTCATTTTTATCATGAATTTTTGAGAGCAAATTGTGAAGAGTGATCCTCAAAAGCATCCAAGTGATTTGAGCAAATTTTTATTGAAATATTTCAAATTATCTCAAACCCTACCGAGTGAAGATGGCATTCAACAACAACAACAACTTAAAGCGAGGTTCTGACATACTATTTCCTGGTGTAGAATGGAAAGCTCCAAACTTCAAGCTCACTCCTACAATAAAAAAACCCCTACATCTAAGTAGAGCACAGTATGAAATCCCTCCAAAGGTACTATTGATTAATGACATTTAATCTCATTTTAAATGCATGATTCAAAATATTGGTACTTTGGAAATGGACAAAGCCCTAGAAAAGTCATGTGTAAATGACATCTTGAAACCTAAATATCAACACCTTGAGACAAAAGGATTAACCCATATTCCTGACATGTCCTGTGAATTTCAAGTAAAATGGATTAGGTTTATTCTTAGTCAGGTGCATAATGGAAAATTATGGTTGGAACAACCAATATTGATCTCAAAGAAGAAGATTCATAGAATCACTAGTCTCCCAATGTTGGCCAAAGCTAAAATGACCAAAACCCTAGGTCAGGTTGAACTAGAGAAGAAAACCCTAGCAAAATGGGAAAATAAAGGCATGAAGATAAGTAGTGTCATTGACATGGAATTAAAGTTCAGTATCATATCATTGCACACAAAATCTATAGTTCAAGTAGCTTGAACATTGTGTCATTCGAAGTAGTTGACCTTACATACAAGGTAGTGAAGAACAATCTTTCTCTTGACCTTGCCGAGCTATTGTTGATTCAATTCAACAAGAACATGGAGAGCATCAGAATGTCAAAGAAAAACCCATGTAAGTTTGGCTCTCTATTGACATGTTTATTCTTTTATGTTTATTAATTCTTCCCTTCAAAAGGTTCAGTTGTATGGAGAAAAGATGTGCCAGTACTCTACCAAATTAATAAGTACATTGTTGATATGGGAGAGAATTACAATAGTATCATGAATAACTATTTTGATGCATTTAAAGAGAAAATGAATAACATATTCAAGATTCCAAAGAAATTAGTTGAAGATTACAAGGATGATGTGTGTTTCATGATAGATAGTGATAAGGTATACATTCAGGTAGTTAGGCCTAGAATTGCATGGGTAAAACCTCTTGGATATGAGTTTAATATAGTTGAAACTAAGGATATAATTGAGGCACTTATAAATGAACTAGTTGATCCCAAGGCTGCATATTTTAGTACATATGATGAAGCCAAAGCTAGGATAGAACTAGAGATCAAGCTCCCTCAGGTAGTAAACAAAGGCAAGCAAAGAATTTCCAAGTTGAAAACTAGTTCCACCCTTTTGTTGACTAAAGGAAAAGGTGAGGATGAAGAAGAAAAGGATGAGGAAGAATCAAAGGAAGAGAAACCATTGAAGAAGAAGGGTAAGGTAATCATTACCAAGCTTGCTTAGCCATCCACTGTTGTGTTTACTAGAAGAACCTCAAGGAAGAAAGCTGATAAGGAAGGAGGAGATATAATTTTTAGAAAACCTCCACCCACCTTCCAAGATATAATAAAAGAAATGTAGGAAGGGGTTGGTATAATTTTTTTTAAAGCATTAAGTTATGAAATTGGGACTGAGGAAGAACAAAAGAAAATTGAAGATCTGGTATTGGACAAAATGGGTAAGTGGAAATATTCACCTGACTAGATTACTTCTTAGATTCCTTATATTTTGATGGATAAGATTAAGCCAAGATGGTAATTTTCCATTCAAAATGTAAAAGACATCTATGGGAAAACCCTAAAGCAACTTATTTTGAGCTTACTAGACAAGGAGATTAAGGAATCTCTAAAGAAAAATGAGGAGAAATTGACTCTAAAATCCAACATTTTTTTTGGTTCTGACAAAAGATATTGAGCATGTTGTAGGAAATACAAAAAATACATGGAAGAATATGTATCTTCTTCATAAACCAAGTGATTTTTTAATTAATGTGAAAGATGATGATGATGATAAAGAAGAGAAAGATGAAGAGGTAAATGATGAAGAGACAACACATTTTGATAATGAAGAGGAATAGGAGTAAGAGGCTACCAAGGATGAAATGCAAGATGATGAGGAAATGGACCTAGCTAAGAGTGCTATAGTAGTTATTGCCTCAATCCATCAGCCTCCAAGAAAAATAGTGACAACATCAAGCATGAAGACAATGTTAGTAGGATTGATTGTGAATACTAATGACAATGCTAACATCCAATCAATCTTTGCACTAGTTTAGTTTAGCACATCATTGACTGAAGTGACCTCCACTTCATCTACCAAGATGCAAACTCTTCCCTCTTCTACCATGTTGGATACAATAGTTTTGGACACATCAATTTTGGATACATCAATATTGGCTACTATAGGTATTTCTAGTATTATTTCTTTAATAAGTGCAGTATCATTATTTGTGACAAGTCCTATTATGTCTACTATTGTTTCTATTCCTAGTAAGCAAGAAATAAGTGTAAGGATAGTCAAGACCAAGCCTCAACCAAGCACAAATTTTTTGGGTAAATGAAAAGAATAAGAGGAGGAAATAGACCTTGATGAGGAAATAGTGATCTCAAATTGGGATGTATCAAAACTCAATCTAGATCATATGAAATTTTTTGGTGAGCTCCTCCAAAAGAAAGCCAAGCAACAGAGGCTAAGAGATGAAAGAGAAAAATAATTTATTGAGGATGCCAAGAATATTTTGGCAGAGGCTATAGGTGTAGAGGTTGATTCAGCTCAACCAATTTTGTTTTAGTAGAGGTAGTCTAGAAGTTCAATGAAGATGTAGATGTATGGGACAAATTACTGTAGAAGGTAGAGAATAAATTTAAGAATAAAGTGTTAGAGCACATTTCTCAATAGATTACCATCTACCAAGTAGAACTCTCTACCATTTTGGGCTCTCTGGAAACCTCTTGTACTAATGTATCATCACTTTTGGTAAGTTATGTGATGCTTCAAATTTCTTGAAGGAAATAAAGGACAAATTGTCCTATATTGATGAAGATCTCAAGGCAAGTGCTCAGTAGTTGCAACTTGACCCTAGTTCAAGCTCTTCTCATTTTAATAAGATTAAATTTTTGACAGATATGTAGGAAAAATTGCTTAGAGAAGAAGCAAGAATTAGATCTATACTGGTAGATATCAAAAATATGATTCTTCCTAACATGGATGCACTACAAAAGCATATTGCACATGCAAAAACTCTCATCCATGACAACAAATTCTCCATTGTAGACCACATGATTGAGTTGTTAGCAGAAGTACAGATTGCACTACACACATGTAAGGTCTTGTAGGACAATTGGGACAAAACTTTGGCTATCATACTCAAGGTACATTCAGATTTCTTTTCTCACTGTGGAATTAATATGTAAATATATAGAATAAATCTTTGACATTATTGTCAAAAAGGGGAAGAAGATATAAGAATGACGAGTTATGGGGGAGAAAGATGTAAGAATTGATACATAAGCTGAAAAGAAAATGGGGGAGATAAATGTAAATAATGATTCAAAGAAGAATGTATAGCAAGTATTGGAGATGTATTCAGATGTATAGTATATTGTATAGGAGCCCTACCATGTACATAAATATATCTTAAAAACCAATTTTGAAAAATCTCAAAAATAGTATACTCTATTGAGCTAGAATCACAAGGTGATGGATAAAGATATTCAAGAACCTTTTGAATTTAGTTTTGGCTAATAAGTGTTTTTGTCACTAATGCCAAAGTGGGAGATTGTGAGCACATTAGTCAAGTTTGTTATTAGTGACATACACTTATTCAAATTGTAAGTATCTATTGAGCTTATTGTATAGTTAACAGTGTTAACCAAGCACTTTAGTTGCCACCAAGTTCTACAGTTGCTACCGAGTCCTTTGGACAAATTCTAGTGTATACCAATTAGTTATAGTTATTGTGAAGACCAATAGTGTAAACCAAGCATCTTAGTGTATGTCATGTTTGCTAGTGCAAACCAATTTGTGTAGTGGTTACCAAGTTTGTATTTGATGTGATGCGAGTCCAGTGTTGACTGAGCTACTTAGTGTTAAACAAGTGACTCAATTTATACTGAGCTCAAGGTGATAGTGTTTATTGAGCTATGTAGTGGTAACCAATTGATTCAGTTTATATGACAAGTTTCATAGTATTTGTCGATTCACTAGTGCAAACCAAGTTCAAGATTAGTTGGAAGTGATCAGTATGTACTGAGCTTCTACATCTATCAAGTGCATGATGATGTCAAGTAGTGATAGTGGATGCCAAGTATCAGAAACTCATTGAGTCAGTCTTCAGAACCTGAGTATCTACATTTGAGCCAACTTTTTAATATTTGTGTAAACTTGTATTGTGGCTGACTTTGTAATTGTATAATTGGATTGGTAGTATGGAATCAATAAGAAAGTAATGTGAAGAGTAGAAGTACAAATTAAAAAGGCTAAAATAGTATAAGGAGTAGAAAAGATTCATCTATCACAACAAGGTGATTTGTACACTCAGAGAAATCTCATTTAGCAAACCAAGTTGCAAATCAGAGATTAGCTACTACTTCATCCTAACAAGTAGATCATTCAAATCCTTTATCAAGGTAGACTTAACTGTATTATGAAAATCTCTTTACTGAGTGCATACTTCATTGTATGTTTGTAAATCCTTAACAAGGTGGACCTAGCAGTGCTTATTGCTCCTAACAAGGAATATCATCAGAAGTGATCAATGTAAGCCTTAACAGGCTGACTTTATACTATAGTACCAAAGCTTGTGGATATCATCCTCACCCTAGTTTTACTTTCTATTTGTAAGGTTTCTGGGTCACCAAATCTTTGTGTCAAAGTGTTATGTATGCTTTCATGTTTTCAGTTTCTCATGAATGTAGTTAGATTAGAATTCATATAAAGGATTAATTGCTAATTGGGTTGAAATTTTTAAAAGTTTTAGAAGTTACTGATTCACCCCTCCCCTCTCAGCAACTTAGCATTTAAGAATATTTCCAACAATAGATTATTTCCAACAGTATCTTGATGAAGTGGTTAAGTGCACATACAGAGAGTTGAAGACATGCTGAAGATATCTTTCATTTATAGAGAATAATTTATATTTAGAGTACCTAAAAAGTAGTTTCTAATGTTTCAATTATACTTCCCAATAGAGATTGATTCATGAAACACATAGTTATGCAATGATAGTAGATAGCCTGATGATGACATCAACTAGTGCATAAGGAATAACGTCCCACATATGAGAAGTTGTAAAGATTATGAGCCAACAAGGATTTGTAATTGTGAATAGATGTATTATTTTGTAATATCTTAATGTGGTCCTATTATAATTAATTGGGATAGCCTCAAGACCGACTCAAGGAATTATTTTGAGGATATGGTATACAAGAAGGTTATTTTTCCTTTTGATTAAGTATGGATTTGAATTGTGATATGCAAAGTATTTCATAAATACAAGTAAGAGATTAAAAGGATAATTGGATGCAAAGTTGGTGATCTTTTATCGAGATCAAAAGAGGAGGAGTCCAGTAAGATGATAGAGAAGAAGCTATACATTCATATTATTCTACAAGGAATAATATAGAGATTACTTGGATAGTGAATATAGTGATCTTACCCTTGAATTTGTTTGGACAGTGGGTTCATCTACCTTCTATAGCTCCTAATAGGGCTAGCACAACTCCTATTAAGGTTGAAATCTCCTAACAGGGACTCAAAGTCTCCTAACATGGACTCATATGTATTGAATGTGTTGCATTATCTCCTAATAGGGTATATCTTCTAACAAGGAACATTTATATTAGTACATAATTTTGTGGGTACCATCCCCACCACAGTTTTCCCTCTGATCAAGGGTTTCCCTAGTTAACATATCTAGTGTTTATTGTGTATGATTATCTTGTTAGGGTTGTTGATTATATTGTTCACATGAATAAGGAATAATAAGGTTGATAAATGTTTTAATAGTAGGATAACTGATTCATTCCCCCCTCTCAATTATCTTGGTGGACTTTACTTTCTAACAATTGGTATCTGTCAGTGTAAATAGGTATTCACTTATTACACTTACTTAAGTTTACTTAGGTTTAATGCATTAGTTAATTATTTTGCATTATTTTAGTATTTTTATTTGTGAGACACTTAGGAGTTTGCACACCTTTTGAGTTGTCATGTAGAAAACACAGGAGTACGCAACTCTATTTGAGCACATGGTGTCTACAACATTATTTTGTGTGTCCCACCCTTGTAGGCTTATCCTCTCATCATTGCACTTACTTTCGTGCTTAATGGAGGATAATCCATATCTAGTGGACATGTGCTTAGTTGTATGAAACATCATGACGCTAACTTCTATGCATTCTAGAAAATCTCTTGAGGCCTTTATATACAGGCACTCCTAGTGTACTATGAGGAACCTTTTATTGAATACATTGTTATTCTGATCATACTCTCTCTCTCTCTTTGGTCTACTGTGTGCTTGTGTTTGAGCTCTTAGTTCCTTGGTGAATTTTTCCCTTAGGCAAATTCTTACATGGTATTAGAGCATAGAGAATTTCTCATCACAAGCCGTTCGAGACCTCTTGCTTGCATCATCACCTCAGCCTGAATCCAGAGTGCTACAAAAATTGGGAGTGTTCAGCACCAGATCTGACCTCGCCATTGCATCCGAAACACTGAACTAGTGAAAATCAACTATAAGCATGCCTACCTTGGCTCAAAGTTGACCGCGAGGCAAATTGTTTTTGCAAATCGAAACCCAGAGGCCTCGATTTGCAATATGGCTATGGTCATTATTTTTAGATCTTCGACTTAATTTTTGAATCTGTCTTTTTTCTCTATATTTTTTGTCAAATTTTTTGGCCCTTTGGGTACTTGGCAAAGAAATATTTTTTGGACAGATCTGAGTAGTGACACCCCAGATCTGCCAATTTGGAGATATATTTTATTTAATTTGTAGGAGAATCCAATAGGCCATACTACACATTCCACATCGTAGAGGCCATACTGCAATTTTTGGTCGAATCTAATCGGCCCAGCCTACCCCAAGCTAGCCCTGCCTCTATAATCGATAGCAAATTAACACGGCATATAGATAGCTCCAGTCAGCCACAAAAAACAATCCAGTGATTTGCCTTTGGTTTAACCATGGTAGCTTTCTCAATTTAAATAGCCACCACATACCCCACAAGGTCAATGTGGGATATAACCCATGACTTCTGGCGGTGACTGTCGACATTTTTAGCTTGAAAAGTTATTTGCCGACACTAAGAATAACTTTAGAGCTCATTGTTCTGAACTTTGACCTGCGAATCTCTTCCCAAGCATCAGTGCCATCGACAGACCCCTCCCTCTGGTGCAGTTTTGAAGACTCCGATAGGTTTGGTGGGTTTACGCCATCGCTGCACAATCCGGTGAGTTTTTTACATATTTCGATAGCATTTTTTAAAAACACCCAACTACGACTATCTAGCTGCCATGCGGCCCAATGCAAAGGCACCATTTGGCACACTGTGTACTTGCACCAACCTTTGATTTGGACACAAATGGATCAATCCAACTCTGCCACGTGTTACTGTGACATAAATACTACCAGCTCACAATAGATTTTACCGAGACTACCATGTCACCTGTGGAACCTGGGTTGATATGCCACATCAGCAATTTGATTCTACCACATCATTGTATGAAAATATTGACACGTGTCCCTATTCTATATAGTATGGACAAACAGGTCATCTGCCACGTCAGTACAAGGCTCATATTTTTGCTGACATCATTATTTCCTGGTGTTAAAATTGATGATTGTTTGACCGTCAAAACTAGGTGTTTTCAAACTACAGTGATGGCCTTTTGACTGTCAAATTTAAACTCGTAGTTTCTCCTCTAGACCCCTCTCTAGATTGCTTTTCAGTTTGGCAGCCTGACTTTGCGAGCTCCTAACTTGGACATCTGTACTCTATTTCAGGTGTAATTTTTTTTGAAATTAGGTAGAATTTCCTAAATTTTCCACTGGTTGTGTTGTTTTCTGGTTTTGGTGCATAGATTTTGCAGAATTTGCATTTTTGGGTGACTATACCTACATAATCCTACCTTTTGCAACTTCAGAAGCTCCATATGGGCACATCTAGTCACTTTTTTAGGTTCCATTTTTTTTGAAAGTTTGTCTTTTTTCATCTACTTTCCAGATCTGAAGTCAAATTCTAGGGTTGTGTGGAGAAATTTCTCACTTTCAGAATTAGGCCTTCTTTGGCATTGTATAGCTTTCATTCTTTTTCAGAATTATTGTAAATCTTAGCTACAGTGCTGAAGTGATAGATTGTAGCTTTATAAGGTAGTTGTAAAAACAAAATTAGAAAGTCCACTTTGTTCATTTTGACAAGTGGCCCATTGTAAACACACTACTTATAAAGTGCCAACATCATCTTTTTTGGGGGGGTCTTTTGATTGAGTGAAGGGGGGGGGGGGGGGGGTGTACTATGTTTTTGTGTCTCTCTATTGTGCTCTATTCATTTCTGCATCATGGGTTTTAAATGTCCTCCTTTAACTTCACACAACTACTCTACATGGAAAGATATTGCATGGAGTAGATTAATGGAAAAAGGATATATTTTATATGTTGATGGTACAATTACCAAACCTATTGATGCTAAAGAACTCATTGATTGGACAAGACAAGACCAATAGGCTTTTGGTGTAATTAGGAGTTGTGTACATAGGGATCTTCTCTTTCACATTAAAAATTGTTTAGAATCTAAAGAAGCTTGGGATAAACTTGAACATTTGTATGGTAAAGTGGATGAAGAAAAGGGATTTCAGATTGAAGATGATGTACTTCTCTTGGATCCTAAGAATTATAACACAATTTAGGATTACATCATTAAAGTCAATGAGTATAGGGCACTTCTTAAAGATTGTGGAAATCCCATGAAGGATGATAGGTTGATTCATCACATCCTAAAGAAGCTACCTTCTTAGTATGCCAACTTTGTTTCAAGTTTTAATACTCACAGGTTAACCATGGGATCTGCTTACCAGAAGCCTTCCTTTGATGGATTTGCAGACATGTTGATTGTTGAACAATCTCACTTGGTGGATTTTGGACTTCGCAAGTTATCTAAGAACAAAGCCTTAGTGGCTAGTGATGATCACAAATCTAGTCAAGGGGGAAAAAGCAACAAGAAGAAGAAGTAGTGGAAGCAGAAAACACAATCTGAGACACAACATTACTCTTCTCAACAAGGCAATTCTTCTTCAAACAAGAAAGGAAGTAATGAAAAGAAGGACAAACTCTTTTGTGCATACTACATAAAGCCAAATCATGATGAGCATCATTGCAAGACAAAAAAAATTGATGAGTTAGAAAATCTACTCAAGAAGAACAAGATTCAAGTGCCAGGTGCTTCCAAGGATTCTACTCCTACCTCTTCAAAAGGTAAAGGTAAAGCACTTATGGCAAACACAAATTCTTCTTTAGAATGGATACTTGACTCAAGTGCCTCTTACCACATGGGTTCTTCAAAGCAAGACTTTTCTTCATTGAAGCAGTCAAAGGTACCACACATCTTCGTGGGAGATGATGCTAAGATGGAAGTTGAAGGGAAAGGACATGTATAAATGGACAATGGGGAATTCAAAGATGTTCTCTATTTTCTAGATCTAAGCTCGAATCTCCTATCAGTTTACCAAATCACTCACCTTGGAGATGGTCATAAGGTTGATTTCCTTCCTAATTTAGTGATGGTGCGAAGTCTCAAAGATGATTCATTGGTAGTAGTGGGGAAAGTCAATGATGACAAGAGGCTTTATTCCTTCTCCCAGTTTGTGCCTAAGATTCCTTCCCAAGTCTTGTTATCTCAGTCTACTTCAAACAACTTATGGCATGAGCGGTTTGGTCACCTTGACTTTTTCTCTCTTCAGCAACTTTGCTCAAAATGCATGGTCAAAGGTCTACCTAACATCAACTTTTCTAAGGGAGAATGTTCATCTTGTTTAGTGGATATGAATGTCAAGGAGAAGTATGATAAAGGGAAGTCTTCTTAAGCTCCTATTGTTCTTCAGCTAGTTCACATGGTATTAGCAGGACCCTTTGCAGTGACTTCAGTCAGCCAAGGCCACTATATACTCACATTTGTTGATGACTTTTCAAGATTCACTTGGGTCTTCTTCCTTCATCATAAGAATGAAGTCATTCATAAGCTTCATGACTTCAAGACTCATTTTGTACACAAGTCAAGGAACACCATCAAAGTACTTAGAGTGGACAATGAGAATCGATATGTTGACCGAAGACTTCAGAACTTTTGCAAAATCGAGGGGATTGATCTTCAGAACTCACTAGCATTCAGTCTGCACAAGATAGATATTGTAGCTATGAGGATTGGGACTCTCAAGACAATGGAAAGTTGCATGATAAAGGCCAAGTCTCTTGATCCTACACTTGAAGTTGAAGCCATTAGCAGTGCTACTTACATACTTAATAGATCTCCTCATCCAACCTTAGATGGCAAGACTCCTTTTGAGGCATGGTGCAACAAAAAACTAGTAGTGAGTCACCTTAGAGTCCTTGGTTTTCCAGCATGGGTAGACCTATCTTCCAAGAGTTGCAAGGTATCGACACCTAGGCCTTGTACCTTTATTATTTATGAAGACAATATGAAGGCTTACAGACTTATGGATCCAGAGACACATGAGATTTTTGTGGAGAAGGATGTTCACTTTGAGGAAATTTCTCCCATCTTGTCCTCTACTCCTCTACACACATCATACATAGTGGAAACCGATAGTGACACCAGCGATAGTGCTTCAACAGGTTTAGACACATGGGGTTCTATCGACAGTTATAGTGAGAGGTCACATCAATCCAACCCACATTCTTATATTGCCACAGTGAAAGGTCCAACACAACATGGTACATCTCGTCTTCTAGCTCTAGCTTCAGTTGACTTGGGAGACAACTTTGAGGACACACATCTTCTCATTGATAATGATTCTTCTACAGTTGTTGTGAGGGCTCACTCTAACCCTCATGTCCATTCTCTACATGATCAATCCTCATAGGTTGGCGTGATTGTGGATCCTTATGAAGGAAAATTAGTGGAGGTCTCTTTGTCAGTTGAGGAGACAGATGGTTTAGTGGAACAAGTTCAACAAACATCCTTGACGGATTTGCATTCATTCTTTTTAGCACAATTGGAAGGGGTCAACTTTAGCATTAGTACAGGGATACTTGAGCAGGTTTCAGGGCCAGCACACATCTTCATGAGTGTACCTTTGCCTTTGTTTCTTCCCAAGGGGAGGAACACTATTCTGCATTCTTGGACCAGCTTCTTCATTGGAGCAGCTTTCACTTGTTGGCATTCTTCTTCAGGGAGGGGAGCCTATTCTATCTTTCTTCCTTCTCTCTTTCTCTTTTGTATATACTGGATGTATGTCATAATGGGGGGGTCTTGATTACTCCATCCATCAATGCATCCATCTTTATCTCTCTTTTTGGGGGAGGGTTTTTCCCATGAGGTTTTTCCTCTTTCCTCGCTTTATGGGAGATTTTCATTTTTATTATGTACTTGGGTACCTAACATGGCCTAGTAGCTAGGACCCATTATGCACCTTCATCCTAGTTCATAAGCTTAAGGGCATTCCCCTAAGTTGTACTTAAGGGGGGGTGTTGGTGTCAATAAGTATTCACTTATTACACTTACTTAAGTTTACTTAGGTTTAATGCATTAGTTAATTATTTTGCATTATTTTAGTATTTTTATTTGTGAGACACTTAGGAGTTTGCACACCTTTTCAGTTGTCATGTAGACAACACAGGAGTATGCAACTCTATTTGAGCACATGGTGTCTACAACACTGTTTTACGTGTCCCACCCTTGTAGGCTTATCCTCTCATCACCGCACTTACTTCTGTGCTTAATGGAGGATAATCCATATCTGGTGGACATGTGCTTGGTTGTATGACACATCATGATGCTAACTTTTATGCATTCTAGAAGCTCTCCTGAGGCCTTTATATAAAAGCACTCCTAGTTTACTATGAGGAACTTGTTATTGAATACATTGTTATTCTGATCATACTCTCTCTCTCTCTTTGGTCTACTGTGTGCTTGTGTTTGAGTTCTTAGTTCCTAGGTGAATTTTTTCCTTAGGAAAATTCTTACAGTATCAAAGCTTCAGGTCATTGAATAGAAATCTTAATAGCTTTGGGAGATCAATGGTTGGTCACTTCATAAAAGAAAGTCCTAAACTTGATGGAGGAATTGTTATTGTTGGTAACAATGTCGATTACACATCACAGGGATAATCTTGATGGAAATACTAACATTGATGATGTTTATTTTGTTGATGGGTTAAAGCGTAACTAGTTGAGTGTTGGATAGTTGGTTGATAGAGGTTATTAGTTGTAGTTCACAGAGAAGACTTGCATTATTAAAGATAAGGATGGTAAGTTGATTGGAACATGTACATTATCTAGAGGTAATGTTCTTCAATTGAACCCTACTGAGATAACATGTTTGGTTGAATAAGTGGATAAAAATTGTCTATGGCATAGAAGGTTTTGTTATATAAACTTTGATAATACTGTGAAAGCTAGTAGTACAATTGTAGTAAGAGATTTACCTAAGATCATAAAGCCTACTAATATTATTTGCAAAGAATTTATAATGGCTAAGAAGAAGAAGGTTTTGTTTCCCAACAAGAAGTTTACTACGATAGAGAAATTGAAGATTATTCATATAGATTTGGGTGGTCATACTAGAACAAGAGGATTCTATGGAGAAAGGTACTTTATGATTTTTGTTGATGATTTCACTAGAATGACATGGGTTGCATTTCTTAAAGAAAAGTACAAAGTATTTGAAAAGTTTAAGGTGTTAAAGAATAGAGTTGAGAATGAAATTAGTGTAAATATTAAATGTGAGATCAGATAGAGATGGAGAGTTTACTTCTAGAGAGTTTAACATATTTTGTGAAGAAAATGGTATTAAGAGATAGTTATTAGCACAGAAGACTCCTAAAAAAATGGGATAGAAAAAAGAAGAAACATATTTGTATATGAAGAAACAAGAGCTATAATGTTTGAGAATAATGCATCCCAGACATTTTGGAGAGAAGCATTCAATACAATATTGTACACCATGAACCATGTGTAGATCAAAAAAGGTACAAAAAAGACTCCCTATGAATTATGGTTTGGACATACACCTTCAGTAAAGAATTTTAGAATATTTAGAAGTAAGTGTTACATAAAGAGACATAATTATATTGGTAATTTTTATCCAAGAAGTGATGAAGGTATATTTGTTACTCATTGAAAAGAAAAGCTTACATATGTTTTAATTAGAGAACTAAGACAATTGTTGAGTGTGCAAATGTGAGTGGATGAAAAGTTTGGAGTTAAAGAGAGAATGTTGAATTATATTTTTAATGAAGGAGAATATAATCCTAAATTTATTAGAGAAAATATTGAAATTTCATTTGAGACTAACAATGAGTTGAAAAATGATGTACAAATGCATAACTTGTAGTGATATCCACTATTATGTCAATGTTTGGAAGTGGAAAGTCATCCTTAGGTGAAGCCTTATTTAAATCTTGGAAGTCAGTGTAAACCTGAATGGACTTTCCATGCTTTGAAATAGGTACAATGTTGGATATCTATTCAACTTAGTCTATAGCTATGATAAATTTTGCACTTATGATTTTTTCAAGTTTAGATTTCACTAGTAGGACAATGTGGACATTTTTGATGCAGTGCAAGGTAGGAGAATCCCCAAAGAAGATGTCCTAACTTCCAAAAAATAACCACGCAATGGAATATTAAAAATAACTTAGAGATATAGATCCATAAAAATGATAATGATCATAATTGAATCATAAGATTTTCATTCAACATGCTTGACTATAAGGCCTTCTAAGTTACAACCAAATACATAAGTAATTATAGTAGTAATTTTGCAAGACCTTGCAAGATCAAACTCCTAGCTAGTTTAGATCTACAATTTGGTAGAGAACTCCAAGAAGAGTTTAAACTTGTTCTCCCAAGCCACTAAAAAACCTCCTTGTTTCCCAAGCCACAACTACTAGCTCTGCTAACAAACTTCACTCCTCTTAGCTACTCTTGTTCTCCATGATGGGTGATTAATAGTGACTCTAGACTCCACAAGACCTTCTACTTATACTAAACCAAATCACAAGTCATCCTAGAAAATACAAAATTAAATAAACCCTAAAATTAAATAAACACCCCAGCCACAAGTCAACTTGCAATAGATATTAAATATATTAAATATTTAAATACTTAGGACTTTCCCTAAGTTCACAATGTATAACTAAAAAATATGGCCACATAAGAATACACACACATAAACATAGGTCCACATACCAACCAACTATCCAAATCCAAGAGTGCACATTCAAATTCCCATGGATCAAAACTCATGAATAAAATCTCCAAAGTATGTTAGTAATCAAGAACACATGACCAATAGTCACTAAAATGGCTCTAACTCCAAGATGATAACTCCAAAATCTATGCATATTTATGACAAGGTTTCTTCATTAATCCCAAACACATCCCCAACTGTACAAACCATAACTCCACAAATCTAAGCCTGAAGCCCCTGCATATAAGATCATTGACTTCCCTAGGATGCTCCCAATTTAGACACCCTAGGTGCAAAGAAAAGATGTCCTTAATAGCTAAAAGAGCATCTTTCAAGGTTTAGTACATTAATTCTAGACTAGTTCTTCACATATATGTCCTCCACCACACCAACTTGTACACTCTTTCCTTTTTTCTGCATCTGCAACTATCATCAGTATGCAATAGATATGGTTTCCATGTTGATCCCTCAATTCAACTCGGCTACCAAAACTTAGGTTCCTTCTACCAAGTTTTACATTTTGGAAAGGAATCAGGGAACACTTATAGTAAACACATTCTTGATACAATCATGTACAACCCTATAATCATATTGCCAAGGTCTATCAAGTAATATGTGAATAGAACTCATGTCCCTAATATAACATAACACCTGAGCAACATACCACCCGATTTGAAAATTAATGAGAATTACTCTCTCACCTCCAAAGTATGCTTATCTTCTAACCAACTAATCCTATAAGGACAAGGATGTCTCATTCTCTTTAAACCAAGTTTTTGAACCATCTCTTTAGGAACAATGTTATCAGTACTACCACCATTGCAAATTTTTCCTCCATAACTACAAGTCTTAAATAAATTCCTTCTTTGACAAGGTTCCAAGGTTCCAATGCCCTCTTTCAAGGAAATACTCTTTGAATCAACAAGTTCATCCCATCTTGCTTGGGTTCATTCACCAAGTCTTCCACCTCTTGCACCATAATAATTCTTCTATCACCAACCTTAGGAAATTCAAAAGATTTTTGTCCTTCTTTACCACATTTGTAGTAAGTACCCTTAATTGCACCTCTTTTTTCTCTCTTCCTCTATTCAATAGGTTTCATTTCATCTTCAACAATCTATTTATTCTTCTCAGAATATTCTTTCCTTTCCTCTAGAATTATCCCAATACATTCTCTTCATCTTTTCTTCTACCCTTAGAGAATACTGATAAGAATATGAAAATGAAGCAATATTCAACATACCAATCCCATCCTAAATATTTAATCTCAATCCATTAATATATCTAGCCACCTTTCCTTTAGATAATTCTCTATATCCAGATTGAGTAGTCAACTTGTATAACTCTTTAGTATAATCTTTCACAAAAAATCCTTTTGTTTAGATTCTACAACCTCTTAAACTACTCAAGTTCATAATCAATAGGAATGAACTTAGCCTTCAATTTTGTAACCATCAATGTCCATCTAGTGATATTCATTTCACCCTCTTCTTCACTATCCCTTTGTAATTGTTTCCACCATTAACTAGCATGTCCTTTCAACATGGTTTGTGTTAACCTCACTTTGAGTGGATCACCAATATCCTCTAATTGAAAGTATTCTTCCAATTCTCCAATCCAACCAATCAACTTCTTAAGATTCAAAGTACTTGAGAAATTAGAAACATCTATCTTGTGCTTCAACTTCAATTGAGATCTAGATCTACCAAATTGACCAATCCTATCTCCAATAGGTCTCTCCATGCGATCAATTCTATCTTCATGATTAGATCCATCAACTTCAAAGTCTTCAAGAGCTTCCTCATAGCCATCTTTAGTACCAACATTCCTAGGTACACTGGCAATAAGTCTCATAATCTGATTCTTCATCATCTCTAGCTCAAATGTGAAATCTAATCTAACCTTCTCTGAAATTTTAGTCTCCACAACATCACAAAGATCATCAATTTCCCTAGGGTCCAATCTTCTTAGAGTCATCTTCCAAGATCTTTGCAAACCCAAAATCCACAACATCAACCCACTTTGATATCACTTGACGCAGTGCAAGGCATGAGAATATCGAAAGGAGATGTCCTAACCCCCAAAAAATAAGTACATAGAAGAATATAAACAATAAATTAGAGATTTAGATCCATAACAATGACAATTATCATAATAGAATCATAATATTTTCATTCAACATGCCCAATTGCAAGGCCTTCTGGGTTATGACCAAATACGTAAGTAATTATAGTAGTAATTCTACAAGACCTCACAAGATTTAACTCCTAGCTAGTCCATATCAACAATTTAGTAGATAACTCCAAGAAGAATCTAAACTTGTGCTCACAAGCCACCAAACAACCTCATTATTTCCCAAGCTACAACTACTATATCTACTAAAAAATTTCACTCCTCTCAGCTATTCTTCTTCTCCATGATTGATGATTGATAATGATTCTAGATTCCACAAGACCCTCTACTTATACTAAACCAAGCCACAAGTTGGCCTTGCCAATTTCAAATTAAATAAACCCTTACATTAAATAAACACCCCAGCCACAAGTCAACTTGCAACATATATTAAATATATGAACTAATCAAATACTTAATATATTCCCAAAGTTAACAATGCATAACTAACTCATAAAATGCATAAAAATACACACACTTAAACATAGGTCCATGTGCCAAATGACTATCCAAATCCAACAGTGCACATGCCAACTCCCATAGATCGAAGCTCACAAATACAATCTCCAAAGTTTGCCAGTAAATTAGGAACACATGTCCAACAGTCACCAAAATGGCTCTAACTCCAAGATGATAACTCCAAACTCTATGTGCACTTAGGAAAAGGTTTATCAATTAATCCCAAATACATCCTCAACCATGCAAACTACAAATCCACAAATATAAGCCTAAAGCCCCTGCATATAGGATCGTTGGCTTCCCTAAGATGCTCCTGCATCAATTTTTCTTATTTTTTGTTTGACAAGTTTAACCCCAAGGAATATAGAAAGATAATGCATAATGAGATCCATATCAAGACTAGGCATATCAGCATGTGTCCAAGAAAAAAAAATATTTTCTTTTCTTGGAAGAATTGACTGAATTGCACCTTTTTTTCCCCAGTTGATAGTGACTGGGCTAAATGTATGATCTTAGGAGATTCCTTTGCACCAAGTGTATCACCTAGTTTTAGTAGTGTAAATTAAAAACTAACTATTAAATAAAAGCTTTAACACAACTAAATTAGTTAACACTTAAGATAGGACCAAAGAAAACAATATGGAGGAAAGTAGACCAAGAATGGTAAACTCCTAAATGCTTCTCATTATGATGAAGCTATGTCCCTAATGAGAGGGGATGTATGCTCATGTTGTGCTCAAGTTTCCAATGGATGGGGGGTTTTACCAAAAATGTATATGGATGAGGGTTTTAACAATGGAGTCATGGAGGTATTTCAACATTATAATGGTATTTTGTTAGTTTATGAGCTCTCAAAATAGCATTATAACTATGCATGGAAGGTGGATGATTTTGTGAAGGGAGGAGGTTCAATTTATAGGCCAAGGGTTGAAGGAATGGATGGTCAAGACATCAAGATGATGAGATGGTGAGGGAGGGTTAGGATGCACTCAAAAGGGAGCACAAGGATTGTGCTAGTTTAGCACCAATGGGGAGGTGACAAGTGTTACAAGGAGAATTCATGTGAGAGGATAGGAAATGAGTTGGTGAAAGGCTTGATGAGGGTGGTTGAGTATGTAAGAGTCATGTAAGAGATGTAAATGAGGATGGGAGAGGTGTAAGAGTTGTGTAAGGGTCATTTATGTTGGAGGGTGAGGGGAGAAGATATTTGTTGACTTTGGCTTGGGTTAGCAAGTCTTAACCCATGTTTATGATTGTGCACATGATTAGAAGAAGATTTAGGATTAGCTTAGAAGGGGGGTTAAGGATGAGTGATTTAGCTTTGATGGGATGGGTTAGTTAGGTGGTTAAATGGGTTTAGTATGGGTGAATGGGTTGGATTAGGGGCTAGGATAGGGTTTAGGGACACTTTTAGGATTTTAGATATTTTATTAAATGATTTATTCAATAAAATGGGAATATAAAATTAAATCGAATAGATTTGATGATTTATTCAATTTAATAGGGGAAGAGGGATTTAATTGATAAATTGATTTTGGGTGATCATTTGATTTTATCAATTGGACTATAGTTAATTAAATAAATTAATTAACTAGGGGATGCCGATTAATTAATTAAATAGTAAATATTCAATCAATAATGTCTTAGGAGATGACTAAATATGATTACTTAGTGATGTAATCAGATTTAGGTGTCTACACCAAGGTTGATAGGTTGGGTAGGCTCAATTAAGACTGGTGATGTATGTTGGAAATATCTTGGTAGACTACCAAGTACCTCATGTTTTGGCACCTTAAAGAGGTTTTAACCCTCAAATGTACATCTTTATTTTTACTATTTTTTGGCTCTAACATTGCCATAAAGTGGTTTTTTCCATCAGAGCTCCTTTTTTTCATTTTTCATTTTAATTTATGACTAGGGTACTTGATATCTGACTTAGTCATATTAACCATTGGTTCATTGGTGGAAGAGACTACTAATTCAATAACACTTAGATAGTAGACAATCTCATAGTCATTTTGGAATAATGGAAGCTTGTGTCTTTGGTTTTGTATGGACCAATCAATGAAATTAGGGTGTACAAGAGATAATAATGAGGAAGCTTCAAGGTTATTGACATGGAAGAAATTATCTCTATTGATGAGAGAATTTGAGTCAAGGAAATCTTCAAAGGTACCCGAATCAGGGTAAGACCTGGGAGCATCAACATTGTCCACTAAAGAAAGTTGAGAGTTTAACTCATCAAAACCTATGTAAGACTCATTAACTACATTGGTTTGGTTAGTGTAAGCATGTACAACATCTACTGCCACTTCATGATATTCATCAAAAAGAGAGTCAAAATCATATTCATTTGAATTAGTGCTTTGATTATGAGCCACAAGGAAAACAATATTTCCTCTATTATTTCTCTATTAGGATCCTCTATGTTAAAATCATCAAATTTGCATTGTCTAGAAGTAGAAGCCTCAACAATGTGATCATTAGGTATCTCGTCTTCTCCCCAAAATATGGAAGCAGACATAATAAAATCACCCTTTGGAGTAGTAGTAACTATCACTAGTAGAATTTTGGCAAATAAATGACTATGTGAATAAAACTTTTAGTCACATGACTAAAAGTGATCAAATTCTAGTAATGTTTTACAATTATTTAATATAACTGACTAAATAAATGACTAATTTGGCCATTAAGTAAAATCATAATGTTAGACAAAGATAGTGACTTAATAAATGATCAAATGACTAACCATTTGGTTACCCAAACAAATGATTAAATGAATTATCGATGATTTTTTTGTCATATTAATATAGTCTTTAACTTGTTATAACTTGTTTTGTCCTATCAATACATCATTATCAATTAACTTCCTTGAATGTCCTCTCAAATGATATTGAAATAGAAATGAACTCAAAATCACCCTAATATACACTCAAACTTGTCAAAATCAATCTATAAACTCTTGAAGAAAATAAATATCATCCTGAAGGATTTGAGCAATATGCAAAATAAATCCACAAAGCCCTCGAATACTTGCATGTAAAAACCTGTCACAAAGAAGAAAAAGACAAGAAGAGGTGAGAGTCTGCTCTAAAAATATGAAAATTGTATTCTTAGAAATGAAAAAAATGCAAGATACTTACAAATGCTCTATCCTTATAGAAGGAGATCAAAACTCGAAAAGGGTAACCTAAAAGTTACAAAGGGGTAACCTAAAAGGTAAATGCTATTTAATAATTACTAATTAATTATTAAATATGGATGCAAAATGTGCATAAAGTGAAATCTTAAGAAGGGAGAAAAGATAATTTAAATAATGAAATTAAATTAACATTTTTCTCTAACACCCCCCTTAAAATGAGCAACAATACAACTATAAACAATGTAGAAAGAGAAAGGAAACTACAATGCAATGCTGAAAGAAAACTTGGGTCTTGGAAACAAGGCCTAATTAGGTACCCAATCACAATAAAATCTCTATGAAATAAATAAATAGAGAAAACCCAGTGGGAAAAACTCTACTCCTAAAAGAGATAGAAAAGAATTCACAAATGAAACATCTCAAGAGAATCTTTCAAGACCATAAGTACAATGAGAGCATCCATGATAGAAGCTCAAGACTCCATAGCCCTCCCCCCCCCAAAAAAAAATGGTAGAACTCAACATACCAATGTGGCTCCAATCTAAAGGAAACAAAGGAAGTGGACAAGGATGATAAAACCCAATCATGCAAGGTGCAACCAGAAGTCCTATTTGATGCTCAAAGGAGAAAGCATGAGAATCCTAAAATAGAATCTGCAATGGAGGTGAAATAATGGGTGTGTTGAATATATCATTTGAGAGGGGACATGCGTCCTTTGATATATCCTTAAAAACTATAGTAGGTGGCTTGATGACTGAAGCCACAATAGTAGGCAATGCTGAAGAGTAATCTTGTGCAAGAGATGGAATTTGAATAGTAGGTGGAGGTGTAGAAGTCACAACACTAGTCTCAGGAACAACACATAAGTTCTAGTGACCTGACTTCACCTTAGTAGACTCTTGTGAAAAAAGAGAGTGAATCTCTGATAGTGGTGATGGTGGACCAAAATTTGAGAAGGAATATAGGTGGGAAGCATGACAAATAGTCCTTGTAGAAAAAGATATTTCTTGTCTCACTATCTCTGATGTGCACTAAATCCTATACATACTCAAATGTCTTCCCTATCCCTCTATGTGTAATCTGATAAATAGAGAGAAGGTTAGAGGACAAAGATGAAACACAAAGTAAATTATGAAATGTACCATCTTCAATGTCAATAGAACCTTTCTCACATATAGTCATAAAAATGTTGTTCCCCATCAAAATGTGTGGAGTAGGAGAAGCCTCAAAAGAAGAGAACAAATCCTGAGAAGATGCCATATGGCTTGAAGCACCTAAGTCCAGTAACCATATAGAATAATAAGGAATAGTAGTTGCACATAGTGCATGATCCTTTCCTATATCTTTATCATACGACTGAAGTGAAGATGATGAAGAAGGTCTATGAGAAGTAGAAGGAATATCAATGTTGCTCTTTTGAAGGAGAGTTGTCAAATCTGAAACCTATTTGGTATAGCCATCTAATTTCTTCTCATAGCAATGTGCTTCATCATTATTAGGCTTATTACAATAAGAACACTTTGGTCTTTTTGGCTTTGATTTACCCTCTTTTAGAGGAGGTGGCCCTGATGAACTATGTGTGCTAGAATCAATCTAAAACTCTATAGAATGAGATTTTTGAGTCTTCTCCTTAATCCTTGAAGATGACCAAGCTACCAATGCATGACTTTATGAGCTTGTGAGAGAATCCAACTGAGAAATCTTAGCTTGCTCTCGAGTAACCCAATCATAGAAAACTTCAAAGGATGGCATCGTAAATCTATTACCCAAAGCATCTTTCATGGAATAGAAGGTAGAAGAAAAAATCTAAAAGTTTCCATGAAACTTAGAATGAATCAGGTAGATACACCCAGTGTCAGTCTTCATTTTCTCACAACCTTGTAATAAAGATCTTTGTTGTTTGAATTTCATCAAGAAGTCCTCAATGGAGGGAAAATAATTTGGTATAAGTGAGGTAAGCTCTGCCTTAATCTAAAGTGCCCTAAACTCATTCACTGTACCAAAAAAACCTTCAAGCTTGGTCCACATAGCTAGAGGAGTATTGCACCCATCTCGATGAAATTGTAGACTATCTAAGACCTGTAAAGCAATCAACCCTATTGGCTCATCCATCTTGTTCCTATGCTACATGATCTCAAAAGGCCTCTGTAAAATTGGTTACACTACATCTAAACAAGACCAAAACTCTTTTGACTAGAGAAATCATGTCATCAAGGTCTTTTATGTGTGATAATAATGAGGGGTCAGAAGTTCTAGACAAGAAGAGGTCTCAACCATTATTTTTAGGTGCTGAATTGTTTTTTAATGAAGTTCTAGTTTACATAAGTAAATAACAGAATAATATGACAAAACTCACCCAACAATGCAAAAAACTCAACCCTAGCTGCTAGAAGGATTGCATAAATGAGAGAAGAGAAAAAAAAACTTTAGATATGAATCACAAATACCTATTTTTTGTAGGCAAAAAGGTGACCAAATGTTGAAAGTACTATGTCCCATCAATATTACTCCAAACTGATACTTGATCTAAAAAGTAGATGATAAATCATGCACTTTAAAAAAAACAACACTTGAATATGTGTCCATATGAGCCCAAATGAAGCCTTTGAAGTTGAAAAGATTAGGATTTGTGATTTTCAGAAAAATACTGAAACAAAGATCATCGACAACTTGCACCAATGTGTAGATCATGAAATTCTACCCCATAACAAAAAAAATTCTCAAAAAAAAGGTCTGTATGAGTGATATATTGTTATTTCAAAATCACCTCTATAATTATTATTTTTAAATCTCTACCATTGCACCTCCAAAAATCAAAGAAAATACTCCAAAATGTTAGATCTATTTTGTCAAACCCTTATTCTCCTTTTTCTCCAAATACTGAACAAGCTATAGAAGATATGGCTCTGATACCATGAAGAATTTGAGCAATACGCAAAAAAATCCATGAAGCCCTCGAATACCTACATGTAAAAACCTATGATAGAGAATAAAAAGACAAGAATATGCAAATTGTATTCTTAGAAATGAAAAAGATGCAAGATACTTACAAATGATCTATCTTTATAAAGGATATCAAAACCCGAAAAGGGTAACCTAAAAGGTAAATGCTATTTAATAATTACTAATTAATTATTTAATAATTTTGCAAAAGGTGCATAAAGTGAAATCTTAAGAAGGGAGAAAAGGTAATTAGATTAATGAAATTAAACTAACCCTTTTCTCTAACACCTCCATGCACTTAATAGAAAACTCTAAGTTTATCTCTACATACAAAAAAAAATCATCAATAAAGTATTTTATAATCTTAACATATAATTTATATCAATCACATTAATGTCATATAATAACCAACTTTACAAGATATAACATTATTTTATTTATCAATGCATTAAAGATATTTTAATATCTAGTAAACAGTGACTAGAACCACTATTTAGTGAATATTAAACCTTAATATAAAATTATTTAATAATAAAAACAATAAATATTTATGATTTAAATTATATTTATTATTAATTAGCCAATACACTTTTCATTGGTGGCACAACCCACCAAAATTAGTCTCACACTTCCCATTTTCAACATTAAACATGGTCAATTTTCATATTATTTGGCTCTGCCAATAGGAGATAAGATATGGAGGGAGATATAAACTTGTTTTAAAAAAGTCAGTGATAGATGGCACAAGAACAATAGGCAAAGGAACACATATCAAAGCAAAAAAAAGTGAGCTCTTTTGACTGACCCCTCATAAAGTGCCAACTGTATTCTAAAATACAAAATGAGGCCTTCCAAATATTATTATCCATTGCTTTCTCACTATTATTTCATCATCCCCATTTTCTTTATTTACATGATTTGTTCTTAGAGTGCATTCCCTAAGTCATTATCCACTCAGTAGTTGTATAATAAAAGTTTCTATCATGTATAGGTAAATGTGGTCTTGATTTAGAGAGAGTACAAGAAATTTGTATATGAAAGACTACTACGTTTTGTATATGAATGAATTAGATATATATGTCTTCAAAAATCATTAAAAGTAAATAAAATTCAAATATTTGACATGAATTTTTTATATGTATTTTGAACATTCTTACATATTGGATTATAGATATATAAATAGGGTTTCAAAATAATATTATGTGGGACATGATTTTACTAAATTTGTCATGTAATTGCTAAATATAGAGTATATAAATATTATTCTAAAACTAAGAGAAAATAGATTTCCACAATCCATAGATAAAGTGCTTTTGAAGTAGAAAAAAGATTAGGAAAGATGAAAAAGGAGAATGAGAAGTGACTAGAAAAGAAAACACTAGTAATCAAAAGGAGAAAAAAGAGAAGAAAAACCACACACAAAGTAGAGAAAATAATAGAACACAAGAATATGTATAAAATATGTATTTTATAAAGTCGATAAGTAAATTGTGATTGAAGAAAAGTATTTGATTTAGATTTAGATAAATATTGACTACAAATTTAATTCATTAATTCTCATCTTTAAAAAAAATCTTAAAATATTTGTTTTGATAAATTAAATAGATTTTAGTCGATGATAGAATTTTCCAAAATGTAAGAATTTAATCAATTTTGTGGACTGCATAATTTTGTAAAATATAAGTTAATAAAATTTGTTGAATACACAATTTTGTAAAATATAAGAATGTGATGCACTTGATAGGTGGGAAGAATTAATGTTATATATAATAGTGAGAAAAAATATCAAGATAAATTAGTTGAAATATATATATTTTTAAATTATTTGCAAAACAACAAAAATCATTGTTAAATGTTTCATAGTTATCAAAAATTTAACCTATCTCATAAATTTAACCTATTTCATAACTTGGTGATTACTTCTAATATATTTATATGATTGTAAATATAATCCCAACATACATCCATACATACAGGTGGCATTAGGGGATCTGCACTAGTATTAGCGGGTCACACGTGAGCCAGTGTTGATGTATGGGCTAGCCTTGTGCCGAGACGGATTGCTGAGGGCATGGCTAGAGCTAGAGCTGCAGCAGTGGGATTGGCTCGGGGGGCTGGCAGATGGAAGCTCCACCAGGGAGTACCATGACATGTGGGTGCATCCAAGGCTGGTGGGGAGAGCATAGGGTATGAGGTCGATGGTGGTGGTCGGTGAGCTAGCTCGAGCAACTTGGTAGGGGCAGTATGTTGCTAAAGGGTTGTGGCAATGGGCAGCAACTATTGCACAGGAGGAGGAGCATGCTTGGTAGAGGAGGAGGGTTGGGAGGGAGAAGAGGAGAGCTCGACCAGAGAGGAGAGTGGAGGAGAGGGGAGCCTAACCAGAGAAAGAGGAGAGGAGAGGAGAGGAGGCATAGGGGCTACAGAGGGCAACAGGGGGAGATGCAGGGGGATCATCTGTTGGGGGAGGAGATGATGGATTGGTAGCTCGGTACGCCTCGCTAGAGCAAGCACACACAATGATGAGCCAACTACTCCATGATACACAACAAGAGAGAGATCAACTCTAGGTAGAGCAGGATCAGTTCAGACAGGAGCGGGATATAGCCTATGGGTAGGTAGACAGGGCAGGCGTAGATGTGGGGAGGCTACAAATGGAGGTGGGCCAGGTGGAGGGGAGGATGGATGCCTTGACTTTGGAGTGACAGGCAGTGCAGGCAAGACTAGATGCCCTCTAGTTGGAGCAAGATAAGCTAGTGGTGGAGGTAGTGACCTTACAGGCGCAGGTGGCAACGAAAAGGGGTCTAGATGAGCTGTGGAGACTCTGGGCAGAGATGGAGGATTTGAGGGAGAGGGCTGAATTCTATTTGGGGAGGTACCATGCCATAGTCCCAGCATCGCAGATTGAACACTACAAGCGACTGACTTGGTCAAGGACAGTAGGTACCCACATAGGGATACAAGGAGGAGGGGATAATGGATGGAGCATTGGGGGGAGAGTACAGGTGGGTCCCAGCGCATAGGGTACAGTCAGAGGGCATGGCCGAGCCAGCAGTGGGGGAGGAGGGAGGAGGCAAAGAGCTCCAGGATAGGGGGAGGACTGCTGAGGCCACCACCTCCATCACCAGCAACACCAAGGGTCAGTAGAGGGGCAGAGGAGGAGACCTATGATGCGAAGACAATGGATTGACCATCAATGAGCAGGTCATTTTTGGGATATTGAGTATTCTGTACATATCATCTTTCTAAGATGCATGGAGATATTGTGCGAGCTCAGACCCATTTGTATGATATGGACATTGTACACTGATGGACTGTTATTCTCTCATTCTTTTATTGATATATAGATCTAATGATTGTGGTGAGATATGTGTTATGGAATGTTGATGTTATGTATAGTGTTTGATATGCATTGGATAGGTAGGAGGTGGTGTTTTGATGATATTTCTGATGATTGGTGATGCAGGACGGATTATGTGTTGAGATTTTATGATTGTGTTGACAATTTTTGATGCAAGATGTGATAGATGATGAGAAATATGATGTTGCTAATAGTTTATGATGTAGGATGTGATTTACTTATGATGAGAGATATAGTTTTGCTGACAGTTTATGATGCAGGATGTGAGTTATGATGAGAGATATGGTTTTGCTGACAGTCTATGATGCAGATATGATGTGATGTGACCCGTGATGATGTGATTTATGATATGTTAGATATGTGACGATATGTTTTGATGTAATCCTGGATGATGTGATTTTCGGTATGATATGGTTTGATACGCTATTTTTATGATGATGTGAACGTTTAAATAATACTCAAATGAACACAACTAGAAGATAAGTGACAAATACAAAATGAATCACCAACTAACGGCTAAATAGGAATTTGATGATGTTTAAAATGAAAAGAATGTAAAGGATAAACATGAGAGCTATGATATGTGAACACAAATTAAAACAAAATTCAAGATGAATAACAATTTTTATGAAATGAACCACAAACGAATGATGAATTACAGGTCTAAAATGAATCACAAACTAAGGAAAGAACTATCAGGAAGCACAAACTAATGATGAACTATCTTACTCAGATGAAAATGAAAAATTTATGATATGCTTTAAAAATGGAAACAAACTATTGATGAACTATCGCACTAAGATGAGAATGAAAAATTTATGATGTGCTTTTAAAAAAAAGGAAACAAACTAATGATGAACTATCACACTAAGATGAAAATGAAAAATTTATGATATGCTTAAAAATGGAAACAAACTAAAAGATATATCTGAGACTTATGATAAGCATGTGAGGGTATAAGAGAGATCTTGAGGTATGATAAAAGGATACAAGCTATGATAAAACAACATGCTAGATTTTAGGAGAAACAAGACAAACCATGATGGTGGTATTATGATAGTATGATAGGAGATACCAACTCTAAGGAGAAAGATGTTGGAGCATGAGTGACCAAAAAACTCGTAGTTAGGAGGATAGTGATGATCAGGGCTAGGATAGTGATTTATGATAGGGATCACATCATGATGAGGATGAACAAGAATTTATGTGTAAGGATTTGAATCAAATGATTTTGAGGGTGGAAAAAGTGAGAGTTCAAGGGAGAGAGATGATGAAAAGGAGAAGGATACCAGAGGTTATGAGAAAAAATGTGAAGCATAGGGGAAGCTTGAGCATGAGGTACTTTGTGAGGAAGTACCACTATGTCGTGTAAGCACTTTATTTGATATAGGATTGTTAGGGATCTACCAAGGTTACTAAGAATGTCAAGGCCTTTTCCCCAAAATTCCACAGGACTGACTCAAACAGGCATGCAAGGATTGCCCCAACATCACACATGAGTCTCAGAGAGATCAATGTTGGAATGGTGCTGGGTGATCCACAAGCAAATGAGATTACCCAAGTGCATCATGTTTTATCGAAAGATGAAAACATGTTTGAAATATGCAAGGATAATATCAGACTAACTCTCAAGTAGAAAAAGATTGTGATCAAAACCAACCTCCTAGGTTTCCCCAGTCAAAACACACCATGATATGAAATGATCATGGAAATCTTGAGGAGGAAACAACGAAAGATACATGGAAATGATCAACCAAAATATATTAAAAAAAAAAGATTCTACAAAGTGTGAAAGAGTAACCTTTTTCTAAATAGACCAACTGGCTACTAATGGGCTAGGGACACAGGACATCTCCACAAGACCTAGATAGTATGTACAAGTATGACTATTCAAGGACATGGGAACTCAAGACTAGATAAAAAAACATAGTAGTAGGTATATACATGACAGGGGAAAGCTCAAGATGAGGAGATAGCATTGCTATGATACATGGGTTTGTTAGGTGGGGTTATGTAAAGCACAATTATGTACAAGGGTTAGGATAATGTTGTATTTACATAGGTAGGTATGGTACATGGTTGACACAAAGTTATATGGGTTGTATACACTACATATGGTAAAGTAAAAGGATGAAAAGCACTTGATAAGTTACATGTGGTAGATTACAATGGTAGAATATATCAGGTATGATACATGGGATGCTATAATATAGGAGTGAGGTGGGATGTTGCATAGTACAAAGTGCTAGAGGATGATGCGGCGAAGCATGGTAAAAAAGAAAAACTATGAGGAACACCTTGGAAAGATGGGGAGATGAGTGATGTGATATGGAGTGGCGATAATGGGGGGGTTTTAGTGATAGATAATGAAAAAGTTGTAGTACACCTAGCACCTATTTGCTAGGTTTTCACCAGGGACCTATCCAAGGCACTTGAATTGCCAAGTTTTCACCATTGGACGCTTATTTTTCTTTGCCCATTTTTTATTTGAGAAGTTTGTCTTTAGGCGTAGAATTTCTTGAGGTGAATAATGTTGGTAGCATCATTCAGGACTTCACCTTCAAGGGTAGATAGCTGATAGGCTCCTGAGCCAAAAGATGTCGTGACCACATAAGGATCAAGCCATGTGGGCTTGAACTTGCCTTTCTTTTCTCTTTCGGCTTGAACCTTCATATTCTCTTTAAGGACCATGTCACCTTCTTGAAAACTACACAGATGGACTTTCCTGCTGAAATTGTGTCTGAGGTGACTTTGATAGAACATGAGGTGGTCATAGGCCTGTTGCCTTTTTTCATCAAGTAGATCAAGTTGAGTAAGTCGAGCCACTCTATATTCTTCATTAGATATCTGTCCTCCTAGAGAAATGCAGAGTGATGGGAGTTCAACCTCAATAGGTGGGACTGCTTCAGCACCATAGACCAAGGAGTATGGAGTTGTGCTAGTGGCTGTATGGAATGAAGTGTGGTATGCCCATAGGGTGGGATTAATTTGCAAATGCCAATCATGGTTGGAGTCATTGACAACTTTCTCAAGGATTCTTAGCAGGGTTTTTCTAGTTACCTTCGTCTGACTGATACCTTGTGGGAAATACAAGCTAGAAAAGCGGTGATGGATGTGAAGGGAAGTGCGTAATTCCTCCATACTTAGGTTTTCAAAATTTCCTCCATGGTCCATGAAAATGTTAACTACGATGCCAAAGAGACATATGATATGATACAAGATAAACTTGGACACCTAAACTCTCATGGCAGTAACAAGGGGAACTGCTTCAACCCACTTAGTCAGTGGCGGTGATTATCCACTTGTGCCCTTCTGAACAAAGTGGCACAATAAGAGCAACAAGATCAAATCCCTAGTAGGTAAAAGGCTATAGTGGTGCAATGGGTTGCAAGTCCTATGCTGGAGCTCGGATTAAATTAGCATGTTGTTGACAAGGTAAATATGGTTTCACAAATTCACATGCATCATGTTCTAGAGTAGGAAAATAGTATCTAGCCTGAAGGATCTACTTTGCTAGCACCATCCTACTTGTGTGAGCACCACAAAGTCTAGTGTGTACCTCTTTGAGAGCCATCGTAGCCTCATTTTGATCTAAACATCGAGAGTGAGTATCATGATAACCATGACGATATAGGGTTTGGGCGATGATAGTGTAACAGGAAGCTCTGCGAATAAGGTTTTGGCATTGGGTTCGTGTGAGATGGGGAGATATGATACCATTTAGTAGGTAAGCATGAATTTCATGGTACCATGGAGATTGGGGACCAACCAAGATATAGACCCATGTTGATTCATCATTCTCATATGCAGGTTTGTGCAGCTGCTCAACCAAGAATTCATATTGCATAGCTTCATGCAATATTTCCAAGAGCGAACCAATAGTAGCCATAACATCAGTTGCCTTATTTTGGAGTCTATGTACCTGTAGGAACTGGATTTGAGTAAAATGCTCCTTTAATTGATCAACCAGATCTTTGTAAGGTAGTAGCTTGTCATCCTTTGTTTGATATTAATTCAATGCTTGTTTGATGATAAGATGAGAATCACCATCTTTTCCCTAGTAAATCTATGTTAACAATTACAAATGTTATATATTATTGAAGAAGACTCTCTCCTCTAGAATAATTAACCATTTTAAAAAAAATTCTTTATCATCTACTAATTTTTATATTTTTTCGAATGTGCATCATCTTCAATGTTGAAATACCTACTTACATTATTTTATAATTATTGTAATCGATATTGGGTCACTTATAAAAAAAATTATATTCGCATAATTTTGACTATAAGCTCTATAATATAGTGGCATTTTTTTTTTTGGAAACCCTAATTCCAATGATGAAATTTCCCTCTGAAGTGTTAAGTTCTTTAGAATTTCAAAAAGCATGAAAGAAAGTGCCACATTGGATGACACCTAGACAGTTTCGGCCAGATCTGATATGACCATACCCAATTCAGTCGGATCCTCTTTGACTGGATTACATCGAAATAAAAACCCATGCGCGCAAGGTTGCCCATATGACTTGGTTGGTAAACAATTGAAGTATAAAATCTTGATTATTATTTTAAAAAATCTCTGAATTAATTATAGTTAAATTAATCAAATAATAATATATCTTTTATTTATTTACTATGATTTCTAATGTAAGTATTTCATTTGTTATTTTAAATATATTTGATAAAAATAAATTAAGATAAAAAATATACAAAATAAACATACATTTAATTAATATAATCATTTATATTTTTTAATTAAGGGATACATTTTAAACTATGTATTAATTTTGAATATTAAATTTAATTTTTATTATAGCAAGGTCCCTTGTATTGTTTTATTTTTTATTAATTGAATGAAATAGGGTTTGAAATGTATTGTTTTATTTTTTTATTGATTCAATAAAATATATTTTTTATTTTAAAGATAAATTTTTATTTATAAATTATTAAATTTAATTTAATAAAGTTTAAAGAATAAAATAGGTTTTTTATTTGAAATGCAATGCTTTATTTTTTAATTGTTATATTTAATTCAATAAAATATGTTTTTATTTATTTTAAAGGTAGTTTTATTTTTAAATTGTTATATTTAATTGAATAAAGTCTAAACAATAAAATAGGTTTTCTATTTGAAATGTAATGTTTTATTTTTTAAATTGTTATATTTAATTCAATAAAATATGGTTTTTATATATGTTAAAGGTAAAGTTTTATTTTTAAATTGTTATATTTAATACAATAAAATAGGTTTTTTATTTTAAAGGTAAAGTTTTTTTTTTAAATTATTATATTTAATTCATAATTGCATTTGTAATAGTAAAAAAGTAAAGTTTTAAATGAAACTTTATTGAAAAAAATTTAGAAATTAGATTTTTAAAGTTATTTTTGTGTTGATATTGATTAAATAAATTTATTGTTTATTTAAAATTTATTAGTTAATTCAATTTAAATAATTTTTTTGAATGAATTTAGGTGTTTTAAAATATTATGCAAACTATATTAAATTTATTAAATAGCTAAATTATTTAATATATTTAATAAATTGTTTAATCTAAATTTAGCAATGCTTTAATGCAACTACTTGTTGTAAGATTTTGTAGTGTTACAGATAGTCAAATATAATAACCTTCTAATGTTAAAAGTTTTTTCTAAATTGTCTATGATCTACTAGTATTTATGTAATTGAATTTGGAAGTCTTTTGTATGTAGGTGATATCAAGCTCTTTATTCAGGTTTTCGTGCAATGGGGAATAAAGTGAAAAGAGAAAAAAGATATGATTGAGTCAAAGATGACCAGAAGAAAGGATGGACAAAAGGTAATATAGAGCCAACAATTGAAGATCCATTGATTGAAGTTGAAGAAGATCTTGTTGAAGTTCCAGGAAGTAGTAGGACATTTGGAAAATATGGGTTAGGGTTGGGATAGATGAGGTTATGAGAGAGTGGGAGAGTGAGATATGAAGTTAGGGTTTACAAAGATGGGGTTTAGGAGTTAGTGAGTGGTTTAGGGTTTACAATGATGAATTTTATGAGTTAGAGATCAATTTAGGGTTTAGAGTGATGGGGTTTAGGAGTTAGAGAGAGATAGAGGGGACAGATGAAGTTATGTTAGGGGATTATGGTTTAGGGTTGGGATAGATGAGGTTATGAGAGTGAGATATGAAGTTAGGGTTTAAAAAGATGGGGTTTAGGAGTTAGTGAGTGGTTTAGAGTTTAGAGAGATCTAGAGTTCAGGTGTTAGAGGGTGGTTTAGGGTTTAAAGCAATGGGGTTTAGGAGTTAGAGAAGATAGAGGGGAGAGATGAAGTTATGATAGGGATTATGGGTTAGGGTTGGGATAGATGAGGTTTTGCAAGAGAGAGACAGATGAGATGAGAGAGATGAAGTTATGTTATGGATAAAATGGGGTTAGAGAGTAGTGTAGGGTTTAGAGAGATGGGGTTTACAAGTTAGATAGTGATTTGGGGTTTACAAAGATGGGCTTTAGGAGTTAGAGAGAGATAGAGGGGAGAGATGAAACAATGTTAGGGATTATGGGTTAGGGTTGGGATAGATGAGGTAATGATATATATATAAAGTTATTTAAGAGATAGATAGATGAGTTGGGAGAGATAAAGTTAGGTTAGAGATTAAATGGGGTTAGAAAGTGGTTTAGGGTTTACAAAGATGAGGTTTAGGAGTAACAATGCAATTTAGTATTTAGAGAGATGAGCTTTAGGAGTTAGAGAGCGGTTTAGGGTTTAGAGAGATGGGGTTTAGGAGTGGGAGAGATGAAGATATGTTATGAATTATGGGGTTTAGAGAGCAGTTTAGAGAGAGAGAGAGAGGTTTTCAGATTATATGGTTAGAGAGTGGTTTAGGGTCTAGAGAGTAGTTTAGGTCAACATATTTGGATTTAAAGTTCAATATAGGAGTTAGAGTCTAATATGATTCAATGTGAGAGTTTTATTTCAAATTTGATTAGGTTTAATGTTGTGATTTAATAACATTTAATGTTAAGTTTTGCTCCCACTTAAGGTTCAATGTTAAGGTTTCAATTAGAATTTATTTGTGTGCATGGTAAGAGGTAAAGTCTAATTTAGTTCAATTTGATGGTTTTAGTTACCAGTTTACAATTGTTTCTAAATCTTTACCTTTATAAATTTTCTAATGATTTTTAATAAAAACAAAATAAAAATATTTAAATTCTCTAATTTACATCTAGCTAATTTTCTATGTATTTAATAAAATTTTTCTATTGTTTTCTAACGTTTCAAAACTTTCTAATTGTTGTAGTATTTTCTAATATTTTATAAAGTTTCAAAATTTTCTAACTATTATTAACTAATTGAATCTAAATTTTCTATATAATTTTCTACTATTTTCTATAAATAATATTTTACAATTTCTCCAATAATTTCAAAGTTTCACTAAATTTTAATACATTTTCTAAACTTCATCTAATATTAGAGTACTTAAAAATATAAACACATAATAATATTAAAAAATTGAAATCTTTAAAACAATCTACATTAGCAATACACATCAAAACCATATTTCTACTTAAGAAAACATAAAATAAAACATAAAACATATTATACACATTAAAAACCATATTTCTGTCTAAGAAAACATTAAATAAAACATAAAACATATTAAAAAAATTAGGGGGAATTGCTGACATGCCTGATTTGCCCGAATGTCTCCTATAGCTCTTCTCGCTCAGTAGTTCCTAAAAGTTCAATTGATGAAAATGATAGGTGGATTTGTCTTTTTACAAGTTATATAATTTACGAGTTTTCGGCTGGATCTCTTTTGGCTAGATCCATGCCGAGTTATACATGCCACTTGGCACACAGTCGATGTCATGTGTTTCTGGCCAGATTAAGTCCCCTTGGAACCCATTTGGCCATATTGGGTCCAGTTGGAACTTCAAAGTTAGCACCAAAGGTGACACAGATCTATACTTTCACCCACATCTCAAATATCTCTACTAATGTTCAAAATTATTTCTTGTCCTTCAAATATCTAATTATTATATTAAATTTCTTTATTGATTTTTTCCTAAATTTAAAATAAATTTTAATTAAATGATAAGTACAATTTTGTAACCATATGAAAAGCTAAATTTTATATTAATTGAAGTTTGAATTAAGTAGTCTTGTAGTTCATAAACTTTTAATGTTTATTTTGTTCCATCTAATTGTAAGAATAAATTACAACAAAAAAAAAGTGTGGACCTCAAACAATAGAAGTTATATTGAAAATGTACATAAAAACCATTTTATTTCATGATCACTATATTTATTTAAATAATTGTTCAAATTATATATAATTTTGTATAGGCATAACCTATTGATAATGGATTGAAGAAGCTAATCAAAGATAAAGATTGTAAAGGGAGATTGTTGAGAATATACAAGTATGACCAATATACTTCAATCATTGTTTTGTCATTTATGTCAAACCTGCTATTTTTTGGTAAGACAATTGCTTATATGATTGAAGTACTATCACTTAGATGATTGATGAAGAGGATTTGATCAAAAAATGTAACAATAACACCTAGAGGAAAGGTTGAGTTATGTTTATGTAATGAAGTAAAAGAATTAGTTAAGACAGTGATGACATGATGTATTGATAATTTACTTAAGGTTACATAGGCTGGTTACACTAAGAAAGTTTAGAAGAAAAAAAGTCACACAAAGTTTGTCTGCCAAGCTTGACTGAGTGGATAGTAGGTGCCAAGAAAAGTTAGTGCAAGCTGAGTAGAAAATTAGGCAGAGCCGAGTAAAAGTTCATTCTAGTGTATACTGAGTAGAATAGTGGATGCTGAGTAAAAGTCTAGTTGAAGCCAAGCACTAGTAAACTTTAGTTCATGCTGAGTAATTTCATAGTGGATGCTAAGAAATGTAGTATGTGTCAAGCATTAGAAGCAAGGTAATGTTGAGCTGTTGCATTATTTAAAAGATCACAAATTTGATGAATATGAGCCGACAAGTTTATTTTCTTGGATTATGTGAACCAGGTGAAAGATAAGGATGATGAGCTGGTGGCATAGACTTCAAGGTAAATTATTTTTAGGAAAATTCAAAGTGGATTTTAGGAGAAGTTTGTAGAAGAGAAATGGAATGTGGGATAGATACATTGTATCCTACCTAATCCATCCTAACCCAGAATTGGATGATGGATAATGAGTGGTAGAATATCTTAATTTCCTATTTATAGGAATGGCTAGTTATGAAGAAAAGTTGTCATGTGCAAGAACCTAAGGAAGACAAGGAGTTAAGGGCTTTGCTTCATCAAGTGATCTAAGAGAAGATTGCATTGGCATGTTAAGTAAGAAGGCTTAATGATATGTATGCTTGAAGGGTGAACAAGCTATCAGAATTGTACAATATGAAGGCCAAGCAGGATTGAGGACTGAATAGAGATCTGTAACCTACAAATGAAGTTGTAAATTATATTAGATCAAGCCTCACTATTACTCTCTAACAATTGTATCAGTCTAGGGTAAATCCTTTGGATTAAGGTTGACTTAACAATCATTTGTAAATCCTTTAGTCGGGTGACATTCCAAGTGAATGGTCTAAAGTCCTCTAACAAGGCTCACTCCTAATAGGGTGATTGAAATCCTTTAATAGGGTCACATTTAACAGTGTGTATTGTAACCTTTAATAGGGTTGGCCTTTCGTAAGGCATCACTTTAGAAGAGTGAAAATAGTAGCAGGTTACTGGTGATTTTTTCCAAATTGGGTTTCCACGCAAATAATTGCATCAAATGTGTTGATGAATCTATTATGTTTCATGCCTTACATTTTTGAAAGTTGATTAGATAGTAACCTACAAGTTTTAAGTGATTGCATAATATTATGGATGAGTGCATGATGAATAATGTTTTATGGGTTCACTAAGCTATGAAAAGTTTTAGTTATACATCTGGACCTTGGATAACTAATTCACCCCCCCTCTCAGTTATTCTAAAGTATTCCAACATAACCTTGCATTTTTTTTTCATATACAAATATGTATATTTGTTGCTCTTTCAAAAATATTGAATAATTGCACATGATATTATTTGATATTTATAAAATATTCAATATGAAATAACAACCATAAAACCATGACACTTGCTTATATTTCTTGTGCACCTGCTGGCAGAAGAATGATTATTTTTAAAATTGATATACATATACATAAATACATAAATACATACATACATACATACATACATACATACATACATAACTCATTGTTTATCTAATCCTCTAATTCATCACTATTTGGTAGAAAGTATATTGTGGAATTATGATTTTATCAATAAGTGAGGTTCAAGAGAGCAACAAACGACACACAAAAAGGTAGGGTTTCTAACAGAAATTGTATGTAAATGAACCTAGATATTTTGGGGGTTCAATCTTATTATATCTAATCCTTGCACTTGAAATTATATTGTTAAAACAAATAACTATATTTTTATTCATTCCAAAATTGTTAGGATTTTCTTGCTAATTTTTTTAGCATTTTAAATGAAATACTTGCTGCTACTATATATTGGAAATGCATTAGTTACCAAAAATCCTATAAGGTCTTAACAATGTTTTAGTTGTAATTATGCTAAAAGACATGTTGAATTCATGTTAAAGTCATGTTGAAAGTAGTTCTATGGGGTGTAATTTACTTCAATCCTTTTATCTAAGAAATCCTAAGCTTATACATTGAATTAATTTGTAGTATTGGAGATGCCATTATTTAAAATTTGGTGTTTTAGTGAAATCTCAGTAATTTGTATGATTCTCATTTTGTTGTAAACAAATCTTAAATGGATTTACTGACTGGAAATTTTGGACTAGACCTTTGGACAAAATCTTCCTCCAGAGGAAGATTTGGATGAATTTCCTATTAGAAGTCATTATTTTTGTCATGTCCCCTTTTCAAATAATAAAAAAATAATAATCTTTGCTAAGACAGGTAGGCCCAAGAAAGTGAAGTTTCGGAAAAAGGGTCTTAATCTTTGGAAACCGTTGGACTAATAAATAAAATTATTATTAAAATATGTTTCATTAACCTCTCTTGGACGTGAGTTATGGTTATGGACTCTTTTAAGGGGTTTGGAGGCATTTTGGGCAGATTCCAGAACTTGATTTTTGCTCATTCTTTGTTATTCTTCAGAGGCTGCCAAACCTGTGGAGAAGGAGACCCAAGAACGGGAGTTTGTAGGTTTTCAAGGAGACCCAAGAATGGGAGTTTGCAGGTTTCCAAGAAGGCTAAGGATGGGAGTTTGAAGCCATTCCATGTGCATGCTCATACAGAGTTTGCCTTTGTGTTGAACAGTGCAGATTTGTGGGTTTTTGGGTGTGTTTTTTGTATGAGTTTGGTGTTTTCAGTTGAGTATTTCATATCAGTTTGGGTTGCTGCTGTATTTCAGACTTTAAGGTGTTAAAATAGAGTTGAATATATGTATTGGGACGTGATTAAACTTCTGAGATAGATTATTAGTGTTTTTGTTGTGTTTCCGAGCATTTTTGTGTTAATTTCGGGAGCCTGATGAGCATAGTTTTTGTCCTACATTTGAGAACTGTTGTGTAAAGGCTATATGGATCTGGAAATTTAATTTTGTAGGCTGTTATGCTGCTGAAATTTTTGTAAAAATTTTCACTTTCATATTTATTAATAATAGGTGAAGCTGTGAAGCTTTTGGCACAATTTCTGGCATACCCGATTTGGGGTTTCTTGAGAAATTTGGTGGATCTTTGTGATATTAGTTGTTTGATCTTGAAAATCTGATTAGAGGTTGGAAATATCATATAAAATCAGAAAAGGGAAATTTCAGTGGTATCAGAGCCATGATCTTGCCAGCCTGAGGGTTTGTAGAAGTTTGCATGTTAGTTTTGACAACTACCTAGATCTTGCATTTCAGTTTTGAGAACTACCCAAATCTTGCATGTCATAATTTATGGTTGTATGTTGCTTCTAATCAGCTGCATGTAAAAATTTATGGTTGCATGCTAATTCTAATCATTTTCATGTTAGTTCTTGGTTAATTTGGTGGTTGTAGAAGTTTGCATGTCAGTTTTGACAACTACCCAGATCTTGCATGTCAGTTTTGACAACTACCCAGATCTTGCATGTCAGTTTTGACAACTACCCAAATCTTGCATGTCATAATTTATGATTGAATGTTGCTTCTAATCAGCTGCATGTCAAAATTTATGGTTGCATGCTACTTCTAATCATTTGCATATTAGTTCTTGGTGAATTTGGTGGTTGCATGTTGCTTCTAATCAGTTGCATGTCAAAATCTATGGTTGCATGCTACTTCTAATCATTTGCATGTTAGTTCTTGGTGTTTGAAGAAGTTATATCCTATTGGGGATACACTCTACTTTATCCAGAATGGACAGGTATAGTACAGAGTCTTAGAGGACACGATCTTGGACAATTGATATCCAGAGTCAAAACAGTACAAAGGATGGTTATTTAGACATTCGAGATAAAATTATGAAAATAAGCCATGACATGTCTAAACAGTTGGTTGAGCACCACTGTATAATGAATGACATGTTGTCCGACTCAGCTAAGGTGGATAAGTTGACTGGATTTCTATTTGGCAAATTTTCTCACATGACAGATGACACAATTCCCAAGAACTTGCATGAGGGGTTTGAGAAACTAGCTGATAGCCAGGTAGAGGTCTCAGATTCTACTTTGCCATAGGAGGTGGTGAGAAAGGATATTACACAGATTGATAGTAACGGTCAACTTGATACTCAAATTGAGATAATTATTTACGGGTCATCAAAGGGTGATGCCACAGGTATTCAGGATGGTATAGTTACAACAGGCAATGACTATAGTGTAGTGGGTTCAGATGATGATTATGAGGATGTTGTTGTGCAGGATGGTGAGATACCTAGTAGAGATGAGCAAACATTGAGCATTCATGAATTTGCTGAGAAAGAGTACCAGGCACAGTTAGATGCTTCATCACATGAGGTGGAGGCTGGTAGTACTTCACATGATTTGTCCAGCCAGCTGAAGGTGAACAAAGATAGTATTGTGACTTCATTATCTCATCATGACATGTATGTGGAGTTAGTTGGTATTGGTCATATTACTCAGGTGAGGAGTTTGCTTGAGTTACCAATTGATTCTAGTTTACGGATATGGACTTGAGATTGTTATATTGGCATTTGGGATTCAGTTGACTGGAGATCTTTAACACTTTTTGGTAGCAGTGTTTGTTTGGGTGCTATCATGGATTTGATTAGCAGATTACGCGATGTTGTCTTTTCTTGTGCCAGTATCTTGTCTGATGTTGGTATTAGTTTTTATACACTGATGTTGGGCTTTGTTCATATATCCAGTCGACCATACTTGTTGGAATGTGTTGATGATATTTCATATTTGGTAGTGTGTACAGATGAGTCCCGGGATCATATTGGCATTGATGACATCCAGGAGGATGCAGTGGGCAGTTTTGAAGACTTAGTTTCCTTGGGTATAGAGGATTTGGACAGCAGTGCTAATGTTTTTGATACTTTGTATGTTGATATGAGCTTTAGATTTGATTCACAGGATATGGATGGTAATACTCTAGAGACTAGTAACTTTGAGGATACTCCTTTAGATAGTGCATCAGAGGAGGTTTGTAGGAGACAGTCAAGCCAGTGCCATCATGTGTCTAATCAGTTGAGAGTTAGTGACCGAGACATTGCTATCACTTGCTAGCATTTCAATGCTGCTCATCAGTTGTTAGCAGTTTATGGATGGGGTTCTCCTACTAGTGATGAGTAGGGAGGCAGTTGTCTTTCCTTGATAGAGTTCCACTCTTTATGGGAGGATATCCAGATTCTGAGACAGGATTATATGCAGTTGGTAGCCGACAGAGATTATCTTATGAAGTGGGGCAGTACAGCATATGATGCATTGTTGGCCAAGGAAGATGAGGTGAGTGAGCTTACTGAGTAGCTTGAGGTGACTTTTGAGATTCTTGAGAGTACACAGTTGGCTTTCAAGGAGTCACAATTTCATTTGGCTAAGGTGACCATGGAGTTAGAGTGACTATAGTCTTTACTTGATTCTATACAGTCATAAGCTATGGTGTTTGGTGATCCAAGGATGTCCATGGCCGAGATTGTCAGAGACAGTGGAGATGGGGATGCATCCATTCTTGATACTAACATTGGCATATCAGGTTCATTCCCACTAGAGTCAGGTTCAGTTGAGTTGGGTATTGTAGTAGATTGTTGTATGCCTGACATGGTGGTGGCCTCTATTATTGATGGCATAGAGACTAGAGATGTATCAAAGATCATGTGTGATGTTGGTGAGTCGATAGTTGGCATGGTTCCTACTAGTAATACTACTCCCTTGGTGACATCTTCAGAGGTAGTAGTCAGTTCCAACATGGTTAATGATCAATTGCAGTTAGTTTCATCTAGATTACAGTCTGAGCCACTAACTGAGATTGGTGCATTCTATCGGCATTACACTGTGAGGTACGCTCATCAATTTACCTTTGATGACCATGTTGAAGAGATAATGATATAGAGATGTACTTTGGTTCTTAGTGCTTATCATCAGTTATGGGACAATTTGATGTCTCAAGATGAGAGTTGTGATGGGCATGACATGGTGATAGGTTTTGCAATTGATAGCTCGATAATATGTGACTTAGAGCAGGAGTTTGGGAGTGATGCTTCAGTGGGTGTTGTTATTGATTCTACTCCTTTGGCTATGACATCTCCTAACTTAGCTAGTGATCAGTCACAGTGGGTTGTATCACTTGTTCATGGTGAGCTGTTGACTAAGGTTGGTTTTTCTAATCAACATTATATTGCAGGGTATGTACATCGGTTAGCATTTGATCCTTGTTTTGAGGAGTTCATGGCAGGAAAATTTGGTTTGGATTCCATTTCTTACTCTTTATCTTGTAATTTCTTTTCACCATCAGCAGTGCATGGGAGTTATGGTTATGAGATAGTGGCTGGTGATTTGTAGAGTTGTGTTGACTGCAGGAGTTGTACAGTGTGTGGATTCTCCATACTTGGTACAGTTTCATTCGAGAGCATTCACCATTGTTGCAGAGTTGGATTGTACATTCCGTATAGGCCAGTATGATGTATTGATGGTATTTACTGTGTTGGTAGTGAGATTTGTCCACTTTTCTTGGGTTCTGATGTTCGAAGAGTTTGTGTCTCATGGTTTTTTGACTATGGTGGTGGCGATTTTGGAGTTTGGTTGAGCTATAATTGTCATTTTGATTATGGATTCCTCTTGGTCATATTGCAGAGGATATTGCAGGAGCCTATGTTAATTGGTAGTAGTATAGTTCATGACTAAATTTGGGATCCAGGTGGATTGATTGGTTTATTGTTTAGCCATTGCTTGAGGACAAACAATTTTTGGGAGGGGAGGACTTGTCATGTCCCCTTTTCAAATAATAATAAAAAAATAATCTTTGCTAAGACAGGCAGGCCCAAGAAAGTGAAGTTTCGGAAAAAGGGGGTTAATCTTTGGAAACTGTTGGACTAATAAATGAAATTATTATTAAAATATGTTTCATTAACCTCTCTTGGATGTGAGTTACAGTTATGGCCTCTTTTAAGGGGTTTGGAGGCATTTTGGGCAGATTCCAGAACTTGATTTTTGCTCATTCTTTGTTATTCTTCAGAGGCTGCCAAACCTGTGGAGAAGGAGACCCAAGAACGGGAGTTTGCAGGTTTCCAGGGAGAGCCAAGAATGGGAGTTTCTAAGTTTCTAGGAAGGCTAAGGATGGGAGTTTGAAACCATTCCATGTGCATGCTCATACAGAGTTTGCCTTTGTGTTGAACAGTGCAGATTTGTGGGTTTTCGGGTGTGTTTTTTTGTATGAGTTTGGTGTTTTTAGTTGAGTATTTCATATCAGTTTGGGTTTCTACTATATTTCAGACTTTAAGGTGTTAAAATAGGGTTGAATATATGTATTGGGACGTGATTAAACTCCTGAGATAGATTATTAGTGTTTTTGTGGTGTTTCCGAGCATTTTTGTGTTAATTTCAGGAGCCTGATGAGCATAGTTTTTGTCCTACATTTGAGAAATATTGTGTAAAGGCTATACGGATCTGGAAATGTCATTTTGTAGGCTGTTATGCTGCTGAAATTTCTGTAAAAATTTCCACTTTCAGATTTATTAATAATAGGTGAAGCTGTGAAGCTTTTGGCACAATTTCTGGCATACCCGATTTGGGGTTTCTTGAGAAATTTGGTGGATCTTTGTGATATTAGTTGTTTGATCTTGAAAATCTGATTAGAGGTTGGAAATATCATATAAAATCAGAAAAGGGACATTTCAATTTTCTAGCTTCACAAATTTAGATCAATAGAGGCAAATTTCTTGTAGCTAAATCAAATTATATTTATGTCCTTGTTACCAACACATTATACTTTTTGAATGGTAACCTAAATATCATTATCATAAGATGACTAAATCATGACTAGAGAAATCAAGTAAATTCTTAACCAAACCCTATCTTGACAACATAGGTAATCTACACCAAAAATTAGGTGCAAAACTTCACTGCATCCTACAAATCTACATGTTAAAATCCAATATCATGGTGGACTAGGATGAGACATCCTCCATTGGCCCTGCCTCCATCATCGCACAAGCATTGCCTCCAAAGGATGAATTTCATTAGGATGGTCTTGCAGAGCAGAGGATGTTTAAACATTCCCAAGGGTGTTTAGGATGTTTGGGTATGCACCCAAGATTACTAGATGGGATAACCAAGAAAACTTTTTCCCTCCAAAGAATTCTAAGTACTTATCAGGTTATGGGAGGATACTACATTTCAGGATGTCTGAATCCTTAAACATAACATGATAGCTTTAGTTCTTTATTTGTACACCACAACATTCAAGGAATTATTGTTATATAACATTAAATTTTCTCATATATATCTTTAAAAGTATAATGAATGCATGCAAAGTCTCAAGCAGTTCATTTCATCAATACCTTTACTTTCTTTATAGATGATAAATAAATTATTGAAAATTTTGTGAGAAGGGATAAGAAATTATTTGTTCATGTGAAATATATATTGCTAAAGTTGATCCCTACTAGCTTGTTGTAGTGACCAAAGTAAACTATTGAACTTTTGACATGGTCATAAGCGGCTTCATATTGTTAGAGTTTCTTGTACTAGGCAAGCTCTCTAAGTTCACAAGTCATGTTTAAGTAATGTGTGCTATTTGTACAGTTTCTCATTTTGGGGTTCAAGCATTGATTAGCATAGGTAATTTTCTGAATAGTTAATGCATTAATATTTTGTTAAAATTCTCCAAATAATCCTTTATTTTAGCTACATATTATTTTAAGAAATTGATTATGTGCTTCAATTATTATGTCAATCCTTTCGACCCATCCTTCACTAGTATTGGTTACCAAATGCATAAACAATAATTTTATTCTTGGACAATTTCACATAATTTTACATTTATCATTTTTATCTGAATGGTTGAATTTTAACATCAAATTCAAATACATTGAGTTAAAACATTAAAATTTATTAAAAACTTGATGAGATTATTTTTTAGCACCAAAGCTACCCGGGGTTAGGGTAACCTAGATCTATAATTCTATTGTGTGAAAGATCAACTTCAGGTGGATTAAAATTATATTTGAAATTACATTACGACTGACTTAGTAACCGGCTATCCTTTTGAGTCTTCTTCTTGTATTCTAAAGAAAGGTGATCAAATTATACCCATCTCATCCAAGAAGGAAGCCTTCTTTTGTCTCACTTAACATGAAATTCAATATAGCATGGTAATCTTCTAGTCTAGAAAATTTTATTATTATCACATAAGAGTTTTTATTGATACACTTGAAACAGGGGCACACTGGAGTTTCAAACATGAAAAATTTGGCCTATCCATGAAGCCAGATAGTCCACCAAATAATAAATGTTAGACTTGCTAATCCAAATTTTCCACTAAAAGGAAAATGCATTAGCTAAAAACTAGATAACATGAAGCACTTCAAGAAGATAATTTAGAAATATAGCCAATTGAGTAATATCATTTTTTGGATTAGTAAATTGCCTAAGTGGGAAAAGTCTATTAATAATAGAGATGTTACATTTCTTTTTATACCAAGCCATGAAAATGCAAATACAGGTTCAAATATTTCTATATTCATGCCAAATATGTTCCCATCTGTCAGTGCACCTCCACTTTCACCAACAAATGTTTTGGGTTTGCTATGATTAGTCATGGGACGACATGGAGCAGGACCCAGTTCTCTAGGATCTCCTCTAATATTTTCCAGTGAACCTATGAAAGAAGTCATCCCCTCAGTAGTTGTCACTTAGTGAAATTTTCTTTCCTATGTTACTGCTTCAGATTTCATTAGACTACAACTAATGTGATCTATTATTTAAAAAAATTGGTGTCGTATTCGTTCAAATATATAATCTGTGAAGTAACATGCATATGGATATAATTTAATGACTTAGTAACTATATTTTTATTCTCTGCATTATCAATCCCTTCATTGTCATTCTCAATAGCTAAATTTTCATTCTCCAACTGAATATATTCATTTTTGGACTCTGCAATTTCATCTTTGATCAATAAATTGTTAGAAATTTGTTCAACTCTCCCCTTGAGATTTGTGAGAAGAGATTAACTGTGTCCTATGTATTATAAGTTGAGAAGTTTTATCGAGCATTGATAGATCAGTCTTTTGGTGAAACAAAAACCCCTCTCTAACAAGTGGTATCAAAGCTTGGTCACAGTTTCAAATTCTCAGACCCTCGGGTAATGCTGAGGGGGAGATTGTTAGAAATTTGTTCAATGATCCCCTCAAGATTTGTGACAAGGGCTTAACTACCTCCTATTTACTATAAGTTGAGTGGCTCTATTGGGCATTGACAGATCGGTCTTCTGGCGCAATGACAACTCCACTCTAATGCAAATTGTTATTCACAACATTAATCTCAATATTATTTTTAAATTCAACATCCTCTTCACTGGAAACCATAGTTGCGGGCTCAACTTATTTCACATTTAACATACCTTGTCTCCTCTTTTGGTGATTTTACCTATCTCTTTGCCTACAGGCTTCAATTTCTTCATTTGATATCTTGCTTTTGCATGTGGACTTTGGATGATAATTTCTCCCCATTAAGAAAACATTCTAGGACACCTTATGAACCACTTTAGAACACCTTGATAGAGAATATTTTGTTAAAATTTTACAAGTAAACTAGATCAGGTACCCAATACCTATCGGGTACCTAATATTTGTTGCCAAATATTGGCACCAAAATCAAATGCAAACAAGGGGAACAAATTCTTAAGTCAAATATTGAGATTATTATATGTAAAACTCAAATTCAAAGAGGGAGGGGACCGACTTTTAAGTTATATTTAAATTATTGTATAATTATATCATTAGGATTAACGAGATAGAAATAATAATTATATGCGAATATAACCAATATTAGAAATAAATAAAGAACACATAAGACAACACAAGACACATATTTAATGTGGTTCACCCAATCCCTAGGCTATGTCCATCGACATTGACTCTAATATTCTTATTATCTAGTGATTAGAACCTAATTACAATTCACAATCCATTATAGCTCAATATTGCAGCAAGAAAATACTATTTCATTATACATTATGAAATCCATAACCCCAATACATTTTATACAAGTTTTTCTCCACTTACAAAATTAAGGCTATAATTTTTTGATAGTAGAAAATTAACTCCCAACTCCTTTTACAATAATAAAGTCATTTAAGCTATCAGGGGCATTGCCCCCTAACCACACCTTATATCATGATCAAGAGAACACCTTTGGCTCTTCCCCAAGACCCCAAAAGTGGGACTACCCCTTGACCACATCTTGGGGCACCACTCCCAAACCCCCATAGATAAATCTAGAAGAAAACCACACCAAATGAAGTAGAGAAAAATTAAACTCTGAGTTTGATTAGGCTCCACATATAACATATGTATTATATTTAATTATTAAATATTTATTATATATAGTTACTAACTTATATATTATTATATAATTAATATATAATTAATATATATATATATATATATATATATATATATATATATATATATATATATATATATATATATATATATATATATATATATATATATATATATATATATATATATATATATATATATATAGTTACTAGTTTATCATTTATATTATTTTATAATTATAATTAAATAAATATATTATACATTTTTATTAGTAACCTGAGTTACATGTGAACATATGTTCATAGGGGTCCTCATACCCCTATGAACATAAATCATAATTTCAAATGGGTTGAAATGGGTCATAGGGTACCTCATGAAGCCTTTCAATCTATTATTTGATAAAATATGTTCCTAGGGGTCCTCGTACCCCTAGAAACATACATCATGCATTTGAATGGGTTGAAAGGGGTCATAGGGTACCCTATGAACCCTTTCAACCTATCATATGAAAATATCTGTTCCTAGGAACATTGGGTTAAAATGAGTCATAGGGTACCCTATGACCCCTTTCAACCCATTATATGATAACATATGTGTTTGAATGGGTCCAAAAAAGTCATAGGGTACCCTATGACCCCTTTTGACCTATTATATGATAACATATGTTCCTAGGGGTATGATGACCTTTAAGAATATACATCATGTGTTTTAATGGGTTGAAAGGTGTTATAGGCTACCCAATGACCCCTTTCAACCATTATATGATAACATATGTTCCTTGGGGACCTAGGACCCCTAGGAACATACATCATGTGTTTGAATGGCATCATAGGGTACCCTATGACCCCTTTCAACTCATTATATGACAAAATATTTTTTTAGACGTCCTCGAACCCCTAGAAACATACATCATGTGTTTGAATGGGTTTTATATGACAACATATATTCCTAGGGGTCCAAGGACCCCTAGAAACATAGATCATGTGTTTAAATGGGTAAAAAGAGATCACATGGTACTCTATGACCCCTTTTGACCCATTATATGATAACATATGTTCCTTTGGGACTGACAACCCCTAAGAACATACATCATGTGTATGAATTGGTACCCTATGACCCCTTTCAACCCTAGGACCCTTAGGAGCATACATCATGTGTTACAATGGGTCAAAGAAGTTAAAGGGTACCATGTGATCCCTTTTGATCCATTATATGACAACATATGTTCCTAGGGGATCTAAGACACCTAGGAACATACATAATGTGTGAGAATGGGTTGAAAGGGGTTGTAGGGAACTCTTTGACACCTTTCGACCCATTATATGACAATATATGTTCTTAGAGGCCCTAGGACCCCTAAGAGCATACATCATGTGTTTAAGTGGGTCAAAAATTCATAGGATACTATAAGAATTTGCCTTAGGGAAAAATTCACCTAAGACCAAGGAACTCAAACACAAGCACAAAATAGACTAGAGTATGATTAGAATAACAATACAGTATTCAATTCAATGTATAAGTACACTAGGAGCCTCTAGAATGCTTCTAGAATGCCTAGAAATTAGCAACATGATAAGTCTTACAACTAGGCACATGTCCACCAAGTGTGAGTTATCCTCCATTTAGCACAAGAGTAAGTTTGATGATGAGAGGATAAGCCTACAAAGGTGTAGCAAAAAAAATAATGTAGTAGACACCATGTGTTTAATTAGAAGTGCAAATAACTATGTTGTCTACATGACAACTCAGTTAATTATGCAAACTCCAGTGTTGTAGACACCATGTATTGAATTAGAGTTGTGTACTTCCATGTTGTCAACATGACAACTCATAAAAGTACACAAATTCTTAAGTGTCAACCTAATAAATAATAAAATAATGCATTAACCTAAGTAAACTTAAGTAAAGTGTAAATAGTAAATACTTATTTACACCAACACCCCCCCTTAAGTGCAACTTGAGGGAATGCACTTAAGCTCACGAATGCATGATGGGTCTTGGCTACAAGGCCATGTTAGGTACCCATGTACAAAAGCAATGCTCTAGATACAATGATTCAATGCAATCTCTCATAAAGAAGAGAAAGAGGGAAAAACTCATGGAAAAAGCCCTCCTCTATAAAGAGAGATAAGTACAATAGAGAAAATGAGAGAGAAGAAGACCTCAAATGAGGAAAAAATCCCTCCTAGAAGAAAGAAGAGAGAAGTCAAGGGACTCCCCTTTTTGCAACATCCTATAACCCCATGAGATCTTGCAAATGAGTATACTTGACCTTGGCGAAGGGTTTGGTGAATATATCAGTGACCTATTTTGCTATAGTAAAATATTGTAATGCAATGATATGCTCATGTATTAGCTCCCTGATGTAGTGCATATGAACCATGATGTGCTTGGTCCACTGATGCTAAACTGGATGCTTAGAGTTCTCAATAGCACTCTAATTATCATAATGAATGACTGTAGGTTTAGGTAGATCAAATCCAAAATCCTTCAAGATGTGTTATAACCAAAGAGCCTCTGTAGCTGCATTGATAGGGCCTCAATACTCAACCTCTATGGAAGGAAGAGTAACATTATTTTGCTTCTTACTCTGCCAACAAATAGGGCCGAAACCAAGGTGAAATATGTAACCTAAAGTAGAATTCTGAGAATCAAGGTCCCCTGCATAGTTTGAATCTATATATCCAACCAGTTGAAGTCTTGTACTTCCTGTATAATGTATACCATGTGTATGTGTACCCTTTATGTAGTGCAAGATGTGCTTAGTGGCCTTCCAATGAAGCTCATGTGGTTCTTGCATGAAGCAAGAAACTATGCCAACTATAAAAGCTATATCAGGGCATGTATGTGTCAAGTAGATAAGGCTCCCAACTAATTGTCTATACAATGTAGCATTTACAAGTGGAGTGATACACTTAGCCTCGAACTTGGCACCTAAAAGAAAGGGAGTAGGAGCAAGCTTGCAGTCACTCATGTGAAATCTAGAAAGCAAGTCAAGAGCATACTTGGGTTGAGAAAGTGTGATCACTATTGAAGATTGTGTGATCTTAATACCAAGGAAGTAATGTAGCAAGCCCAAGTCTATCATAGAAAATTTATCCTATAGAGAGGTCTTGACACTAGCAATGATGGATGAAGTGCTCTTTGTAATGATCAAGTCATCTACATAAAGCACTAGTATCAAGTGTGAGTCATCATTTTGAAGAATGTAGACATTCAAATCATAATGACACCTTGTGAATCTTGCTAAGAGTAAAAAGGAATCCTTCTTGGCATGCCAAGCTCGAGGAACTTTCTTAAGACCATAGATAGACTTCTTCAATCTGCAAACCATAGTAGAATCCTATGTGAACCCCTGAGGCTTCTCCATGTAAATTTTCTCATGAAGATCACCATTTAGAAAGGTACTCTTAACATCCGTTTGGTTTACAACCCAACCATGAGCTAAAACAATAGCTAGTGTTAGGTGAATGGAGTTCATCTTGGTGTGACTGGTGCAAAAGTCTCTATATAGCCAATACCTAAAACCTGCGAGAAACCTTTAGCAACTACTCTAGCCTTATGCTTATCCACACTTCCATCCACTACAAATTTGGTTCGATAGATCCACTTGCATCAAACCACCTTTCTTCCCTTAGGAATGGAAACTAAGTCCCAAGTGCTATTTTTCATCAAAGAGTTATATTCTTCCTCCATAGCCTTGTCCCATTCTGGAATCCCTAATGCTTCCTTAAATGATTGTGGATCTGAAGCAATGGCTATATATGCATGTCAAAATAATTTTTGTTGTGACTTTTTCCTCTGAGTGTCTGAAGGATTCCCCACCAATGAACCTATTTCATCAAGGGTTTTTTATGCTCGACAAGGTTTAGTGGAAGAAGAAGGAATGTCCTCAACTATTTGTTGACCTTGTGAAGGTGGTGTCCTATGAGTCAAAGTTGAAGGAATGTCCTCTTCTAAGTCACTATCATTACTATGATCACTATCCACAAAGGAGGAATAAGGAGGAGTTGAAGAAGCCAAACTTGGACAAGTTTCTTCAAAGTGAACACTCCTCTCATAAAAGATATCATGAGTCTCTAGATCCATTAGCTTGTATGCCTTGAGATGGTCATGATGTCCAACAAATATGCATGGTTTTCTTTGAAGTTCTAATGCCTTTCTCTTTTGTGGAGGTATCCTTGCCCATGTTGGACAACCAAAAAATTTGAAGTGCTTTACACTTGGTTTTCTAGCACACCATGCCTCAAAATGTGTTATTCTATCTAAGGCATTATGGGAACTTTTGTTTTGCATGTAATTGGCACAAACACATGGCTTCTACCCAAAAAACTTGATCTAGAGACTTATGTTGAAGCATACAAGTGGTCATTTCCTTAAGGGTTCTATTCTTCCTTTCAGCAACACCATTCTACTATGGCATGTATGCAACTGAATGTTGAAGATCAATACCCTCATGAGTGCAGAAGTCTATAAGCCTGGAGTTGACATATTCCTTGCCATTATCTGTTCATAGAATCTCAATGGCTTTCCTTGTTTTTTTCTCAACTTAAGCTTTGAAGGTGATGAAGTTATCAAATACTTCACTCTTATGAGAAAGAAAAAAGAACCAAGCGTATCATGAAAATTCATAAATAAAGGTTAGAACATAGCGGGCCTTACCAAAAGGTGGTACTGGAAATGGGATAGCTACATCACTATGAACCAATTCAAGAACAACAATAGCCTTCCAAGACTTCCCCTTGTCATATTTCTCTTTAGGATGCTTGCTTGCTTCACAACCTAGACATACATCCTTTGAATACTTGACATGAGGTAGACCAATGACCATATCATTGTTGTTGAGTTGTTGAAGGTAGTGATAATTGAGATGTCCAAATCTCTCATGCCATAGTTTACTTTGTGTATTTGAATGAGTCAACAAGGAAAGGGAAGTGGACTTAGGTACAAAATGTGAGAAAGAATAAAGCCTTGTCTCGTGATTAGCCTTTCCAACCACCACCATAGAATCATCTTGGAGATTTTTCACCACAATTGTATTGGGGAGGAACTCTACTTTGTTGCCACATCCATAGTGAGTTATCTAATAGATGGAGAGAAGGTTGGTGCTAAGGTTAGGAACATGAAGAAAATCCTTGAAGATGCTATTTTCCAACTCAACATTGCCTTTCCCTTCAACTTCCACTTGAGTATATTGCCCACATGGATGTAAGGTACATTTGATGGTTTCAAAGAGGAAAATTGCTCCCTTGAAGCACCCATATGATGTGTTTCTCCTGAATCAAGAACCCATTCCTTAGCATTGTTTGTACTTGCTACTAAAGCTTGTCCCTTACCCTTTGAAGTGGTTGAACATCCCTTATCCTTATATGCATTTGGTACATCAATTTTGTGTTTCCTCATTATATTGACCAATTCATCAATCTGCTTATCCTTGCACTCATGTTAATCATGACCATTCTTCTTACAATAGGAACAAGTCTTCTTCTCTCTTTTGTTGGAATTGTTCCCCTTTTGGTTATTTTTGGAAGAAGACTCTCCTTATTGTGAAGAAGATTGCTAAGTGGAAGAAGATTGATGTGAGGAAGATTTCTGTTTTGAGAAGGATTGTTGTGTGTCATCTTGTGGCTTAGCCTTCCATTGCTTCTACTTCTTGTCTGAGTTTTTACCACTTGAATTACCTTCAGTAGCTACCAAGGCTTTGCTCTTGGAAGACTTGAGAATTCCCATACTCACTAGATTTTCATGTTCTAAGATCAAGATTTCTAAAAATTTCTCGAGTCAAGACTTAATGTAGGCACTACCCATTATTAATTTGTGAGTATTATAACTAGAAACAAAAGGAGCATATTCGAGTGGAAGATGACTCATGATGTGTTTGATCATCTTTCCATCCTTGATGGGTTCATGAAAATCCTTAAGTTGTGCCCTATACATGTCTACTTGGGTAAGATAGTCTTTGATGGTGTTGAAATTCCTAGGATCCAACTTGAGAAGTTTGTCCTCTTTGGTGTAAGCCATGTCTTCATCTACTATCCCATACAATACTTCAAGTTTAGCCCAAACCTCTATTGGACCGATAAGCTTCCTAATGTGAAATTTGACAGGATTAGAGATATTTTTCAATAGGGTTCCTAGAGCCATCTCTTGTTTGGATTCCCATTCTTCTTTCTAAGATTCATCAGCATTAGCAGGAGGTTTCTTTGCTGGACTAGTTACATAATGCAATAAACCTTTTTCTACCAATGGTTCCTTGATGTCTTCTTTCTAAGTAGCATAATTATGTGGAGTTAACTTTGAAAATGAACCCGTAATGCAAGAGCACAATATCAAGGAGACACAATACACAGTACACATCCCCCCTTTTCACTCAATCAAAAAATTCCCCCCCCCCCCACCCTCCACCCTCCAAATGAATGATTTTAGCACTTTATATATAGTGCATTTACAATAGGCCACTTGTCAAAATGGACAAAGTGGGCTTCTGATTTTGCTGATTACAACCTTTTTATAGAGTACAAATATGGAATTTTACAATGTAGCTCAAAAATACAACAATTGTGAAGCAATACAATGCAAAACATGACCTATTTCTAAAAGTGGTATTTTTGTGCAAACAAGCCTACAATCTAACTATAGATCTAAAAAGTAGATGAAAATATGCACTTTCAAAAAAAATGAAACCTAAAAAGGAGTCCAGATGAGCCCGTAAGGAGCGTTTAAAGTTGCAAAATGTAGGATTGCATAGGTATAGTCACTAAAAAATGCTATTTATGAAAAATCCATGTACCAAAATTAGAAAAGAGCTACACTACTAAAAATTTCAGGAAAATCTACCTAAAAATAAATAAAAATTGCACCTAATTTGGAATCCAGATGATGGAGTTATGGCCTCTCCAAGTTAGGATGCTAAATAGAAACTGAATTTGAAGAGGGTTCTAGAGAGGAAAATATGATGTTAAATTTGACACTCTAAAAAATGTCATAGTAGTTCAAAATTTCCTATGAATGATGGTCAAAGAACCATCAAATTTAGCATAGTAGTTTGCTGATGTAAGCAAAAATGCAAGCCCTTATTGACATGGTGATGACGTTACCTATATGACTAATGATGTCAACCATATGGACTTGTAAAAATGTGTACAACACCTAAAAATTTGGCTTAGTATGAAATCTAATGTGTCAAGGTTGACGTGTGTCCATGTAAATGCTCAGTTGGAGTCTGCTAGTTTAGCTGCCAATGATTGTCGGCCTGCTGACGTGTCAATCTAGTGGTGGAGGGTGAGTTGTCCTAACACGTGGTGGAGGACATTGCCACGTGGTGGACTATAGGTGGTCTTGTGTTCTGGTATGGTTTCCTATTGTCATGGGTATAGATCACTAGTCTGCAGATAAAATCTAGTGTCAGGCCTAACTTTCGTGGATGTCAAATAGAGATTGGTGATGGCATTAAGCTCATCGCAATTTTTTTAAAGTGCTGCCATAAAATAAAGCCGGCCATGGGGTAAATATTTTAATCCCAAATTCATAAAATAAACATGAATAGGGTTGTTTAAAGCCAATTGTGGATGTAAAATCAACAAGGCTACTAGAGATATATTAAGCAGTGCCTAGAATGTGTGGTGGTTGGTGTTTAGTCACCAATTTTGGAATGTATGCCAGATTTTAATGAGCCTACTGAATTGCAAAAAGTTGTCGATAATATTAATGGAAATTTGAAATGTTTAAAAAGTCGCTAGTAATATAAAGATGAATATTTTGCAAAATATTCTGCACAAGGCCGGCGTATGATTGCTTAGTGCTTGTGCATAAAAAAAAATTCTGCACACCCAACTAGGCTAATTTTTTTTGAAAATGTAGGAATAATAGTAGATTTGAAAATGAATTTAAATAGATCGAATGATGACCATACTAGATTTGCAAATTGGGCCTTTAGGTTCCAATTTGCAAAAATATTTTTGCCTCAAAATCAACTTTGGCCTAGGGTACGTGAATTTATAGTTAATTTTCACCAAATCATCGCTTAGGATGCAATGACAAGGTCTAATTCAGCTTTAAACGCTTCTGATTGTTACAGATGCTCTTGATCTAAATCATGCCCCTTTGAGAGATGAAGCAATGAGGTCTCCAATGGCTACATGACGAGAATCTTCCTCAGCTCTGATAGCATGTAAGGATTTTCCCTATGGAAAAATTCACCCAAGACCAAGAAACTCAAATACAAGCACAAAATAGACCAGAGTATGATCAGAATAACAATATAATATTCAATTCAATGTACAAGTACACTAGGAGTGTCTATATATAAATGCCTCTAGAATGCTTTTATAATTCCTTGAAGTTAGCAACACAATAAGTCTTATAACTAGGCAAATGTCCACCAGGTGTAGGTTATCCTCCATTTAGCATAGGAGTAAGTGGGATGATGAGAGGATAAGCCTACAAAGGTGTAGCATAAAGGATGATGTAGTAGACACCATGTTCTTAATTAGAATGGTAAATAACTATGTTGTCTACATGACAACTTAGTTAATTATGCAAATTCTAGTATTGTAGACACCATGTGCTGAATTAGAGTTGCATACTTTTGTGTTGTCAACATGAAAACTCATAAAAGTACATAAACTCCTAAGTGTCAATCTAATAAATAATAAAACTTAAGTAAAGTGTAAATAGTAAATACTTATTTACACCAACAGATACCCTAGGACCCCTAGGAAGATACATTATGTGTTCAAAAGGGTTGAAAGGGGTCATAGGTACCCTATGACCTCTTTTGACTCATTATATGATAACATGTATTCTTAGGGGCCCTAGGACCGCTAAGAATATACATCATTTATTTGAATGGGTCAAAAGGGGTCATTGGGTTTTGACCCATTATATAAAAACATATGTTTATAGGATCCCTAGGGCCCCTAGGAACAAACATTATGTGTTTGAATGGGTTGAAAAATTTCATAGGGTACCCTATGAGCCCTTTTGACCCATTATATGAAAATATGGAACGTACATCATATGTTCAAATTGGTTGAAAGGGTTCATAGGGTACCCTATGAACCCTTTCAACCCATTATATGAGAACATATGTTCCCATTGGTCTGACAACCCCTAGAAACATACATCATGTGTTCAAATGGGTTGCAAGGGGTCAAAGGGTAACCTATGACCCCTTTTGACCCATTATATTACAACATAAATTTTGAGGGGTCCTAAGTCCCCTAGAAACATACATCATATGTGTGAATGGGTTGAAAGGGGTTATAGGTTACCTTGTGATCCCTTTTGATCCATTGTATGACAACATATGTTCTTAGGGGCCCTAGGACCCATAATAACATACATCACATGTTCAAATGGGTCAAAAGAGGTCATAGGGTACCCTATGATCCCTTTCAACCCATTATATGACAACAAATGTTCCTAGGGGCCTCAGAACCCTAGGAAGATACATCATGTTCTTTAATGGCTCAATAGGAGTTATATGGTAACCTATGACCCCTTTCAACCCATTATATGACAACACATGTTCCTAGGGGTCCTTGGTCCCCTATGAACATTCATTGTGTGTGAAAAGTTCTATGTAAAGTTATATTTTCTATGTATTTAAATTTATTGTATGAAGGAATTTAGTTGTAAACCTAAGATTGATGATTCTGATTAAGTGAAATAATGGAATGATTTGGAAGAATTGAGAAATATATTCAAGGAGAAGAACATGATAGTTCTAAGTTGTTGATCAAGAGTTGATGATGCTAACAAGGATCTGATTGAATGTTTCTTTGAAGTGATAAGTTTTTGAAGGAGAAAAGAGCTAAGTGAACCGAGTAGAGTAGAGTTTTTGAATGTTTCTTTGAGAAAGAAGAGAAGAAGAAGAGTTTTTAGAAGACAAAATCATATGAGTGAGTCAAAGATAGAGAATGATTAATGAATAAACAAAGGTAGTTTCTATTCTTAACAAATTTCTTTACATTGTTAATGTTTAACCATTGTAGGAAAAAATATCAAAAACACCAAGTGGACCTAACAAGTCTATGAAATCCTATATGGTAACATCTACTAGTGGTGTTTGTAAGTCCTTTAAGTTATGCCACTCCTTTTAGTCCTAGAAAAGGAGTGATAAGGTCTACATGATCTTGGACAAATCCTCTAGCAAGGTCACTTTAACAAAGTATATCTAACTTTAACAAGCTAGTCTACTAACATTGATCATTTTAGAAGAGTGAAATTTTTGGGTTGTTGGTCCCCAAAGTTTTTTCCCTTAACAGGGTTTCCACATTAAAAATCTTGGTGTTAATTATGTGAATGTTATTTGTATTGCAATTTTTTTTAATATGTTTCTATAGTTTACTACAACTCGGTAATAGCTAAGATATCGCTAATTAATAACTAGAAATTTATTGACAATCGGTAATGCAAGGAATGATTTGATAATATTTTGGAAATAAGTGGATGTATGAGTTGATTGTTAAGTTGGATTTTTCTATAGAGAGATTGAACATAGTGAAGTTATTATGGTTAATATTTGATGGTGTTAAAAAATTTAAAGGATTGTGAGGTAACTCGACATAACTAAATCATCCCCCGCCTTCTCAATTATCTAACAATTTGGTATCAAAGTTGAGTGCTTAAAGAAAGAAGTTTAAAGGAACTTGAGCTAAAGATCAAGATTTATAAGAGACAACTTCCAAAGATGAACAAGGAGAACTTTTCCTCATGGCAAGATTGAATGAAGCTACTTCTTTCAGGTTTTGAAGATAATGTCACACACTGGTTGGAGAATGAATATGTCACACCTAGTGGTCCCTTGAATATGGATCAAATAAATAAAAAGAGGAATCACAATAGTATGATGATAGCTATTCCATCTTTTGTCAATGATGTTGAATTTGATGATCTTAAGAATTGTGCCAATGTAAAGAAAATATGGAATAAATTGAAGCTTTTCTATGGTGGAGATGACAATGTAAGAAGAGCCAAAGCTGAAAGCTTGAGAGGTAATTATGATGACATCAGATAGAAATAAGGTGAAAATTCTACACAATATGTGAACCAAATCAAAGATGTTATGAGTACAATTAGAGTTTCTGGAGGTTCCATCTTGGATTCTAAAATTGTAAGTAAAGTTTTAAGAACTCTTTTTCCTATTTATGCTATCAAATTTTTTATATTCAATAAGTAAGAGCTATCCCTAGAAATGATCTAACACTTGATGATCTAGTTGGTTAGTTGAATATATTTGAGTTGAACAATCATGATAACAATATATTTACAATGGGAAACACTTTTAAGTCTTCACTAACCATCAACAAACCAAAGAAAGAGAAGAAAATCAAAGAAGAATGTGAAACTAAAATTGAAGATGATCTAGATGAGATTGAAGCATTTATTGTAAGAAGGTTATCAAGAGGTAAAGGTAAATACAAAAGTAAGTTGTCCTTGATATGTTTCAATTTAATGAGGCTAGTTAGTTTACTGCTAAATTTCCTAACCAAGGAAAATCTAACAAAAATGATAGAAATGATAAGAATGATGCTTTGGTTAATTACACATATTTAGATTATCATCAAGTGGAAAGTTATGAATACTATGAGGTGATAGATTACTTGTCATTCTGAAAAAAGATGTAATATTATAATGTAATGTGTAATGTAATATCTTAAGTTGGTCCTATATCATTATTATAAATTGGGAAAGCCTCAAGGATTACTCAATAATTTTCTTTACCACTTGATATAAAGGAAAGATGGTTTCCTTGGTTTTAATCATCAGTGAGATCATATTATGAAATGTGTGAGCTTACATGCATATATCTTCTAGATTAGAGTAGAGATTGGTGCATTTTAGGCACAATGATATTAAAAGAAACTATATTTGGAAAGAGAATATGTTTTTGGATAGTTGTTGATGTACACTTGTATTAGTTAGTGAGGATAGTACTAAATTTTTTTGGAATGTGGGTCCTTCTATCTTCCTTTCAACTCCTAATAGGGTTGGCACAACTCATAATAGGGTTGGATTCTCCTAATAGGGACTCATATGTACTAAATGAATTTCATGGAATCCTAATTGGGTCCATCCTTTCACAACGAACATTTATATTAGTAAATCATCTAGTGGGAATCATTCCCACAGGGGTTTTCCCTCTAGTCAAGGGTTTCCCTAGTTAACAAATACAGTGTTATTGTGTATGGTTATCTTTCTATGGTTGGTGCATCTACTACTGACATAGGGCAAGGTAGGAGAATGCCCAAAGGAGATGTCCTAGCCCCCAACAATATAACCATACAGTGGAAACATAATAGCAAGAAGCAATAATGCAAGATCTGATACTAATTTACAATGCTTGATTTATAAAATATAACAGATTACATGCAATATGCCTAGTTGTAAGGCCTTCCAGGTCAGTGCCAAATACAAACAACAATTACAAAATTAGCTTTGCAAGATCCCTCAAGATCCAACCCAAACACTATCCCAGCTAGCCCAGATCTGTAACATAATAGCAATATGGAAGAAACCACCAAGGAAATCTCAACTTGTGCTTGCAAGCCCACCAAGAAATCTCCTTTTTTTCTAGCCACAACCCTAGCTCTGCTCCAACTTATCCAAGATCCAAGTGTAAATTACCTCACATTTGGTGCTCTTTCTACACATTCACAACTCCATCACAATCCTGCTATAAATTGCCTCACATTCAATGCTATGTCCACACACTCAGGAAAAACTCACTCTTCAATTGCTCCCCACTCACTCCTTTTCGAAATAAATGACTAAAAGACTCTACAAGACCTCCTACTTATACCCAACTAAGCCAAAAATTGGCCTAGAACACAAATTAAATGCCCATACATAAATTAAATGCCACAAGTTGGCTGCTAATATAAATTAAATACCCAAAATTGATATCCGAGGAAAATCATGATATCTGCTAGCTGTGATTGAATTAGAACTTTCACTTTGAACCGTAGGTATTTATTGAGGTTCTCTACAACCCCTTAAGTTCACAAAGGCTGATTCCCCAAGGAAAAGTGTGCATCCATCCTAAAAATCACATACATAAACCTATTGTGTAGTCTATCAAAAATTGATACTCTAGGAGAATTACCATATCTCCCAACATATAAGGAATTAGAACTGTACCTTAGTCCATAGATATTAATTTAGGCCCTCTTCAATTCTTGAAAAGTGTAGTCTCTAACTCATTCTGGAAAATTATTTACATGCACTAAAATAGGCACCCATAAACCACAAAACATAGTTCCAACAACAAGGTACAAACAACTCAATCCATCCAATCTCTATGCAATCATGAGGAAAGGTTCCTCAATGTATCTCCAACACATCCCTAACCAAGAAAAGCATAACTCCAGCAAAAACCAATCTTGATGCTCCTACATCAACTATTTACATATTTCAAATTTTATAAGAATATTGATAGTTGTTTTAATTTCATTACTGAGTCACCCCCCTCCTCCCAATTTTCTTGGTGGAATTTACTTTTTAACATCTCAGTTATTATTTTTTGCATTGCATAGTTATAGCATGGAAATTGGATGTTTTATATTATAGGAGTATTATTGAATCAACTTATTAACAAGTTCTTTAAATGCTTTGATTCCCATTGGGAGTTTTTAAAACCATTCCATAGTGGTACTTGTTAGAATATGTAGTCCACCAATATAACTGATAAGGTGTGTGGGGGGGGGGTGTGAAATAGTTATCCGACTAACATCACACTTATCAAACTTATTAAACTTTAACCATATAAGCAATATAATTAGAAAACACAACAAGATAATGATGCACAATAACACCAAATATGTTAATTAGGGAAACCCTTGATCAGAGGGAAAACCCTAGTGGGGATGGTACCTACAAGATGATGTACCAATATAAATATTCCTTGTTAGAGAATGGACCTTGTTAAGAGTCAATAATAACGTTTAGTACATATCAGTCCCTATGTGGAGAATTTGAGTCCCCATTAGGAGTTGTGGAAGACAGATGGACCCACTATCTAGACAACTTCAAGGCAAGACCAGTAAACCCACTATCCAAATGATCTCTATATTATTCCTTAAAAAATAATAGAAATGAATAGTAATTCCTTCCTATTTCTCTATCCTATCAACTAGACCTATGCTCCTTCTAATCTTGTAACCAGATCACAAATCTTGTATCCAATAATCCCTTGGATCACTTACTCACATTCACCAAATACTCTACTCCATTTTACACTTTGCATTCAATGCAATGATTAATTTTACATTACAAATTAATTATAACAAGATAATTTATTAATTCATAATTGCAATAGTATTGTCAGCTCATAGTCTATACAAATTCTCACATGTGCGACACTAGGACTTGCACGTTCTCTAAAATCATCATCCGACTCTCTTATGTCATTAGATGACCATGAATCTATAGATTATATCTCTATTAGAAGATATAATACAAACATCATGAATCTATAGATTATATCTCTATATCAACACATCTTCCACACATCTTTGACTCATGTTATGTGTACTCAACCTTAACATTAGGAAAATGTATCTAACATGTCCATGAACATGCATCACCAAACAATCAAAACATTGTCCATATAACTAAGATCTTTGTCTATTGTTATGTCAGTCTTCATAGAATTACTATTATGTTGACATGAATGACAAACAATATCGTGAATGCAACATATCAATACTCTCCAATTCTTAGGATAGTCCCCCAAAAGAATACCATCATCATTCATGCTAATAGTCTCCCCCTTTGGCATTGATGGAAAAATAGATGAAAAATATCTAAGTTCCAAGAATAGCAAATAGTATTCTACTGCTACTGTTGGTGAACTCATCTTTTCAAATCCTCTTCATCAATCAAATGTTAAATCCTTTGGAGCACTACTCTATTATGTATTTTCTTTAGGATTGGCAATAGTTTTTCATATTAAATAACTCACCATTCATCAGAATTCTTCATGCTTCATATCTCCCCCATAGAGATATTTCTCCTTTCTTACATGAATCTTTCTACATCTCCCTCATAAAGTAGAGATTTTCATGCACTCTTCTCCCCATACACACTTAGGAGATGTTATGTTTATCATGCACTCTTCTCCCTAATTGACATCAATGATAAAAGCCTTATTATGTCAATTTACTGCTCGAAGTCTTGAACTAGCTCAAATGTCCAAAGACACTATTCAAGATCAAATACCATGAGTCCTCAAAGACTCATCTCATAACAGATACTCCCCCATATAAGAAGCATCAACATTCAGTCTAGGCCGACAATAGTTCTTTGTACCACTAGACTGATGCAATCTCTACATCACCTACTTTGAAGCAGGTGGGGGCATAACCCCAAGCATACCTCACAAGTACTCAAATGTATCTTTAGGTAAGGGCTTCATAAAGATATCTGCAATTGGTCTTTAGTACTCACATATTCCAATCTAATCTCTTTTTCTACTACCTTCTTTCTCAAGACATGACACTTAATAGATATATGCTTACTCTTAGAATGCAATGATGATTCTTAGACATATTTACTATACTTGTGTTATCATTGTATTTGATAACAAGTTCTATAAATTCAATCTCAATATCCTTCAACATCTATTTCATCCACATAACTTGATTACAATAATTTCCTACTACCACATACTCTACCTCAACTATACTACGTGAAATACAATCTTATTTCTTTCTTAGAAAAGAAACCAATATTCCTCCAAGAAAAAATGCTCCACCACTAGTTCTCTTTCTGTCATCCATATTACTTGCCCAATCAACATCAATATATGCACATAGAGGGAAATTACTCAGTCTGTCATACCATATTCCATAATCAGATGTTCCTTTCAAATATTTGAATATCCTCTTTACTACTACATAATGAAACTCCTTAGGATTATCTTGAAATCTAGCTACAATCCCAACTCCATTTTCTATATCTAGTTTGGTGTGAGTTAAATACTGCAAACCTCCAATCATAGATCTATACTTCTTCTACTCAAATGTAGGTGTCTCATATTTTCTAGATAACTTGTGACCAATTATCATTGATGTACCAATAGGCTTACAACTTTCCAATCTTGTGAAATAAAAATGCCGTCACTATTCTGCACAATCTACAACCCTAGGAATAACTTCATTTCTCCTATAATGCTAATCTCAAACTCATTCTTCATTTCTTCAGCAAAATTATCACTTGCTTCATCATTACATCCAAATATTACAATTATCAATAAACCTTTCTCAATTTCTTTCAAGTAAAAGTTACTATCTATTGTACCTTCAACAAATCCAAGCTTTGCCAAATAGTTGTCCAACCTTGCATACCAAGATCTAGGAGCTTGCTTTCGTCCGTATAGAGATTTCTTTAGCCTGCATACTATATCTTTGTCTTCTTTTAGAGGGAAATCATCAAGCTTCTCAATGTATACCTCTTCTTCAAGTTATCCATTCAAGAAGGCTGATTTAACATCTATTTGATATACTTTGAACTTCTTAATTACTACATAAGCCAAGAACATGTTTACTACTTCTATTCTAGCTATAGGGGCATATGTCTCCTCATAGTCCATTCCTTCTTGCTATGAATATCCTTTGCACACAAGTCTATCCTTGATTTTTAAAAATTCTCCTTGCTTATTCATCTTGTTTCTGAATACCCATTTGGTTCCTATTACATTCTTCTCTTTAGGTCTAGGAACTAAGTCCCATGTTTCATTCCTCACAATCTGATCTAGTTCTTTCTTCATTGCTTGAATCCAATGATTATCTTTACATGCTTCATTTATACACTTAGATTAAACTTGAGAAATTGGACATAATTCCTCATTAACTCGATTTCTTGTCATCAAACCTATCTTTACTTCTAATTATCTTCTCTGGAGGGTGATTCTTTGTCATATGTCTATTAGAGGTAGGAATTGCTAACTCAACTCTTATCTCATCTCTCAGTTTTGATCTCCATTCTCCTCTTTTCTAAATAGTTTGTACATCATTTTGTAGATAATTATTAGTCAAAGAAAACTTCTACATTTTATCTAACAATTATAAAATTATCTTCTTCTTCATATGAATTGTAATCTAGCATCTTTTCCTTAGTTCAAAACTTTTCATCAATCTTTACATTTGTGGATTCAACTATTGTCTTAGTTATATGATTAAAACATATGTATGCCTTGCTTTTCAATGAATAGCCAAGAAACATACCTTCCTCAATAATTGGATCAAAATTACCAATATCATCATCTCCCTTAATGTAACACTTGCTCCCAAATATTTTGAAATATTGTATCGCCCTACTTCGGAACCCAAAAGAAATAAATCTAATATGTTACAAAGTTTTACTGAACTATATTTTTTAAGTTTAAACAACATCAAAGTAACAATGTGAAAGAAATATACACATACACATCAAGTACAAAAGAAAGTACAAATACAATTTCATTCTTCAAAGGGTTCCTTCACATTGAGTCACATTTAGGAAGTTTAAAATAATTAGTTTCACTCTTAAGTACAAAGTAAGTTTAAAATAATTAGTTTCACTCTTAAGTACAAAGTCTTTCAATCATAAAGAAATAATAGATACATTATCACATAAGAAAATGCATAAGTACAACTAATAATATGAAAGAACCTCTAATGAATAACATCCACTACACATATCACAAGGTATGTGAAAATAGATATAAGTAAATCAATATACAATACAAGATCTCGTAGAATCTCAAAACACATAATACATAGATGTGTCAAATGAATAGAAGTCTCCAAGATAAGAATAAGAATGATAATGGTACCATTGTACCAATGAGCATCCAATGGCTAGAAATGTAAGGGTGGCCCAAATGGTAAGAAAAAACTACCTCCTGGCCACATGATCACTTAATCAAGCTTCCACTCCCAGTGTGCAAGAGAGATAATGTACAGTCCACACACATATAATCATAAAACAATCCTAGGAAAGGAAATCTGATAGCAATCTATCTCAAAGGTAACAAGTACACAAGGAACATCTATTCCCAAAGGTAACAAAGACATGTAGGAAACCTACTATGCATGTGGACAAGTGTCATCACATGAGCCAACTCTACGATTACCCTGGCAGCCTCTCTGGACTCCGATCCCCTAGTGACTCTATGTGGCATCAGTATCCTTTCTTATAGAAAAGGAATACTTTCAAGGCAAGGTCACAACCAAGCATCTTCTCCACTCCCATCCTAGCATGCAATAGCACTTAAGGCAAGTGCGAGGTAAAACACCGACTCTTATTAATTCATTTAAACTTATTTAATAAAATGTTATCACTTATTAATACAACTTACAATGGGTTACCCAAGCAACCTCTTTAGGGCTCTAGCCTCCATTGCAAGCCACTTCCTAGCATACACATAGATAACCTACCCTAAGCTATAAAATCACAATATTCACTTCAGTCCTATACAAGCAACTGGTAAGAGCAAATAGATAACTAAACAAAAATCTCATAGGTTACACTAAGAAAATCCCAATATATTATTTAAAATAACTCAATCTCATCACACAAACACGTGGATATAACACATTGGTTGGTAATAAAATAATCGTGGCCAAACAACATCACATAAAAGCATCACAAAAATAACCAATTCCCAAGCCTCTAGTAAACATGTCTATTTGGTCAACCTACTAGGTTTCCCCCAAACCCTCCACAAAATAAGACATGACATCTCAACATGCATTTAAAACAAGTGTAGCTATTTAGTCTCTTTAAAAAAAAAAAATCTATAAAAATTGATTTGCATCAAATTTAAGTTTTCATTTCATAGTCATTTCATAGTTGGATAAAGGTTATCAATCATGCAATATTATCATGTTATTAATTTATATTATTTTAGATAATGAATGATTTAGTTAATAACATAAATGTACATTATTAAATTAAATCTTAATATCAATTTCACTTCTAAAATATTAATTTGAATTCTATTTAAGTCTAATATTAATATTTTCTTTTCCTTTTAATTCATGATGCAACTCAAGATTACTCAAACTTGAAATTATAATTATAATTAAGTTATCTATAATTTCTGTCATAATATTAAATATTTATAAGTAGATGATTATATAGCAAACTTCACTATATCTTCTCTTACAATATAATGAAATTACAAATATATATATTTATCAATGTCCCACTTACATTAATTAATATAAAATCATTTATATGCAACTAATAGTTTAACTAAACATAAAGATTCTTTAATAATAACACCAACTTTATAACTAAAAGAGTAGTATTAATTTAATTTTCAAAATTAGTAAATAATAATTTATTTTTAATTAACAATTTTTTAATTTTTGGAGTTACTAAATAATTTCCAAAAATAATTTAAAAATTTAAATTGAATCCAAAAATTGAATTTTTGAAATTAATAAATAGTCATTTTAAAAAAGTTGTTCTTTTTAAATATTAAAATAAATCTAAAAATTGAATTTTCCTAAAAATAATAAAATTATATAATTTCCTATTTTTACATGGCTAAGATCTTCTAAAACATGCAATCACTATTTTTGTATTCCTTTGATCTCTTAAATCATGCAACTATAATATATTTTGTTTTCTATTTTTAGTATATTTGTTTTAACACACATGTCTAAATTTAGTTATAACATACTCTCCTCTCAATTAATCTTTTATATTTTTCAATAAATTTTGTAATTAAATTATTTTAGATGTAACACTCATATTTATCTTTATTTAGAAAATTCATGATAATCACATGGTTATAATGACAACTTTAAAGTGGAAATCTTAGATGTTCAATTTGTTATTTTCTTCCAATTTTATATAATCAAATTTTTCCTATATTAAAAAGTGTTTTAAAAGAATACAATCATAATAATTTTCTACAATTTTTTGCAATCAAATTTTCTTGATTAATAAGTTTTCCTTTTCAAAATCTACAACTTAAATACAGTAAATTAATAAGCATCATGCAAGCATTGGAGAAGACACACGGTTGACAACTCTTTTAATAAAAGTCTACACTAGGTTTTCAAATCCTACCTCAAAACCACAACTAAAATCTGAGACAATTTGTGAAGGCATGCAAATCTAAACCCTCTAAAACTTTTAATAATTCTTTTGATCCAATTCCAAAAATTTTCTCCCAAAATCCGTGTTTTTAGAAATGAGCTCGAATCTCTTAATAAATAGTTTAACTCTACCTAGGGTTTTTGATTTTTGAACATACAAAGGCCTCTCCTTAAACTAAACTTTTATTATTTAATGGAAGCCTGATTAGGTGACCATGTGGTCAAGAGGTAGCATCTTCTTACCATTTGGCCTTTCTTACATTGCTAGTTGTTGGATGCTCATTGACATAGTGGTACCATTATCATTCTTATTCTTATCTTGAAGACTTCTATTTGTTTGATGTATCTATATATCATGTGTTTTAAGATCTTACAAGATATTGTACTATATATTGATGTACTTGTATCTATTTTCACATACCTTGTGATATGTGCAGTGGATGTTATTCATTATATGTGCTTTCATATTATTAGTTGTACTTATGCATTTTCTTATGTGATATTGTATCTGTTATTTCTTTATGATCAAGAGACTTTGTACTTAAGGCTTAAACTAATTATTATAAACTTCCTAAATGTGACTCAACATGAAGGAACCATTGACAAATGAAATTGTATTTATACTTTCTTATGTGTACTTGATGTGTATGTGTATATTGCTTCCACATTGTTACTTTGATATTGTTTAAACTTTAAAAAAAAAAAGTTCAATAAAATTTGTAACATATTAAATTTATTTCTTTTGGGTTTTCGAGCAGGGCTTTACATTTGGTATCAAAGCTCAAATTTCAACACTAGGAACTCTAGATTTATTGTGTGCCATCAGTTAACAAGTAGTTAAACTTGCAACGTGATTTAAATAATAAAAATTTATCAACATCAAACTTGAAATTAAATAGTTTGAACTAAAAATTAGAAGCAGTGGAACTTTTGAACATGAAACTTGGAAACTCATAACATTTATTTTCTTGAATCTTGATTTATGTCTATACATTATAACTTTTATTTTTTCCGATGGATTAAGAGTGTTGATATTTTTTTTGAAGTATTTTAGGGGATCTATCTCATTATTTATTAAAAAAGATGAATGTTGGATCAATATGGTTTTTGGTTTATTATTAAACCATAATCATATTGCTCTAAGTGATTAAAGTGTATACATCATTAACTTATTTGTATTAGTTTCAGAAATGATCATTTTGTTTGACATTATAGATAATACTCTTTGAATTTTAGTTACCCTAGTCATTGTAGTATGCTTCTAGGAATAAGCCTAATTCTAGGTGGGGGGGTAGATGTAATGCCCACCCATAGTTTTCTTTTTCATTATATTTACCTAACTCTTTTATGGCTATTTCATGCATGTGTTACTTTCAAGGATATTAGATTTATAATTATGATATTATTTCATGACTTAGATTACATGTATATCAATGAAGAATTACTTAGTTGATTATATTTCACATGTTGATTGATGATTATGATTATTGGCGCATTAATCATGCTTTAATAGTTCTTAGTAAATGTGGTTGTTCTTATGATGATATCAAATGATGAGTATTTTATATTCACAATGATGATTTTTCCATGTTTGAGTGGGATGATTTGTTCTTAAGACTTATTATAGTACTTACCCCATACTTGCATGTGTATGGTGTGCACATTTGTTTTACTTTTCTATTTGACATGTCTAATGTGGTTAAGGGAGGGATTCATTGTTACTTGCTAGTTAAGATCTACATGATGTACCACTCCTCACCATTTTTTATTTTCCTTATATATATGCACATATGCACGCTCATCATTTATATAAGTTTGTAGGTATTGGGCATTGACTTCCCTGAATTGCCAGGATGAGCATGCCCTATTGCAATAAATTAATGGTAAGAATGGGGAGATATTGTTCAAATCCAATCCCAGTCATAGCCTAAATACTTGTTTTGCAAGGAGAACTCGTAACTGACTTCCCACCCTTTTTAAAACTCATGAGTTTACATTTGTTTGTGTTGTTTGATTTTGAGGTTTGGTCTATTTTGGTAATGTTTCTTTTATGTGCATTTGGCTATGTGATTTATTTGGTAAATGATTATATTTATAATATTTAAGTTAATCATATAATATTGAGAATTATTATTTGATTAAAAAGAAAATATCAAAATATGAGAATATTTAATTAATTAAAAACTAATTAAATATGTGCTTCAATTTAAAAGACTTAATTTTGAAGTCTATATTTAGAAAATTGATTAAAAAGAAATTAGAATATGGCGATCTTTAATTAACTAGAAATTGATTAAATATGTACTTCAATTCAAAAGACTTAATTCAAAAGTCTAATTTAATAAGTTGGATAGAAAGAGAAGTAAAATATTAAAAGCTTAATAATTTAATATTACTTTATTATAATTGTTTAATTAACAATAATTAAATTAGAGTTGCATTTAAATAATAAGATTTAATTATTGTTATTAATTTAAATAATAAACCACACTTTAAATAGTGCTTGAGCTAATTAATAAAGTTGAGGAAAATAAAATAAAATAATATTTTAATTTAAAAGTTCTTTGAGTGTGGATGAAAGGATTAAATAATAAAAGTTTATTTAAGGAGAGGCCTTTGCATGTTCAAAAATCAGAAACCCTAGGTACAGTTAAACTCTTTATTAAGAGATCCAAGCTCATTTTTAGGCACATAGGTTTCGGAAGAAAAATTTTGGAATTAGATCAAAAGAATTATTGAAAGTTTCAGAGGGTTTGGATTTGCATGTAGCATACACAAATTGTCTCAGTTTTTAGCTGTGGTTTTGAGGTAGGGTTTGAAAACCCAGTGTAGAATATTATTGAAAGACCTTTCTACTTTGTGTCTTCCTCGGTGCTTGCATAATGCTTATTAGTTTACCATATTGATTTTTGGTTAAAGATTTATGTTGTAGATTTTGAAAAAGAAAACTTACTGCGAAAGAAAATTATTATGATTGTATTCTTTTAAAATACTTTCTAATATAGGGAAAACTTGATTATATAAAATTGGAAGAAAATAACAAATTGAACATCTAAGATTTCAACTTTAAAGTTGTCATTATAACCATGTGATTATCATGAATTTTCTAAATAAAGATAAATATTATTCTTGCATCTTAAATAATTTAATTGCAAATTTATTGAAAAAAGTAAAAGATTAATTGAGAGGAAAGCCTGTTATAACTAAATTTATGCATATATGTGAAAACAAATATACTAAAAATAGAAAATGAAATATATTATGGTTGCATGATTTGAGAGATCAAAGGAATGAAAAAATAGTGATTGCATATTTTAAAATATCTTAGCCATGAGAAAACAGGAAATTATATAATTCTATTATTTTTAGGAAAATTTAATTTTTAGATTTATTTTAATATTAAAAAAAATAACTTCTTTTTAAGAATGATTATTTATTAATTTCAAAAATTCAATTTTCAAATTAATTTTTAATTTTTAATTTTTTGGAATTATTTATTAATTCTAAAAATTTTTAAAATATTAATAAAAAATAAAAATTATTATTATTTACTAATTTTGAAAATTAAATTAATACTACTCTTTTAGTTATAAAGTGGGTATTTTAGATTAAGCTAAAAATAGGTTTTGAAGGGACCCAAAACCCTTTAACAAAAGAAAAAGATAAGCATTAAGAACTGTTAACCATATTTGCCTCCTGCCAAAAATTTGAATTCAAATACTTGAGCACACCCAATGGTCACTTTCCATATTTAAGTATTCAAAATGCCATGGAAATACGAAAATAAATGAAATAAAACCTTAATGTATTTCCCTGTTTCTAAGTGACTGTACACTTTAATGTTTCTGCTTGCCCGCAATTCCCTCACCGTCAGATCTTTTGTGATCTACGGTGGGTGCTTTCCTACTTTCTCAAAATGCACTACCTTTACCTAATGTAGGCAAGCGCCATTACGCCACATAGCCCCTGCTGACGTTCAAACCTCAACATGCTGTGAAAGTTCTTGGTTGTCAGAAGTAGTCAGACCTGGTGCAGAGTTGTCAATGTTCCTCGTGCACGTTTTGAATTCCTGCGATGTCATTGGTTGGTCTTTTAATAATATTAATACTTTACAGTTCAGGTGTTGTGATCATTGATTTAGCAAAGATCAAGGGCTGGCCCTTGCCTACAATATGAAAGTGCATGAGTTTTAAGTAATGTGGGCAAGCTCCTTCATGACACGTAGCTGATAATGACATCATGCACCCATTCTTCTCAAAGCAAGATCCACCATCCGATGCAAATAAATCTATGGTGGGAACTTCCCCACATTATGAAGATGCAAGGATGTTAAAGAATGTGGGAAAGTGCCTCACTGCCACATCTTTGTGGGGTCACGTTGATTTCATAAACCACAAGGTGATGCTAGGTGGGGCCAGGTCATGTTGAGGTGTATGTTAAATGGTTCATGGGCCTAGAAGTATTAAGGGCAGGCGCAGTATCATGAAGATCTTTCATGATCATTGATCTTACGAAGATCAACAATCAATGCTTTCCTGCATTATGAAGATGCAAGGTAATTAAACAATGTGAGAAATTGCCTAAAGGACATGTGTTCTTATGGGCCCGGCTAAGGCATTAACATTAAAGGCTGACAATTATGTGACATCGTGATTAAATTAGGAAGGTGGCTCAGTTAATTGAGAAGATGTGGTCAACCACGTGGAGACTTTATGGGGTGGCAAAATGAAATGAAATTATTGGCCCATGTGGCCCATTTTGGTTGTAAGACTCAGTTGACCTACTGATTTTGCTGATTCATAAGCTAGAAATGAAGGAAATCGAGGTTTCTTGCATGATTTGATCCTCATGATCAATTCCAACTACTCTTGAATGAATGCTAAACCCAGTAAATAGCAGGAGAATACTCCACCACCCCAGTTTATCCATTTACTTGGTTAGAATGGTTTAATGGCATCTTTTCTATCAGGGCCCTATTTCAACAAAATATCAGATTTTATTATATCTAAATCTGTGCCCAGATCAAATTTTCTCCAGATCTCTAAAGAGACTTAATGGTAGTGGTTGTGGAGTAACTTCAGTTAGAGAACATCTCAGTTATGCCTAAGCTATAAAGGCATTTTTTCTAGATTTTGTTGAGGTCAACTCTTCTCTATTTTCTTTGATATTGCTCTGTATTTTCACTGTAAATCCCCTTTGCCTCTGAATTGTATGACATTCTTATCTCCTTTAGCCATTGATGTGAAGTGCAAGAACTATTTGCCTCTCATTGGTGTATTGTAGATATCTACAACCTTGCATGACTATATCTCTTTTGGCCTATGAATGGTATATAAGTGAATTCTCTCTTTTCTTGTGTCATTCATTTGGGTTTTTCTAATCTGCATGTGATTGTTAGATTAAAGCAAGATTGGATGTGTATATCTTTTGGTGTCATGATGGTTCAATAGTGTATGTATGGGCAGAGATTGGTTTGAACACTCTATTTTTGGTGCATCACCCCCCTTAGGTTAGAATAGGTAGATTTTTTTCTATGCATTCCTTCTCCCTTTCCCTCTCTAAGAGTAGTTAGGTGCACCTTGATAGTAAATGAAGCTGACCTTCTCCAGAGACTCAACCTCATAGTTCAAGTCCCATAGCTTGGAGGTTGTTTCCATGTTTCACAAGGTTGTCCTTAGGTAAAAACTTTGCAAAAGGGTGCAAACTTTTGTGACAACAAGACCCAACCAAGTTTTACAAGAACTTGAAACTGCAAGTTTTAACTAAACACCCCTAGGTTTTACAAGGACCTGGAACCTAGAAGTTTTAAATAGAAAGTTGGAAAAAATAAAAAATAGAACCAAAAAAAACACTCAGATCTGCAACCAGCATATCAACAACCACAACCAACACCTACACCAGTTCTTTGATGCTCTTCTCCACCTCCTTACCAACTTTAGTAGTAGCCTGGATAATCTCAATCGTGGTGCAAACAGGAACCTTAGGAGGAACATCAATATTTTTCTCATACTTTGCCTTGTTCTCTTGCTAGGCCCTCTTCGACTACTCACAATAATAATGTCTGGGAACATGATCTCCTCATTGTTTTTCTTGCCTAGACTAGCCACAATAGTGTACAAAATGGAAGTGACCTGCTCCATTCTCTATCCACTTTTCTTAATAAGTTGATAGAGTTCTAGCTCATAATCCTTTAGTTTATCAAGTATGTTTTTGATGAGTTTCTCCAAATGGGCTCTCATAACACGTTCATGGTCCATCTCTTTTTGAATGACTCTAACCTTTTTCTTGAGCACCATGATTTCATTGTATAGCCACAATTCTGCTTGTAGAGAAGCTTCCACTTTAAGTTTGGTAGTATGAAGAAAGGAGAGTTTCACATGGTGGATCTCATCCCTAGTCTTTGTTTAGTTATAATCATAGTGTCAATAGTAGTATTATTGACTTGGAATTTAGTGTTAGCAATCTTGCTTCTCCTTAGACTCCTCTTCCTTCTCCTTACTCAGGCTTTGTTCTTTCATAACAAGGGCATTACCCTCATTTTTTTTCTATGTCAATGTCCATTTTCTCCTCACTAGATTTAGTATTAGAAGGAGAAGAAGGAACTTGATCTTTCCCCTCATCATCCTTTAAAGCTTCAGACCCAACATTTGATTTAATTTTTCTATCTTTTCTATCCTCTACTTGGCCCTTACCAATAGAGATACCCTTACTTCTTGAGTAACCTTCTAGATTCAAGATAAGGTCTCCTATTTCTATCTTATTGTCCTCCTTAGTAGAATTCTTAGAATTCATTACTTCTTCAACATTCTTCTTTTTCATCTCCTACTTATGACCCTTTTAAGTGCTCTTACTATCACTAGTTCCTTCCTCACTTTTAACCTTTTTCTTAAAGGGTTCATTACCAGATACTTACCTTTTTTTCTCCAATGTTGGAGAGGGTTTAATAGCCTTATTTTTAGAATACTTTTCAATAAGAAGGATTAAGCTCTCATGAAGCACAAGGTGAGAATCCTTCTTCTTATGTGCATGGAAGCTCTGTGTCAAAGAGAACTTAAGGTAGAATGGGAAGAAAATTCTATCTTTATACCAAAAATGATTAAGGAACAAAAAATCAAACTTGTTGACTCTCTTAGCTCTACCATCAAGGATAAAATACTCATGGATACATGTTATAAAGTGGGTCATAGTATTAAAGAATCTTTATGTTTCATTAAACTATTAGTTGCATATAAATGATTTTATATTTATTAATACAAGTGGGAAATTAATAAATATATATTTGTAACTTAGTTATATTTTAAGAGAAGATATAGTGGAGCTCACTATATAATCATCTAGTTATGAATATTTAATATTATGAGAGAAATTGTAGATAACTTAATTATAATTATAATTTCAAGTTTGAGTTATCTTGAGTTGCATTATGAATTCAAAGGAAAAGTAAATATTAATATTAGACTTAAATAGAAGTCAAATTAATATTTTAGAAATGAAATTGATATTAAGATTTAATCTAATAATATACATTTATGTTATTAATTAAATCATTCATGATCTAGATTATTTAAATTAATAATGTGATAAAATTGCATGATTGATAACCTTTATCCAACTGTGAAACGATTATGAAATGAAACTTTAAATTTGATGCAAATCAATTTTTATGAATTTTTTCTTTTAAAAAGAGACTAAATAGCTACACTTGTTTTAAATGCATGTCAAGATGTCATAGTTTATTTTGTTGTGGGTTTGGGGGAAACCTAGTAGGTTGACCAGATAGGCATGTTTACCAGAGGCTTGGGAAGTGGTTGTTTTGTGATGCTTTTATGTGGTGTTATTTTGCCACGATTATTTTATTCCCAACCAATGTGTTATATCCATGTGTTTGTGTGATTAGATCAATTTCTTTTTATAAGCTCATGTATTGTGATTTTCTTGGTGTAACCTATGAGATTTTTGATCAGTTATCTATTGGCACTTTCCAGTTGCTTGTACAAGACTGAGGTGAATATTGTGATTTATCTATTAGGTGCTTTCTAGTTGGTTATATAGGACTGAGGCAAATATTGTGATTTATCTATAGGTGCTTTCCAATTGCTTGTATAGGACTAAGGTGAATATTGTGATTAGGTGACCATGCGGTCAGGAGGCAGTGTCTTCTTACCATTTGGCTCCACCTTACATTGCTAGTTGTTAGATGCTCATTGATATAGTGGTACCATTATCATTCTTATTCTTATCCTGGAGACTTCTATTTATTTGATGTATCTATGTATAATGTATTTTAAGATCTTATGGGATATTGTATTGTATATTGATGTACTTGTATCTATTTTCACATTGTAAGAATTTTCCTTAGGGAAAAATCATCCAAGAATAAGAAGCTCAATAACTAGCACAAAATAGACCAATAGAGTATGATCAGAATAGTGATATGATATTTAATTAATGTACAAGCACACTAGGGGTTCTTGTATATAAAGGCCTCTAAAATGCTTCTAGAATGTCTAGGAGTTAGCAATATGATAAGCCTCACAACTAAGCACATGTCCACCAAGAGTGGATTATCCTCCATTGAGCATAGGAGTTATTGTGATGATGAGAGGATAAGCCTACATAGGTGTGTCACATAAAATTATGTTATAGACACCATGTGCTAAATTAGAGTTTCTTACTCCTATGTTGTCAACATGACAAATCATATGAGTACACAAACTCCTAGGTGTCTAACCTAATAAATAATAAAATAATGTATTTATCCTAAGTAAACTTAAGTAAAGTGTAAATAATAATTATATACACTAACACCCCACCTTAAGTGCAACTTAGGGGAATGCACTTAAGCTCACATTAGCTATGATGAAATGCATAATGGGTCTCGACTACTAGGCCATGTTAGGTACCCAAGTACAAATGCAATGCAATGTAATGAAATCTCTCTACAAATAGAGAAAGAGGGAAAACCTCATGGGAAAAACTCTCCTCCAAAAAGAGAGATATGTACAATAGAGAAGAGAAGGATCATGTGACCCCCTAGTGAATAATCCCTCACCCCCAAGAGATCTCACAAATGAAGATACTTGACCTCTATGAACGGCTTGGTGAAGATGTCAACTACCTATTTCTTAGTAGGACAATACTGTAATGCAATGACCTACTCATGAATAAGCTCTTGAATGTAGTGCATATGAACCTCAATATGTTTGGTGTCGCAATGTGGCACTAGATGTTTTGGGATCTCAATAGCACTCTAGTTATCACAATGAATGACTATGGGCTTGGGTAGATCGAAACCAAACTACTTTAGAATCTACTACAACTAAATAGCTTCTATCATTGCAGTCACAACTCCTCAATACTTAGCCTCAATTGATGAAAGATCACTAGTGTTTTACTTTTTACTCTACCAACAAATGGGGCTAGAACCAAGATGAGACATAAATCCTAAAGTAGACTTGTGAGAATCAAGGTCCCCTACATAGTCTGACTCTATATAACCCACTAACTAAAGTCCTATACTAGCTGCATAGTGCATCCCATGTGTATGTGTACCCTGGAAACAATGCAAGATTCATTTGGTTGCCTTCTAATGAAGTTCATGTGGCTTTTGAATGAAGCGATAAACTATGCCAACTGCAAATGAGATGTTAGGGCATGTATGTGCCAAGTAGATAAGGCTTCCAACCAACTACCTATACAAAGTCTCATCAAAAAGTGGAGTGGAACACTTTGTTTCTAACTCAACACCTAAAAAAAGCTAGTAGGTGAATCCTTGTAGTCACTCATGTGAAACTAAGAAAGTAGATCAAGAGCATACTTGGGTTATGATATGGTGATCCCTGATGAAGACTAATGTATCTTGATACCAAGGAAATAGTGAAGTAGACCCAAGTCTATCATTGAAAACCTATCTTGCAAACTAGCCTTGACACTATTAATAATGGATGTTGTGCTCCCTAGAATGATCAAGTCATCAACATAAAGCACAAGAAGCAAATGTGAATCATCCCTCTAAAGAATGTAGACATTCAGATCGAAATGACATCTAGTAAACCCTACTAAGATAAGAAAAGAATCCATCTTGGCATACCAAGCTCCTAGAGCTTGTTTAAGTCCATAGATAGATTTATTCAATTTGAAAACCAAGGTGGCATCATATATGAACCCCTATGGCTGCTCCATATATATCTCCTCATGAATATCCCCATTTAAGAATGCACTTTTCACATCCATTTGATGAATAACCCATCATTGAGCTATTGCTATAGCTAGTATGAAACCAATGGAATTCATCTTTGAATCAATGCCAGGTACCTGAGAAAAACCTTTTGCAACAAGTTGAGCTTTATATTTATCAACACTTCCATCCACTGTAAATTTGGTTTGATAGATCCACTTACACTAAACCAATTTTCTTCCCTTAGAAAGAGAGAGTAAGTCCCATGTATCATGTATCATAATAGAGTTATATTCTTCCTCCATTGCTCTATCCCATTTTGGAATACTTGATGCTTCTTTAAATTATTATGGATTTGAAGCAACTGTGATATACGCATGTGGGAGTGAGTTATGTTGTGATCTTGTCCTCCTATTTTCTGAGGGATTCCCTATCAATGGTCTTGCCGCATCCAATGTATGGTTAGCCCATCTAGGTATATTTTAAGAAGATGTAGTAGGAGTATCCTCAACCTCTACTGACTGATGACTCTATTTGGGTTGGGGATGAACATCTTCCAAGTCATTGTTATCACTATCACTCTCTTCAATGAAGGAGGAAGAAGGAGGAGTTGAAGAAGTAAATCTTGGATAAATTTCTTCAAAATGTGCACTCTTTTCATAGAATATATCATGTGTTTCTAGATCCATCAACTTGTAGGCTTTATGTGAGTCTACATATCCAACAAAGATGCAAGGTTTTCTTTGAGCTTCTAATGCCTTGCATTTTTGTGGAGGTATTTTGGCCCATGCTAGCCAACCAAAGACTTTGAAGTGCTTGACTATAGGTTTCCTGCCAATCCATGTTTCAAAGGGAGTTACACCATCCAAAGCTTTACAAGGAATTCTATTATGAATATAGTTAACACAATGCATTGCTTCAACCCAAAAAAATTGATCAAGAGACTTGTTTGGTAGCATGCAAGTGGTCATCTCCTTGAGAGTTCTATTTTTCCTTTCAGTAACACCATTTTTCTATGGCGTATATGGTATTGAGTGCTAAAGGTCAATTCCCTCTTGAGTGCAAAAGTTGGTTAGTCTTGTGTTCATATACTCCCCCCCCATTATCTGTTTGAAGAACTTTGATGGCTTTCCCTAATTGCTTTTCCACTTGAGCCCTAAGGCTAAGAAATTTTTCAAATACTTCACTCTTATGAGCCATGAAGAAAATTCAAGTAAAGTGAGAGTAATCATCTATGAAGGTGAGTGCATAGTGAGACTTGCCAAATGATGGCACTAGAAATGGTTTTGCCACATCTCTATGAACTAATTCAAGAACACATTGTGCTCTCCAAGACTTCCCCTTTTCATACAAATTTTTTGGATGTTTTCCAAGTGATAAAATTGAAAAAACACCTTCTAAAAACTAGACTTGAGGTAGACCATTAAACATTTTCTTACTGCTAAGCTACTGAAGATATCTATAGTTGAAATGTCCAAATCTCTCATGCCACAATTTGCTTTCTGCATTTTAATGTAGTAACAAGGTTTGTGCATTTTATTTTGGCACAAAGAGAAAGTGTAAAGCCTTGAATCATGATTGGCTTCACCTATTGCAATCATAGAGTCATCCTTGATGCTTTTCACTACCACTGAATCTGGAAGAAATTCAACTTTATTTCCACCTCCATAGTGAGTCATTTGGTAGACTAAAATAAAGTTGAAGGTAAGATTAGGAACATATAGAACATCTTTGAAATATCCATTGTTCATCTCAACTTCACCTTTAACTTCAACTTCCACTTTAGTATCATCTCCTACAAAGATGTGGGGTACCTTTAAATCTGCCATATGATGTGTGGCACCTGAATCAATGATCCATTCTCCCTGACTAACAGTGTTTGTGAGTAAAGTATGCCCTTTGCTCTTAGAATATAAGGATAAAGATCATTTATCCTTATAAGCATTAGGAAGTGGAACATTTTGTTTCTTCATGATTTCTTCAACTCATCAATCTACTTATGATAATACTAATGTTCATCATGACCCATCCTCTTACAATAGGCACACTTTTTCTTCTCCTAATTAGTGTGTACCTTTTTGTTTGTATTGTGAGAAGACCTGCCTTGTTGTTGACTTTTTTGTATCCTCTTGTTTGTTATTCTTCCACTTCTTCTTTTTTCCCTTTCCTTTGCTTGAACTTTGACCAACTAAATTTTGGGAACCCTAATTATTAGCCACCAATGCCTTAGACTTCGAAGACTTGAGAATTCCCATTGTTGTCAAATTAGTTTGTTCATCCTCTAACAACTGAGCATAATCATCAAAAGTGATTTTCTTATTGGAAGCTCCTAAGGTAGTCTTTGTGGTGTTGAAAGAAAATACAAATGTGGAGTACTCAGATAACAACTTATTAAAAATGAGATAGATCAACCTGTCATTTTTAATAAGACTACCACAATCATCAAGCTTTGTTCTTAATTCATTCACCTTAATGATAAAATCCTATATTGAATCAAAGGTCTTTGGATCTAGGGAGACAAGCTCATCTTCAATTTTCTAAACATCCTCCTTAGTTACTTTACCATATAGGTTTTTGAGGGTATCCCAAGATTCCTTGGATGTATCATACTTCATGATGTAATAGAGGATCTTGTCTTCAACCCCAAACCTAATATCACTTAGGGATTTCCTATCTACCTTTATCCAAGTTTCGATATCACTTTGAGATACTTTTATCACCTATTGGTTTAAGAAGGGAACCATCTACATATTGAGAAACTTCATCATGTATCAATTGACACCATGTTTTAATAGACCATGTGGTGTTAATTTTGGAATCTTCAAATTTCCCATGATGCAAGAAGTGAAAGATAACAACAAGAAAAGAGGAACACAACACCAAAAGACACCCCCCTGTTCACTCAATCAAGAAACCCCTCTCAACCCCCCCCTGCCCCAAAAGAAAAATTTTGGCACTTTATACTTAGTGCAATTACAATAGCCACTTGCCAATTTTGGCCTTAGTGGTCTTCTAATTTGTTGTTTACAACTTTCTCTTGGAGTTCAAATCTAGAACTTTACAATGTATCTCAGATATACAACAATTTTGAAGTTTTATCAAAGCATTACAATGCAAAAAATGACCTAATTCTGAAAGTGGTATTTTTGACCACACAAGCCTATAATTTGATTATAGATCTAGAAAGTAGACAAAAAATTGCTCACTTTCAAAAAAGCAAAAACCTGATTTGGAGTCCAGATGAGCTTGTACAAAGCTTTTGAAGTTGCAAAATGAAGGATTTGATAGGTACAGTCACCAAAAATTATAATTTTTGACATATCCATGCACCAAAACTAGAAAATAATAGTACCACTAAAATGTTTAGGAAATTATAGCCCAAAAAAAAAAAAAAAATTGCACCTGATTTGGAGTCCAAATGACTGAGATATGGCCTCCCAAAGTTGGACTATCAAATCAAAACTGAATCTGGAGAGGGGTTTGATCAGAAAACTATGAGGTTAAATTTGACATCTAAATGGTCATTGAAATAGTTGAATTGGGCCTATGAATGATGGCCAAATGACCATCAATTTTCATCACATGCCTAGATGATGTTAGCAAAAAATGGGTCCCCTCGTGGCATGGCAGTGATGTCACTGCTGACATCACCTATACAAATGAGAAATGTGGCAGCTTAGTTGGTAATATGGACTTGTATGACAAGCTGATGTGTCCTATATGACTGAGTGACATGGATGAGGATGATGTGGCTGGCTTACGTGTCACTATTGACTATGGATAGACATGGATGCCTAACGATGTTGCTGGCTGAACATAGGTACACCTGGATCCACCACATAGCGCTCAGCTGGCATACATGGCATAGGCTTGGAATCATTTTTTGATGGTGGGCCGAAAATGGGATGTTGTCAGTCAAAGAAAGATTTGTTGGGTGTCGAGAATGTGTGGGAAATATCCCACATGCACCAAAATTTGGGTGCAAGTTTTATTCAAAATAACAAGCCACCACAAGTAAATTGGTTAAGAAGCCATGGTGAGTTGTGAAGTTGCTGCTATTATGTGAGAAGCTTGATGTGTGTTGGTAAATTGGTTGTGGTTGCCACCGGATGTAACAAGGAATATATGGTTGGTATGTAACATAATATTCTACTGTCCTATAAATTTGATAGAGTATATTCCATTGTGGGGGTTGGGATTTGACCACCCAGTTCTTGCAAAATAATTTTTCTTTGTAAGCCTATCATGCAAATCTTAAACAAAATAAATGTACAGATCTAATGGATCATACTGTACTTGCAAATTGGGTCTTTAAGTGCCAGTTTGTAAAAAAAAATTGCCTCAAATTTGACTATGGCCCAATATAGGCAAATTTATAGTCAAATTGCATCGAATTAATGCTCCAAACATAATGGTGAGGTCCGCTTTGGCTCTAGATGCTCCCAATAGTTGTGGATACTCTAGATCTAAATCAAGGTGTATTCAGAGAGGTGAAGCAAGAATGGTCTCCAATGGCTATGAAATGACTCCTTTGTGGCTCTAATACCATGTAAGAATTTGTCTGAAGAAAAAATCACCCAAGACCAAGAAGCTCAAAAACTAGCACAAAATAGACTAATAGATTATGATTGGAATAATGATATGATATTCAATTGATGTACAAGTACACTAGGAGTGCCTATATATAAAGGCCTCTAGAATTTTAGAATGTCTAGGAGTTAGCAATATGATAAGCCTCACAACTAAGCACATGTCCACTAAGAGTGGATTATCCTCCATTGAGCACAAGAGTTAGTGTGATGATGATACGATAAGTCTACATAGGTGTGTCACATAAAATTATGTTGTAGACACCATGCGCTTAATTAAGAGTGAAAACAACTATGTTGTCAACATGACAACTCAGTTGATTATGCAAACTCTAGTGTTGTAGACACCATGTGCTAAATTAAAGTTGCTTACTCTTGTGTTGTCAAGATGACAACTCATATGAGTATGCAAACTCCTAGGTGTCTAACCTAATAAATAATAAAATAATGTATTTTTCTTAAGTAAAATTAAGTAAAGTGTAAATAATAATTATTTACACTAACACACATGCCCTATGACATGTGTACTGGATGTTATTCATTAAAGGTGCTTTGATATTATTAGTTGTACTTATGCATTTGCTTATCTGATAATGTATCTATTATTTTTTATGATCAAGAGACATTTTACTTGAGACTTAAACTAATTATTATAAACTTCCTAAATGTGACTCAATTTGAAGGAACCTTTGAGGAATGAAATTGTATTTGTAATTGCTTGTGTTTACTTGATGTGTATGTGTATATTTCTTCTGCATTGTTACTTTGATGTTGATTAAACTTTTTAAAAAAATTAGTAAACTTTGTAACATATTAGATTTATTTCTTTTGGGTTCCCAAGAAGGGTGTTACAAATACTTAATTAATGGAGAATGACCAAACCATAATTCATAAGGTGTCTTGTTCATACCTCTTCTAATTTGTACTTTGTTCATCATGTATACTACTATATTGACTGCTTCTCTCCAAAATGTCTTAGATTTTCAAACAACATTGCTATTGTTGCCTTTGCTACTGATATGTTTCTCCTTTCTACAATTCCATTTTATTTAGGTGTCCTAGATGAAGATAATTGTCTCTTGATTTCATTCTCTTCACAAACCATGTTAAAATCTCTAGAGGTGAATTATCCTCCTCTATCCAATCTCGGACATTTTATCTTAACACTAGATTCATTCTCAAATATATTCTTAAATATCTTAAACTACTCAAATACTTCAAACTTCTCTTTAGAAAAAGATACACACATCATTCTAGTGAAATCATCAAAAAAAATCATGAAATATTTTTCACCATAGAATCCTCTTGTTCTAGAGGGATCACTCAGATCTATGTGAACAATCTCTAGTTTCTCTATGGTTGTAAACTTCTTGCCAGAAAATGATACCTTTGTATGCACCCTAAAATGGTCTCCTAGACTATGGGTCCCCATTAATCAATTTATCAATTTATCAATTTCTTGAATCAATGGTTTGCAATATTTTATTAAATCAATTCAAATCAATTTCCTTGATCAAATTCAATTATTCTTTTTTTCCAAGGTTGATCATTTTATCCTAAGTTTTATTTATTTAAAAGAAAATTTCCCTTTTAATTAAATCAAATAAGTCCCCATTTAATTAAAAGAAAACCTCTCTTTTAATTAAATTCATCCACATTTAATTAATTAAGAGAAAAACTCCTCTTTTAATTTAATTAAATATTTCCTATTTAATTAAAAGAACTTGCTCCCTTTTAATTAAATAATTAAACTCACTTGAAAAAAGAAATAAATTAAATAAATATTAAATAAAGATTTTATTTATTTTCTCTACACTTAAATGCACATATTTCTAAGTGGGACTTATCTTTCCACTTTCTTCTCAACCACTCCTCTTTTCTCATTGGTGGAATTTTGTCTCACATGGATCAAACTCTATTATCCCATATTGGTTGTGAGAAGCCTCTCACCTCCATATTTTCCTTTATAAGGGAGAGCCCTCTCCTCATTTTGAACAACCACAAATCATGTCCGCAATTCATCCATGATGCATCTGCAATTGATCCACAATTCATTCACAATTCACCCATGATTATGCTATTGTTATGCTACAGGTTTGGAGAGCAATTTTTGAAGGAGTTTGAGCACCAAAGATTTTTGTGGAGAACTTATATCTTCTGGTCTTATTCTCTCATGCGTCTATGGCTTCCATCATGAAGTTTCATCCTTGCGTTTGCATATTATCTTAGTCATATTTATTTTCATAGATGAATATTGCATTGTTATTAGATTTCTCTTCTTGCATTGTTTTGCATTGTTATTAGATTTCTCTTCTTGCATTGTTTTGCATTGTTATCATTTAGGTTATTTTGTATTTTCATTTGCATACATATTTTTTTATCATTGAATCTCTTGTTTCATGGTGTACTTGCATGGGCACAAACTAGGTCAAATTGAGGGCCTCCATTACAAACCGTTGCACTCCATGAATAGAGAGCTATGAGTTGCCATTCGAGACCTCATTTTTGAGAAATATTGAATATAATGACTCATAGAAGTGTGCCCATATTTTAGGCATACATTTTTGGTTCCCACCGTGGGGCAACCCACCTTTGCTTGTTGGATTTTATGCAGATCTGTTTGTACACTCAAGAAAAAAAAAAAAATTCTAGATTTGAAATATTTGATCATATCTTTCAAAGAGCTAGGTATTTTAATCTAAAGTTTTTTTTGTAGGTTTCTAATATATCAAGGAAGCTTCAGTACAATTTTTAGATTTTTTTGAAATATTTTAGATTTTTTATGATTTTTCTTTGATTTTTCATAAAAAATCATTTTTGGGAGTAAATTAGCATATTTTTCAGAAAAATTTACATTTTTGGAAATCTCTCTGAATTTTAAATAAAGTTGGTTCTTTTTGTTTCAATTTTAAAGGTCATATCAGGGGTCAATAATTCGAGACTCAAAGAAACCCTAGATTTGAAAGATTTGATCATATCTTTTAACCGGCTGGGTATTTTAATCAAAATTTTTTTTTTAAAGCTTTTGATGCATCAGATAAGCTTCGGTCCAATTTTTATATTTTTCTAAAATATTTTTGATATTTTATGATTTTTCATTGATTTTTTATGAAAAATTATTTTTGGGAGTAAATTAACATATTTTTCAAAAAAATTTATAGTTTTGGAAAGATCTCAGAATTTTGAACAAATTTGGTTCTTTTTATTTTGATTTTAGAAGTCATATTAGGGGTCAATAATTCGATTTGCAAAAACTGGTCTGTTTTGACAAAATGACTCCCTAGAGCACAAATTAAAAGATCTTTTCAAATTTTTTGCATTTTTGGAAAGCTCTCTAATTTTGGATAGGGGTTACTTTTCTATATTTTGAGTTTTGGATCTGAATTCATATCATGTAGATCCAATCTTTATGACTAGGTCAAAAATTAATTTTAAAAAATGGCATTTAATGAATAGCTTGCATTTAATTTTTACAATAAATCAATGCATGATGTGAGCTTTCATTTGGATTACTTGCTGATTATTATCACTCTTAAAAATTAGATTTTTAGATCTAACTCTAGTTTTGCATGAGTTGACATATATTGCATATCTTGTGTTTGCTTGTGTTGTTTGTTGCTTTGTTCATTGCGAGCGAGCAATCAAGCGTAAACGAAAGGTACAACAAAGAAAAGACGTGTTGCAAGGATTACCAATTATTTTGTTTGATCTTTAAAACCTTGAAATTTGGGATTAAAATTAAACCTCTCATGTGTTTGGCTTGAGTGTTTTACATGCTTTCATAAAACACATTTCAATTGATGCTCTTAATGGGAAATGAATGAACATAAATTTGCTTTCATACAAGTTTGTGTAAGTGAATGCTTGTGTTTAAACCTTAAGTAATTCTTGGTTCCAATATCAAATATCTCATTAAGTGATTGAGTGCATGGATTCATTCCTCGTTTACATAGGGAGTTGAATGCACCACTTTGTGGACTCACTCTATGTTTACTTGGAAAGTTAAATATTCCATTGTTCAACCCTTTTTCATTTGTGAATAGTATTGATTAGCAGTCTTAGATTACTTGTGATTGATCTAGATTGCTATCTTGGGTTATTGGACTCGCTAATCTGCCAGCCCCTCATTTCCACCCTATGGTTGCAAGATCAGTGCCACATTAAGGGGGAGGGGTCTATAGGAAAGAAGCGTTAATTGCTCCACTAGGCAACCCTTTTGTGTTTTTTGGAACTCACTTATTTTCTAAGGTGTGGACTCACTTTGAGTTGGTGTGAAGAGTTAAATGTTTCACTTTTGGGTTCACTTTGAGTTGGTGTGAAGAGTTAAATGTTCCACTTTTGGACTCACTTTGAGTTTGTGTGAAGGGTTAAATGTTCCACTTTTGGACTCGCTTCACATTCTCTTGAAGGGTTAAATGTTCCACTTTTGGACTCACTTCACATTATCTTAAAGGGTTAAATGTTCCACTTTTGGACTCACTTTACATTTACTTGAAGAGTTAATTGTTTCACCTTTAGTGCTCTGAATATTTTTTATAGTGAATTACTTAGTTTTTATTTCTAGGAGGCCTGCTTGGGGATTTCATCACCCCTTGGGATGACCTCAACTCCTGTGTTTCGACAGAGTATAAATATCAAGAGGTGAATCCAAAGACACCTCTCTTGGGAATTGAGTTTGATATCACTCTTGGCTAAGCCTCAAAGAACTTTATACCTTTGAGAAGTGAAGGAGGAGATTTGGGTGACCGTCTCCCCTCGGCTGTGTGATTTTGAATTCTTCTCATCTACGAATTTGGGCCTCACATACCTTGCATATATTGAGGACTCCTTTTAGAAAGCCATGTATATCCTTTTAGACAACTTGATAAGGTTTTGTTGTGTTCTAAGTGCCTGCTAAAACATTCTCAAGAACATACACAAGTAGAACCTTTAAGGAGTAGAAATACTAAGTCACTATACTTGTTCATTTGCAAGGTTGTTTTTCCTCTTGCTCATTGTTTGAAGACTGTTTGCTTGGAATCCCTGATTGCTATCTTGTGTGCTTGGTTCATGATAGAGAATCTATTGATACATCTAGTTGGATATTTAAAATGAACAAAATCTGAGTTCTTGAGATAAGACTTTATGATCAAATAACTTTGTTATCCCATTATTTTTAGTCTCCCTAGTTTGATCCTATTTGGATTAGGCTACTTACCCCATTGTTAGAAGCCTTTTTGCACCTTAGGTTATTCTGCTTTGACCTCTTGATTTAGTAGTCATTGATTTCACAAGAGACCTTGTTTGGAGTTGGTGAGTTAGAAACCATCCTTGTTGAGAAAGATATACACTTGGATCTTTGATATTACACTTGGAGAGTCTTAGTAATTTCTTGTCCATCCACTTTCATCAAAATTCAATTTTAATTATTTATAATTTGGGTAAATCATCCTCCTGGTCCATATGTGCTAGGGTATTCACCCAAAGTTGTGGGCACCTCTGTGGCAGTGTTGGTTTATGCCTATTGCAAAATTCTATCTTATCATATCTCTTTTGGACAAGTGAGTGCTTTTACTATCCTAGTTTGGTACCAATGTTTCTTAGGGTTATCCTATCAACTAGTACATTTTCTTTCATTTTGGTTATAGGTGCTATTACATTTTGCTCAACATTTAAATTAACTCAAATGGTATCAAATTTTTCAAAATGACTCTTGGTCTTGTTTCTTCTTCATCTTCCATGTCTTTCTAATCTCTCATTTCCATTCTTCCTCTTTTTCATGTATTCTTGATTCTTTTCCTCTTATTATCATATAGTCTACCTTCTTCTATTCATCCTTTCTCTTCTGTCATGCTTGATTCTTCTTCTTCTAGAACCATTGATCTTGGATATCTTTTTAGGGATCCTCATTTGAGCTCAGATGAAATCCACCTTCTTCTTGAATTTGAAAAGTGTTGTTTCTCCAATAGAGACATGGATGCTAACATTGCGACAAAAATGTTTTAAAAAATGGATAAATCAAACACATTTGCTAGGATCATGTGCAAGATCAAATCACAATAACCTTGTTCCAAATATTTTCCATCTTCTAAGCCTTATCATGATTCTTCTAAATATCATATAGATTCTTCATCCTCCAAGTCTTATCATGATTCTTCTAAATATCATTCAAATTCATTATCTTCCAAGTCTTATCATGATTCTTCTAAATATCCTTCACATTCTTCATCTTCTAAATCTTATGATAATTCTTCTAAATATCATTCACATACTTCATTTTTTAAATCTTATCATGATTCTTCGAAATATCTTTCACATTCTTCATCTTCTAAGTCTTATCATGATTCTTCTAAATATCATTCAAATTCTTCATTTTCTAAGTCTTATGATGATTCTTCTAAATATCATTCATGTAGGTCTTCACCTACCTCTTCCTCGTGATATCATTCTTCTTCTACTTCTACCAAGAGTCTTATTCCTCTTATTGAGACATATGATAATGAACAACATGAAAAGTCTTGTGATATGCCTATCTACAATGCCTATAGTGACAATGATTATGATGACGATGATTATTACATTCCTATAGTTCCTAAAATTCCTCCTAGTCTTATGCTTGTGCTTAAAGGGGATGAGTCAAAGATAAATATTAATGGGAATCCACATGAATCAAATCTTGAAAACAACATTGATAAATTTTGTGAACAATACCTAAATGATAAATCTACATTTTTTGATGAAGACAAAGCATTTTTTTGTGCTGAAATACAACATCAATGGGATAAGAGTTCCTCTTCTAAGAAACCTCATGCTAAAAATAAAGATTACACTCTTGAGCAAGATCATGTTAATAGTGAACCTTTGTCTTCTAATGCTCCCCTTTCATCTTGTACTTCCTCCATGATCCATACATCCCCTAAAGATTCTCAGTCTCTCAAGTCTTCTACCAATTATTCATCCAATAAAGACCCTGATAATTTTTATGCAGTTCCCTATAGTTATCCGCAAGGGCTACCTCTTAAAGAAACTCAAGCTAATCTTCACTTGGATGTAAATACTTTTGATAATGCTAAACCTAAAGAGCCTAATCCTTCATGCACTATAATTACTACTTCAACTAGTCCTTCATCATCTATTCCAAAGTCTTCCATACAATTCCAACATGCTTCCTTCTCCTTAGTAGTGGCTTCATGTCAAGAGGACTCTAAAAATGATAAAGAAAAGAATATAAAGAAAGATCAAGATCAAGAACCTTCCATGTCATCCAATTATTTTCACAATGTCTTTGGTCCATTTCATGGTTCTTTTGATCCCTTACACCCTTTCTCATTCATTCCACCATGTCTTAAGTCTTCTTCTAAGCAAGATCAAGATACTACTTACACTGTTAAGCTTATTGACAATCCAAATGAACTTAATATAGTTCTACCTTCCAAAGATGATACTTCCATTAAGGTTATTAAAAATAGTGTTGTTACTCCAATAATGAGCCTATTGAAAATAAAGAGAAAAACTCTACACTTATGTTATCCAAAGATCTTTGTCAAGATCAAAGTGTTCCATCTTCTTGTTCTACCACTCCATGTTCCCTTCCACTTTCTACTCTTCCTAAGTCTTCTCAAGCTTTAAGTTCTCCTATCAAATAAGTTTCTCCTATTAAATATGTTCATGTTACTATTGAAAATCTTGATGCTCACTCTAAAGATACTGATGTCCTTGACTGTCATATAGATGTTGATGAACTTATTAATTACCCTTTTGCATCTTCCACATCCATCCTTGGACCTCCCCCATCAATACTAAATGTTTCATGTCTTCCTTCCATCTTAAGTCCTAATGTCCCTTCACTTTCCCCTCCCAATTCCCCTAGTTCTTCATCCATTTTGGGTCCTTACGTCCCTCCCTCTCCTATCTTTCCTCAAGATCAACATAGATGCATATCCTTGAATCCTTTTCATCCACCTACTCACCTAAACCAGTCATATAATTCTTCTTCTTCCACAAGTCCCAAGTCTTTTGGAAGTAACTTGAATGTTCAATACAAGAAAAAGAAGCAATTCAAGAATCCATATAAAAAACACCACCATGTCTCATCTAATCAAAATGGGGGCATAAAGTCAAAAGAAATATTTAAGAAAAAAATTATAAGACAAGTATGGGTTCCAAAATCCATCATTGAAGATATTATCTCTACATCATCAAAAAGAAATGAAAAAAGGCCTATGGCTATATGGATTCCAAAGTCTCTCTTAAGAGAGTCTAATGTTGAACAACAGTTGAAGTTGACATTCAAGCTTCCAAAGGCTTCCACTTCATATTCTTCCAAAAGCATTCTTCCATTCCATGTGCCTAAACCAAAACCTCTTCTTTATACTCACATATTCCTTCATTCACATTTTCTACATCCTCTCACCACCCTTCAAGGTGTGTGTTGACGTTGATCTTGCCTTCATTTCCATTTTTCAATCTCACTCACTTCGCATAAAGCCATATCCTCCATTTTTGTCTCCCATCTTCCTTTCCCTATTAGCATCTTTGAGCATATCATTTGACTACATGTGTTCCCAAATCGATTTAGTTAAAAGGGAGCTAGTTCTTTCTTTGATTACATGTTTTCCTTTGTATATCATGGTTTAAACATTCAAGGAGCATTATCTCAAAAGCTTGACTTTTTCCAAAATATTCAAATCAAAAAAGAAAAAAATGAAAAAAAAATTGAAAAAAAATTGAAAATGTGTCTTGGTGAAAACTTGATAATCAGGCACCTTGGTAGCAAAAGTAAAGAGAAATAAATTCATCCTATGGTGAAAACCACTCCCTTATGGCACCTTGGATAAGTACCATGATGAAAACCTGACAATCAGGCACCATGCATAGTTCTTCTACATCTTTCATCCATTTTGTCTTCTCTCTTTGATCTTGACAATGTTGACCTATACACAAATGTTTGGCTATCTTATGAGCTATCATATGATGATCTTCTTTTCATTCCTTTCATGTTTAGCCTTCATATCTATTTTCCTCCATCCATTCTAGTCTTTCGCTATCCTTTTCCCATTTACCCCTTTGGTCTTGATTTAATAAAATAAAAAAAGTAAAATATGATGCTATGAAGCCTATTGACATGTCTACTCCTTTGGATTGCATCTTTCCCACCTTTACATTATGTTTTCATGAATTATCATATGCTGGCTTTTCATTTCTTGTCCAAATGTTCTTTACATGACAATTTTTCCCTAGCTTGGGTACTCTTGAGGAGTTAGTCTTTGAAAATCACTTTCACTTGCTTCATACACTCCTTCCTTATCCATCATATTTATCAGTGTGTTGCTCCATCATGTCCTCTACCTTGCTAGACATTGGGACTGCACGATGTGATCATGCTTGAGAGTTTGGCCCTTGTTTTTGTTTGGGGGAATTGTATATTATTTGTACATATTTATTGATCCTGAAAAAATACAAAAAAATGATATATTTCAAAAAAAATTATAAAAAAAGGTTTGATATATTTAAAAAATCCAAAAAAATGATATATTATAAAAAGTCTAAAAATTGAAAAATGTCCTGAAAAATGATCATCTTAGTGACAACCTAGCAATCGACACTTTGATGTATCACCAAAAAAAATCATATATTCTTTCAGAAAAAAAAAAAAAGTGCCTTGGTGAAAACCTAGAAACAGGTGCCTTGGTAGCAAAAAATACAAAAGAGTTATAAAAAGTCTTGAAAAAAATAAAAAAATAAAAAAATCTAAGTCGTGAAAACTTGGAAACGGGTGCTACTTGAGGCCTTTGTACCCTTATTTTTTAGCGCATGTCCTTGACACTTAGCCTTTCTCCATCATGCCTTGTCCTTGTTGCCTTGGTTTGGAATTGGTCTTTGTCTAGGGGGCATAACTATGTTAGCTTTGGTCTCTTGGATGTGTTAGTCTTTAGGAAACCTTGCAAATAGTGTTGAAAAACACCACCCGAATTGTATTTTTCAATACAACCGTTGACATCGAGTGTTTTTCAACACTTATTGGACTGGTCTTACCCAGTATCATCATGTGATCTTCCCTTCCTACAAGCATTTGATCCTTATCCTCAGAACTCAGTATCAGTTAACACACTTAAATTTTTAAACACAAACACTTACTGCTTGACTTATGTCATGATCTTTTCTTTGTGTGCTGACTGTTATTGATTTTTGTTGAGTGTCCTTGTCTAATAAGTCTCTCTATGATGCATAACTAGAGGACTTGGGGCATGGGACATGGTTTTATTTATTTTTTGCTTGCGGGTGTGGTTTTGAAATTCTAGAGTGTCTCTTGTTGTCCCCTTGAAACACTTAGGAGATTTGAGGCATCATCCTTGATTGTTTTTGCATAACCGTTCTTATGGTCATCTTGGCATCTATGCCTTGATGTGAGCATGGTTTTGCTACATTAAATTGGGTAAGCTAACATCGAAGTCATCTTGATCTTTATGTCTTTGATGCTTATGTTAGAATCTTTCTACATTCCAATCCAATATTAATTACATTCATATCTTCATAGTAGCGCTTGTGACTAGTGACGATTGTGTGATTTTTCGATGTCCGTTAATAATCACCCAATGATGAAAATAAGTTCTTTTACATTCTCTAATGAGTGATGAACACAAAAAGCCTATGTTACAGTTGCTCTTTTGCAAGTACACCTTTTCATTTTCATGTAGCTTGCATTATTAGACTTCATGTTAGTTTGCATTTTCAGGCTATATTATGAGTTTCAGAAGGTTCTCTCTTCATCTTTATTGTGGACTTTTAATCAACTATGGTCACATTTTGATCTTCATTTTCTTATCTTCTTTTGTGATCTCAATCAAAATTTCTATCTTAAACAATTGATTGGTTTTGGGGCATTTTCTTTTCTTCTTTATATTTCTTTCTATATCTTTCAAACTTCTATCTTCCATTTTCTTTTTCCCCACTTCTTTTCTTCTAAATCAACTTTGGGGCATAATACTTCATGCTTCATCTACCTTGGTTCTATGATTCTTATATCTTTCATCTTACATCAAGAACCTTATCTTTTGTTAGATTTGATCAAATTTATCAATTTGTTATTTCTCCTCTATCTCATTTAGATTTCGATCACGAGGGGGCAGTGATTATCAACTTCAATCCTTGATTTAGTTTTATCAATTTTATCCTTGACTTTTTCAAGTCAAAATTGATTTGTATTCTTTGTCCTGATGTGTTTCCGATTCAACCACAAATCTGGGTTATTTTGTGATCCCAAACTGACCTCACACTTCAATTTCTTTGTTTGACTACATGTGTTCCCAAATTGATCACACATTAGTCAAAGAGGGGCAAATGTATGCACCTTAAAATGATCACCTAGACTATGGGTCCCCATTAATCAATTAATCAATTTATCAATTTCTTGAATCAATGGTTTGCAATATTTTATTAAATCAATTCAAATCAATTTCCTTGATCAAATTCAATTATTCTATTTTTTCAAGGTTGATCATTTTATCCTAAGTTTTATTTAATTAAAAGAAAATCTCCCTTTTAATTAAATAAAATAAGTCCCCATTTAATTAAAAGAAACCTCTCGTTTAATTAAATTCATCCACATTTAATTAATTAAGAGAAAAACTCCTCTTTTAATTTAATTAAATATTTTCTATTTAATTAAAAGAACTTGCTCGCTTTTAATTAAATAAATTAAACCCAATTGAAAAAAGACATAAATTAAATAAAGATTAAATAAAGATTTTATTTATTTTCTCTACACTTAAATGCACATATTTCTAAGTGGGACTTATCTTTCCACTTTCTTCTCGACCACTCCTCTTTTCTCATTGGTATACAACCTTCTTCTGCTCAACCAAAATATATTCTTTGTAAATAATATTCGTAGGCTTTATTATTTTAGGCAAGTCTCTAACTACAAAGAAGCTACTAACTTTCATAATATTATCAAAGTTTATATGAAAAAGTCTCTTATGTCATAACCAACTATTATCCACTTTTTCCCAAACATGTTATTTCAATGGGATTCAACTAAAATATATTACCTCTAGACCTAGTTTTAGTTCCAATCATCTTACAATCTTTATCATTGATTGTACAAGTCTTTTCTGTGAATTGTAATTGATACCCTTTGTCCACCAACTATCCAACACTCAAAAAATTATGCTTTTATCCATCAACAAAATAAACATAATCAATGTTATTTTTTAATCTAAAGTAATGGATCTTATTCCTATAATGTGACAGGTTGCATTTTTACCAACTATAATAATACCTCCATCATAGTTCCTAAATTTAAGAAACTTACTTATATCACCAGTCATGTGATGTGAACATCCACTGTCTATTATCCAATTAGATTTCTTTTCAACTTCAGAAACTAGATCATTTTGTTCTCTGATTTCTTTATGAATATCAACGTCCTTAATGGATGCAAATCCTAGCTCATCCTCACTTTCACTCTAACCTTTTTCATTAGATTCCTCTTATTCATTAGCATACAAACAATTCCTAGGTCTTCTAGGATTAAAATTCACCTAATACTTTTCTCTCTTTTAGGACATTTAGATGCATAATGACCAAACCCATTACAAGTACAAAATTTAAAGATATTCTTACTATGTTTTTCTCTTCTCATAGGAAGGGCTATACCATCTTCAATCTTCTTATATTCATCATATCTAGTTTTGATACTACTAGAAAAATCTCTATGTGTACTTTCACTTCTAGATAGTCTTGGTCCAAATATTTCAGGCACTAAAAGTTGTCTCCACGCTTGTCAGTTCTCTTGATTATCTCAGACCTACTTTTGCTTCTTCTAATCTTCCAAGCAATGGTACCTTGGTAAACTCCTTAGTACAAGGTATTAGTAGGCGAATCATCTAAGCTATTTTCCTTAATTGTGGTGTCAAAATCTTCAAGATCTTCCACAGAGTGTCATCTTCTTTTTGTTAGAATATATAGTCCACCAATATAAATGAGAAGGGGGGGGTGGGGGGTGGGTGAATTAGTTATTTAACTAATATCACAATTATCAACCTTATTAAACTTTAACCATATGAGAAATATACAACAAGATACTCATGCACAATGACACCATATACGTTAACTAGGGAAACCCTTGATCAGAGGGAAAACCTTGATGGGGATGGTACCCACAAGATGATGTACTTATATATATATATTCCTTGTTATAGGATGGACCCTATTAGGAGTGTATAACAATATTTAGTACATATTAATCCATTTTATGAGACTTTGAATCCCTATTAGGAGATTCCAACCCTATTAGGAGTTATGCCAACCCTATTAGGAGTTGTGAAAGATAGCTGGACCCACTACCCAAATAGATTCAAGGGAAAGATCAATGAATCCACTATCCAAATGATCTCTATATTATTCCTTTTAGAATAATAGAAATGAATAGTACTTCCTCTATCTTATCAATTGGACCTCTATTCCTTTTGATCTTGTAACTAGCTCACAAAACTTGCATTCAATAATCCCTTGGATTGTTTACTTGCATTCAGTAAACAATTTGCTCCTTTTTGCACTCAACACTTCATACATAGTACAAACAAGGAAAACATATTTCCTTTACACAATATCTTCAAAATAATTTCTTGAGTCATCCTTGAGGCTTTCCCAATTAATTATAATAAGACAATTAATTAATTTATAATTACAATAGCACTATTGGCTCATAACATATACAACTTCTCACATGTGTGAAACTAGGGCTTGCACATCTACTTACACCATCATAAAACTATCATCAGTCACTGGCTATCACTCATCAATAGATTATATCATTGTCAAAGTATATAATGAAAACCTCAGAAACTGCTTCTCAAGTACTCTATCTCTGTACCACTCTCTGTAAATTAGTTACAACTTCCATATGTCTTCAAATTACATGTTACACATTGAATCCTTGCATCATGAAACAACATAGAACATGTCCATAGCTATGCGTCACTAGAAAATCAAAACATTATTCATATAACTAAGATTTACATATGCTATTATGTCAATGTTCATAGACTTTCTGCTATGTTGACATCAATGGCAAACATAGTCATGAATGCAACATGTCAATAGTCTCTAATGCTTAGGATACTCCCAAAATGTAGTATCATTAGAATTCATGCTAACAATCTCCCCCCTTGGCATTGATGGCAACATAGATGAAAAACATCTAAGTTCCAAGAATACCAAATAGTACTCTATTATTGTTGTTCTCATCTTTTCAAATCCTCTTCATCAATCAAATCTGAAATCCTCTGGAACACTACTCTATTTTTCATATTCTTTAGGATCAACAATAGTTTTTCACACTAAACAACTCACAATACATTAGAATTCCTTTTGATGCATATCTCCCCCATAGAGATATTCCTTCTTCTTCTTTACATGAATCTTTCTAAATCTTCCTAGTAAAGTAGAGACTTCTCATGCACTCTTCTCCCCATACATACTTACGAGATTTTTCTCAAGCATATTCTCCCCCATTGACATCTATGTCAAAAGGACTCATTATGTTAATTTTTCAACTCCAAGTCTTCAAACAGCTCAAGTGTCCAAAGACATTGTTCAAGATCAAATACCTAGAGTCCTCAATGACTCAGCTCATAATAGATACTCCCCCATACATGAAGCATCAACATTCAGTCCATTCTAACCATAGTGCTCTATACCACTAGACTAATGCAATCTGTGCATCATCTACTTAGAAGTAGGTGGGGGTATAACCCCAAGCATACCTCTGAATTACTCAAATGTATCTTTAGGTAAGGGCTTCACAAAGATATTTGCAATATGACCTTTAGTACTCACATATTCCAATGTAATACCTTTTTCTATTGCATTCTCTCTCAAGACATGATACTTTATAGATATATGCCTTGTCATATAATGCAATACAATATTCTTAGACATACTTACAATACTTGTGTTATCATAGTATATGATAAAAGGTTCTACAAACTCAATCCTAATATCCTTCAACATCTTTTTCATCCACATAACTTGATTTTGATTGTTTTCTGCTACAACATGCGCTTCCTTGGCCATAATTTGTGAAATAAAATCTTATTTCTTTCTTAGCCAAGAAACCAATCTTCCTCCTTGGAAAAATACTCCACCATTGGTGCTCTTTCTATCATCCATACTACCTTCCCAATCAGCAGCAGTATATACACATAAAATGATATCTCTTGATCTATCATACCAAATTCCATAGTTAGATGTTCCCTTCAAATATTTGAATATCTTTTTCATTGTTGCTTAATGACACTCTTTGGGATCAGCTTGAAACCCAACTACAATGCCAACTACATTTTCTATATTTGGTCTAGTGTGAGTCAAATATTGGAAACCTCTAATCATGGATATATACATTTTCTTCTCAAATCTAGGTGTCTCATCTTTGGTAGATAACTTGTGACCAGCTATCATAGGTGTACTAATATGCTTACAACTTTCTAATCCAAGTCTCTGCAACAAGTGTTTCAAGTACTTAGCTTGTGAAATAAAAATACCATCACTATTTTTCACAATGTGCAATCCTAGGAAAAACTTCATTTCTCCTATCATACTCATCTCAAAATCATTTTTCATCTGTTTAGAAAATTTATCACTTGCTTCATCATTACCTCCAAATATGATATCATCAAAAAATATTACTATTATTAACAAACTATTCTCAATTTCTTTCAAATACAAGTTACTATCTTCCATACTTTTAGCAAATCCAAGTTTTTCCAAATAGATGTCCAACCTTACACTAGGTTCTAGGTGCTTGCTTCAGTCCATATAAATATTTCTTTATTTTGCATACTGTATCTTTGTATTTTGTCAAAGGAAAACCTCAAGCTGCTCAATATATACCTCTTCTTCAAATTCTCTGGTAAGAAAAGTTGATTTAACATCCATCTGATATACTTTGAACTTCTTATTCATTGCATAAGCCAAAAAAATTATTATTGCTTCCATTTTGGCTACAGGGGCATATGTCTCCTCATAGTTTATTCCTGGTTTCTATGAGTAACCTTTGCATAAAAGTCTGGCCTCATTTCTCACAACTTCACCTTGTTCATTCATCTTGTTTCTGAATACCCATTTGATTCCTATCACATTCTTGTGTTTAGGTCTAGGAACTAACTCCCATTTTTATTCCTTACAAATATATGATCCAGTTCTTCTTTCATTTCTTGAATCCAATGATCATCTCTATAGGATTCATTTTCCATTTTAGGATCAACTTGAGAAATTAGACATATCTTCTCATTGACTCTTTTTATTTTCATCACACCTTTGTCTTTACTTCAAATTATCTACTCTAGAGGGTGATTCTTTGTTAGATTCTTGTTAGAGATAGGAGTTTCCATCTGAAATCTCATCTCATCTCTAAGTTCAAATATCTATTCTCCTCTTTGCTCAACAAATTGCATATCATTCTATAGATGATTATTAGTCTCAAAGAAAACTTCTACATTCTATCTAACAATTCTAGAATTATCTTCTTCTTCATATGAATTGTAATCTTACATCTTTTCCTTAGTTCCAAACTTTTCATTAATCTTTATATTTGTGCACTCAACTATTGTCTTGGTTATGTGATTAAAACACCTATACACCTTGATTTTGAATGAATATCCAAGAAACATACCTTCATTACTTCTCGGATCAAGCCTACCAATATCATCATATCTCTTAATATAACACTTGCTTCTAAATATTCTGAAACACTTAACTAATGGTGAATGACCAAACCATAATTCATAAGGGGTATTTCTCATACCTTTTCTGATCTATATTCTATCCATAGTGTACTCTATTATATTGACTACTTCTCTCCAAAATGTCTTAGATATATTATTCTCAAACAACATTTCTCTTGTTTCCTTTGCTAGTGATTTTTTTCTTCTTTCTACAATCCCTTTTTGTTCAAGTGTCCTAGGTGAAGATAATTGTCTCTTGATTCCATTCTCTTCACTATTTAACATATTAAACTCTCTAGAGATGAATTCTCCTCCTCTTTGTGATCTCAAATTTTTTATTTTAACACCAAATTCATTTTCAACTCTATTCTTAAATATCTTCAAATACTCAAAAGCTTTAGACACTTCTTTAAGAGATGCTACCCACATCATTCTAGTGAAATCATCAACAAAAATTATGAAATACCTTTCACCATTAAATCCTCTTGTTCTAGAGGGACCACTTAGATCTATGTGAACAATCTCTAGCTTCTCTATAGTTGCAAACTTCTTTATGGGAAATGATACCTTATTCTTCTTAGTCAAAATAAATTCTTTACAAACAACCTTAGTAGGCTTTATTATCTTAGGAAAATCTCTGACTGTAAATGTGCTACTAACTTTTACAATATTATCAAAGTTTATAAGACAAAATCTTCTATGCCATAACCAACTATTATCCACTTTAGCAATAAAACATGTTATTTTAGTGAGACTCAACTAAAATACATTACCTTTGGACCTAGTTCCATTTCCAATCATCTTACCATCTTTATCCTTCATAGTGAAATTCTTTTCTATCAATCATAATTGATACCCTTTTCCCACCTATTGTCCAATACTCAACAAATTATGCTTTAATCCATCATCAAAATAAAAATCGTCAGTATTAGTTCTTCCATTGAAAATAATGGATCCAATCCTTGTAATATGACAAGTAGCATTTTTACCAACTCTAACAATACAAGCATTATATTTTCTAAGTTTAACAAACTTGTTCATATCACAAGTTATGTGATGTGAACAACCAATGTCTATTATCCAATCAAATTTAATTTTAACTTGGGAAACTAGAGCATTTTCTTCTCTAATTTCTCTATCAAGATCATCTTCCTTAATAACTACAAATCCTAGCTCATCATCACTTTCACTCTGACATTTTTCATCAGATTCCTTTTCTTAATTAGCAATAAGAAAATTCCTAGGTCTTCTAGGATAAAATATTTCCCTTATACATTTCTCTCTTTTAGAAAATTTAGATGCATAATGACTGAACTCATTACAATTTCAACATTTAAAGATATTTTTGCCATCTTTTTATCTTCTCATTAGAAGTGCCATAGCTTCTTCAATCTTCTTGTCTTCATTAGATCTAGTTCTACTACTACTAGAAAAATCTCCATGTTGTAATGGGCACCCCTGAATGTCCCAAAAACTAAACCAAATTGCTGAAAGGAATTATGTCAAACAGTTTGCATTCAACTTCTTAAAACCCCTTATAACTCTGAAAATCAAATGTTTATTGGTTTGTTGTGTTTCGTGCATGGAATTGGTATCATACAACATAAACAAGAAAGAAACTACAACAATATGCAAAGTGGAAATGAACTGCTGCTAATAAAATGTTATTTTCAGAATTCATAAAACCAAATACATGGCAGATTTATCAACTCACTAATTACTTCAGCAATATTGTCATAATACTCCAGCCCATGCTTACGAACTTGCTGCTACAATACTTTGTCCTCCAATCAGTCCACTACCTTCATAATACCATTCCCTCCAAGTGGCATAAGCATCAGACAAGTAGTGAAGAAGATATGAGCAAATTATCAAATCTGCTTGTAGCCAGAAATGCAACTAAACTGCCCGATAATGAAGCCAATAAGAAAGAATTCCAAAGGCCAAACCCAAAGGGAATGACATATAGAATGTTACAAGAGAGGATAGACGTCCTCAAATGCCAAGAACAAAGCTGCAACTCACACACCAATTTCTTCTCATATTCAACCTATCTAATGAAGCTACAAATGCTTCTTTTTATTCTATTCCCACGGGTCCATTCAACTCATATGGGCAATGTGGGATAAAGATGTGTAATATAAAACATATATTAAAATACCCCTTATGTCTCCCTTGGGTACACATCACCATAAAATAAATATTTAAGTAACACTTTAATATTTTACAATTAAATTAGACGTTACTTTAATAAAACTTCAGGCATTAAAATGTATTAGCAATCGGACTCCGAATAATGCAAGTTATAGCTTATCGAAAAGCTCTCATCGAGGAGTATCGAATCCAATCACCAAAATTGACCTGCACTGTGTCTTGCCGACTTACTAAAAATAGTAAGTATGCCTGAAACTGAGTAAATCAACTTCATTTTGGCCCAAACTGGAAATGACTAGGCCAAAACACTCCAAGATCCCATTAAACCCTTCGTTAGCCCTCAGGACCATGTAGAACAAGGCTAACGCACACACACTTGGTCAACTGCTAAAATGGGGACATTACAATCCGCCCCCCTTGAAATTTCTTGTCCTCAAGCAATCTCAGTCCAGCCTGCTGAATAACCTGCTCACTCTCCCATGTAGAATCTTCCTCCGGTAGATCTTTCCATCTGACCAAATACTCCTTCACTATCCTATTTCTAAGCTTCCTCTCTTTGGTATCCAGAATAGCCTCAGGTACTAACACAAGCTTCCCCTCCTCATCCAAAGGGGGTAAAACTACAGAAGGCACTACACTCTGACCAATGGCTTTCTTAAGCCTAGACACATGAAACACATTGTGCACTCGATTGCCCTCTGGAAGCTCAAGCTCATAGGCAACTTTTCCCACTTTGCGAATCACCCTGTAGGGACCATAAAATCTAGGTTTCAACTTTTCAGCTCTGCTCTTCTTGAGTGATGACTATCTATATGGTTGTAGCCTCAAGTAAACCATATCCCCTACCTTGAAATTGTGCTCTATTCGATGCTGATCAACATACAATTTTTGTTGATTCTGGGCCTGTTGTATATTCTCTTTGAGCACTTTCAGGATGTCCTGACTATCCTACAATAATTTTTTGGCTTTGGGCACTCTACTATCCCCCAAAACTAAATCCATGAAGCTAGGTGCTTCATAACCATAGAGTGCCATGAAAGGAGTCATCTTGATGGACATATGATAAGTGGTGTTATAACAATACTCTCCCATATGCAACCATCTGATCCAAGCCTTTTGTTGTGTAGTTACATAGTTCCTCAAATATCCTTCCACCCATTTATTCACAATCTCTGTTTGCCCATCTGTTTGCGGATGATAACTAGTGCTAGGTGTAAGATCTGTACCACACAACCTAAACAACTCTTGCCAAAAAAAACTCATAAACTTACTATCCCGATCGCTAACAATGAATCTGGGCAACCCATGTAACCTGAATATCTCTTTAAAGAAAAGATTTTCCACCTGTGCTGCTGTGTAAATGGAAGAAATAGCAATGAAGTGAGCAAACTTCATCAAGTGGTCCACCACCACATAGATGCAATCCCTTCCCTGCACTCATGGTAAACCAGTGATGAAGTCCATCGAAATACTTTCCCATTTCCTATCAGGAATGGGCAAGGGCTGTAATAAACCTGCAGGAAATGTGTGTTCTCCCTTATGTTGTTGACAAACCACACACTCCCTGACATACCTCTGAACATCATCCTTGAGCCCTTTTCATGAAAACCGGTCTCGAATCTGCCTGTAGGTCTTGAAGACCCCCGAATGTCCAGCTGTGGGTGCATCATGAAATGCCTTCAGTATCGCCTCTCTCAAATGTGATGACGGAATCAAATAAACCCTGTCCTGAACTCTGATCAATCCATCTATCACCTCATAGTGATCATCCTGTATGGTACCTGAAATCAATCCAGAAGCCCAAGCATCTCTGACATACTCTTCTATAATCCGATCTCTCCAATCTCTTGAAATCTCTGCCAGAGCACATAAGTGAGGTCTCCGAGATAAGGCATCAGCCACCACATTTTTCTTACCTTTGACAAACTCTATGTCAAAGTCATAAGCCTGCAATTTAGTCACCCATTTTTGTTGCCGGTCATTAAGATCATGCTGGCTCATGAAGTATTTAATGCTGTTGTGATCAGTCTTGATGACAAAACTTCCACCTACCAAATATGATCAAAATTTGGCCAATGCATGCATTATGGCCAACATCTCCCGGTCATAGACAAAATAACTTTTCTCAACTCCTTGGAGCTTCCTACTCTCGAATGCAATGGGATGCTTCTCCTACATCAATACTGCTCCAATCCCATCACCTGATGCATCACAATGAATCTCAAAAGGCTTCATGAAATCTGGTAGAGCTAGAACTGGACATGAAGACATTACTTGCTTGAAATGCTCAAAACACCTCTGTGCTGCCCCTGTCCACACGAAGGCTCCTTTCCTGGTAAGATCTGTCAAGGGTGTAGCAATCTATGAGAATACCTTAACAAACCTCCTATAAAAACCACATAAACCAAAGAATCCCTTAAGCTGTGTAAGGTTTGTGGGAGTATGCCATTCTACAATAGCTCTAATCTTTTCGGGATCAACCTGAATGCCATCTGCACTAATGATATGCCCCAGGTAAAGGAGCTCAGTCATGCCAAACTCACATTTAGATTCCTTGGCATACAATGACTCTCTCTCAGGAATAGATAAAACCTCCTCTAGATGATGTAAGTGCTCCTCCCAGGTCTTACTGAAGACCAAGATGTCATCAAAGAAGATCAAGACAAATCTCCTCAGCTGCTTCCTGAATACCTAGTTCATACAACTTTGAAATGTAGCAGGTGCATTGGTTAGACCAAATGGCATAACCATGAACTCAAAGTGGCCATAGTGACATCAGAAGGCTGTTTTCTCAATGTCCTTTGCTCTCATCCTGATCTGATGGTATCCGGATCACAAATCAATTTTGGTGAAGAAGCATGCCCCATGTAACTCATCAATCAGCTCATCAATCCTAGGAATGGGATACCTGTTTTTAATTGTTTTCTTATTCAGTGCCCTGTAATCGATGCACATGCGCATCGTCCCATCCTTCTTCTTTACCAATACTACTGCTGAAGAAAAAGGGCTCTTACTGGGCCTGATATGCCCCATCTCCAACAAATCCTTAATCGCCTTCTCTATCTCATCCTTATGTTTCTTAGGATGACGATAGGGAGTAATCATAACTGGATTGGCTCCCTCCTCGAGCTCAATAACATGTTCCATCCCTCTATCAAGAGGAACCCCATGAGGAATATCGCTAAATACTTTAACGTGTCTATCAAGTATCTTTTGGACATCTAGTGGATGACTCTTTTCTTGTGGCTCTGGTGAAGTTGGCATAATGTGGCACTCTGCCGCCCACTCTATGTCATCATGACGAAAAAGTCTCTGCATTCTCCTCAAGGACACTACTCTGCAACCTCCATCTGAAAGCCCTCTAAGTACCACAGTTCTACCCTCATGCTGGAATATCATCTCCAATTTTGCTAGATTGAGTGTGAACTCAACTAGTGAAGCCATCCATGTCATGCCAAGGATGACATCATAATCTCCCATGTCCACAACATAGAACTCATTCTCCAACTCGTAGCCATCTCCAAACCTGATGCGAAGATTAGATATCTTCTGAGTGCATAATAACTTATCACCGTTAGCCACCATGACTCTAAACCCATCATGCTCCTCTGTCTGTAACCCTCTCCTGGCTACCAACTGTGCATCTATGAAGTTATGTGTAGCCCCAGTGTCAATAAGAGATATCACTTTTTGCCCCTGGATAGTACCCCTGACCTTAAATGTGATTGCCTTTTGGGCCCCTGTCAAGCGTGCCAATGATCTATCATCCTTTGGAATGTTGATCTCCTCTATAGTGTTACCCTCATCTGAATCGGAGTGCTGATCCTCCCCTTCTGACTCTGACTCTTCTGCTGAAAAATACTCCATTTGATTTGCCTTAGCCTTGAGAGAAAATTTATGAGATAAGTCCCAAGGCTCTCTAAAATGGAAGCACAACTTCTTCTTTTGAAGTTCATTCAAGGTTTCATTGTCTAGTCCTTTTGATCCTTCTTTGGGTTTGCTATACTCTTTCTAAAATGATTTCTTGTCTTTGTCCTTGCGGTAGGAAGAATCTATTGAATGGTTTTTTTCTTTGTATATCGAAGGGGCTAAATCTCATGACTTTTTAGTTGCTTCAGCTAACGTGAGTGGATCATGTCCCTTCACCCAACCTCGTAATGGATCAGCAAGACCATCACAAAATAACACCACCAATCTCCTAGGAGAGATATCAGTAACAAGTACAGACAAGCGCTGAAACTTAGCAATGTAAGCATCCATAAAAACTGACTGTTTTAACTATGCTAGCTCCTTGAAATGTAACTCAGGATCCTTAGTGTCAAATCTCCCAATCAATGTTTTGGTGAATTCCTCATAGGATGTAATCTGATTATGCCCCAAAGTCACCATGCCATGATGCCACCATTCATGTACAACGCCATCCAAGTGTATAGCCGCATACTTGATAGCCTCCTCCTCAGGCATAGGATTTAGTTGCAAGTATGTATCTACCTTCTGCACCCAAGCTCGTGCAGTCATCTTCCCTGAAGCATCATAATAAGGTAAAGAAAGTTTTCCAACTTTCTTCCTCAGCTCAAATTTTTGATTCCTCCCTTCTGCTTTAGGCATGTGTCTCATCCTCAAGTCCATATAATCTCTAAGAGAAATATTCACCTGAAACTTTGGTCCACTAGCCTCCCAGTCCCTCCTGAACTGATCCTGTAACTCGATAATCTGCGGTTCGTTTACTGGTTGAATCGGATCTCTAGGTGGAAACGTGGGTAGAAGAGGTCTTGAGCTCGTAGTCCGTGCTGGGCGTGCAACGTGTCTAAAGTTATCAGCCTCATTCCCATTGTTGCCGTGTCCATTATTACCATTAATGTTATTCTCAGGACCATTGTTGTTGCCTTGGCCTTCATGGTTATTGTTTCCCCCATTGTTATTGTTTCTCTCGTTGTTATTGCTTCTGTTGTTGGCATCATCTGGATTAATATTGACACCCATCTGTCTAGCCATGAGCTGCAACATCATTTCCATTCGCCTATTCTACTCCTGCTGCATACGTGGCCCCTGCTCTAATGTATCCAGTAACTGTCGGAATAGTACCTCCCCCTAATCTGGACCAGCATTTCTGCCTCCGCCTAATCCTGTATTCCTGTCATCTCGATCACCCATATTATTGTCCTGATCACAGAATATCTCCTCTGTGTCTGTATGGTTGAATTCAATGTCCCCCTGCATGGATGTACTAGACTGTTTACTTTGCAAGTCTGAAATCCTATTTTGTCTTGCTCTGGTATCGCGGAAATTATAAGACCCCTGTCGCATGCTCAAACATAAATGCTTAGCCTGTGTTTTTTACTTACTTTTTCCCTCTATCCGGTTGTTCCAAATTCCCTATAAGACCTCGACAAGATGGCATGACTTATAGCTCTGATACCACTATAATGGGCACCCCTGAATGTCCCAAAAACTAAACCAAATTGCTGAAAGGAATTATGTCAAATAGTTTGCATTCAACTTCTTAAAACCCCTTATAACTCTGGAAATCAAACGTTTATTTGTTTGTTGTGTTTTGTGCATGGAATTGGTATCATAAAACATAAACAAGAAAGAAACTACAACAATATGCAAAGTGGAAATGAACTACTGCTAATAAAATGTTATTTTCAGAATTCATAAAACCAAATACATGGCAGATTTATCAACTCACTAATTACTTCAGCAATATTGTCATAATACTCCAGCCCATGCTTACGAACTTGCTGCTACAATACTTTGTCCTCCAATCAGTCCACTACCTTCATAATACCATTCCCTCCAAGTGGCATAAGCGTCAGACAAGTAGTGAAGAAGATATGAGCAAAATATCAAATCTGCCTGTAGTCGGAAATGCAACTAAACTGCCTAATAATGAAGCCAATAAGAAAGAATTCCAAAGGCAAAACCCCAAGGGAATGATGTCTAGAATGTTACAAGAGAGGATAGACATCCTCAAATGCCAAGAACAAAGCTGCAACTCACACACCAATTTCTTCTCATATTCAACCTGTCTAATGAAGCTACAAATGCTTCCTTTTATTCTATTCCCACGGGTCCGTTCAACTCATATGGGCAATGTGGGATAAAGATGTGTAATATAAAACATATATTAAAATACCCCTTATGTCTCCCTTGGGTACACATCACCATAAAATAAATATTAAAGTAACACTTTAATATTTTACAATTAAATTAGACGTTACTTTAATAAAACTTCAGGCATTAAAATGTATTAGCAATCAGACTCTGAATAATGTGAGTGATAGCTCATCGGAAAGCTCTCACCGAGGAGTATCGAATCCAATCACCAAAATTGACCTACACTGTGTCCTGTTGACTTACTAAAAATAGTAAGTATGCCTGAAACTAAGTAAATCAACTTTATTTTGGCCCAAACTAGAAATGACTAGGCCAAAACACTCCAAGATCCCATTAAACCCTTCGTTAGCCCTCGGGACCATGTAGAACAAGGCTAATGCACACACACTTGGTCAACTGCTAAAATGGGGACATTACACATGTATACTTCCAGCTGAACATTTAACACACTTAATGTTGTATCCACTCTTTTTAGTTCTTCATAGTGACTTAGACCTACTTCTATTGCTTCCAATATTCCATGTAATGTTTCCCTGGTAAACTCCTTAGTACAGGGTATAAGCAGTTGAATCATCTGAGCTACTTGCCTAAATGGTAGTGTTAATGTCTTCAAGATCTTCCACACAACTTCATCTTCTTCCTTCTTGCCACCATATATCTTGATTCCTAAAACAATCTCTAATATCATACCAATATAGCTTCTCATAAATTCATCTTCCATCATGTTAGCATCTTGAAATGCACATATCCAATTCTACAATCTTACTCTTTCCATATGTGTATCACCTTCAAAAATAGATTCTAATGTTTTCCAAATGTTATGAGATGTTTCCAATGATTTTACCTAAATGTATTCATTCTCTATAAGACATAATAGTAAAGATTCTCTAGCTCTCATGTTGTACATGAACAATTCTCTCTCTACTTCACTACATTCTTCAAGTTTCCCTTCTTCGACAATTATCTTTTCACTCTCTATCAAGAGCTAATATAATGGACCTATACAAAGTAGATGAGACTTCATCTTCTCCTTCCAACTATCATAGTTGGCCCCATCAAATCTAGGACTATCCTTTTTGAAAATATTTTTCATGGATCTCACTAAGGTATTAAGCTTATCCTTCAAGGACCTCATGCTTTGATACCAATTTTTAGAATATATAGTCCACCAATATAATTGAGAGTGGGGGGTGGGGGGGAGGGGGTGGTGAAAAATTTGTCCAACTTAGATCACAATTGTCAACCTTATTAAACTTTAACCATATGAGAAATATAATCAAAAACCACACCAAGATACTCATGCACAATAACATCAGATATGTTAACTAGGGAAACCCTTAATCAGAGGGAAAACCCAATTGGAGATAATACCTACAAGATGATGTACTAATATAATATTCATTATTAGAGGATGGACCCTGGTAGGAGTTTATAACAACATTTAGTACATACCAATCCCTACTAGGAGATTTTGAATCCCTACTAGGAAATTCCAACCCTATTAGGAATTGTGGAAGACAACTAGACCCATTGCCCAAATAGCTTCAACGGAAAGCTCAATGAACCCATTGTACAAATGATCTTTATATTGTTCCTTGAAGAACAATAGAAATGAATATTACTTCCTTCCTCTTTCCTATCAACTAGACCTTTGCTCCTTTTGATCTTGTACTCAGATCACAAAAATTGCATCCAATAATCCCTTGGATTGCTTACTCGCATTCAATAAATACTCTACTCCTTTTTGCACTCTATACTTCATACAATGATCATAACTTTTACACACATATTAAAAATAAGGAAATTTTTTCCTTTATATTATATCTTCAAAATAGTTCCTTGAGTCAACCTTAAGGCTTTCCCAATTAATTATAATAAGTTAATTAATTAAGTTACAATTACAATAGCATTGTCTGTTGATAGTCTATACAACTTCTTACATGTGTGAAACTAGGGTTTGCACATCCACTGATGTCATTATTAGACTATCATCAATAACTAGCTAACCACGCATCAAAAGATTATATCACTATCAAAGGATATAGTGAAAATATCAAAAACCACTTCTCAGGTACTCTTTCTCTATATTGCTCTCTCTAAATTAGGTACAACTTCTATACATCTTTGACTTACATGTTGTGCATTGAACCTTCACATAAAGACATAGAGTAGAACATGTCCATAGCTATACATCACTAGACAATTAAAACATTGTCCATACAACTATGATCTTTGTCTTCTACTCTAGCAGTCTTCACATACTTACTGCTATGTTGACATCAATGATAAACACAGTCATGAATGCAACATGTCAATACTATCCAACACTTAGGATACTCCTCTAATGTAGTATCATCAACATTCATGCTAACACTTCCTTGGTTCCACCATGTGTCTTGATTCCTACAACAATCTTTGATATCCTACCAATATATCTTCTTACAGATTCATCTTCCATCATGTTAGCAACTTGAAATGCACATGTCCAATTGTGAAAAGATTTACCATTGGTCTCCCAAAGTTGCTAAGCTTTTCTTTCAAGGACTTGATGCTTTGATACCAATTGTTAGAATATATAGTCCACCATTATAACTAAGAGGGGGGTGAATTAGTTATCCAACTAATATTACACTTATCAACCTTATTAAATTTTAACCATATGAGTAATATAATCAAAAGCCACAAAAGGTACTCATGCACAATAACATCAGATATGTTAACTAATAAAACCCTTGATTAGGGGGAAGACCCCAGTGGGGATGGTACCCACAAGATGATGTACTCATATAAATATTCCTTGTTAGAGGATGTACCCTATTAAGAGTCTGTAACAACATTCAATACATATCAGCCCCTGTTAGGAGACTTTGAGTCCCTATTAGGAGATCCCAACCCTATTAGGAGTTGTGGAAGATAGATAGACCCACTATCCAAATAAATTTAGGGCAAGACCAATGAACCCACTATCCAAATGATCTCTATATTATTCATTGAAAAATAATAGAAATGAATAGTACTTCCTTCCTCTTTCTCTATCCTATCAACCAGACCTCTTCTCCTTCTGATCTTGTAACCAAGTCACAAATCTTGCATCCAATAATCCCTTGGATCTCTTACTTGCATTCACCAAATACTCTTCTCATTTTTGCACTTTGCATTAAATACAATGATTACTTCTACATTACAAACAAGGAAAACATCTTTCCTTTATACCCTATCTTAAAAATAATTCCTTTAGTAGACCTTGAGGTTTTCCCAATTAATTATAATAAGATAATTAATTAATTCATAATTGTAATAGCACTGCTAGCTCATAGTCTATACAACTTCTCACATGTGCAACACTGGGACTTTGCATTCTTTGACATCATCATTAGACCATCTTATGTCACTAGCTAATTGTACATCTCCAAATTATATCTCTATTAGAAGATATAATATAAATATTAGAAACTACTTCTTAGGTACTCTGTCTCTTTATTTCTCTCTGTAAATCAAATATATCTTTCGTACATCTTTGACTAAGGTACTGCACATTCGACCTTAATGTTAGGAAATTGTATCAAACATATCCATGAATGCACATCACTAGACAATCAAAATATTGTTCTTACAACTAAGATCTTTGTCTACTATTTTGTCATTCTTTACAAACTTACTGCTATGTTGACATTAATGATAAATGAAGTCATGAATGCAAAATATGAATACTCTCCAATTCTTAGGATACTTCCCCAAAGGAATACCACCATAATTCATGCTAATAGTACCATCCAAGATTCTTTTAAATAGTCTAAATAGATATGTTTTTTTGTGCATAAACTCCATGCTTAAAGTGCAAAATTGTCTTACATGTTCTTTAGGATCTGTGTTTCGATGGTATTTTTCATACTTCAGTATTTGAACATGTTGAGGAAATCGAAAAATGTTTTTGTTAAAATATAATTTTCCAAAGTATATTTCTTATATGATTTATTATTTTCCTCTTGTAAGGTTTTGAGTTCATCTTACATGGAAAGATTTGTCTTTGTCAAAATAGCATTAGGCGTGTGTTCCTCTTTTTCTCTTAATTTTTCAACATCAAAGTCTTTAGGGGGTTTGACACTTTTATGTGTAAGATTGAGGAATTTTTTTTCTTCTTCCAAGGCCATTTTAAGGAGTGTTTGAAATCTTTTACTTGTTTGATATCTTTTGTAATCTTCATCAGTTGGTTCCTCATCACTACTATTTGTATTTTGATTATTATTATTCTAATCATATTGAGGAATCTTGGAAGTGGATGTAGTAGTATCAATTTAGTTTTGTCTTGACTAGTTTCTTGTGTATGTGTATGTCTTCTTGAAGGTTTTCATTTTTCAAAGTTGGGGTATATTGTTTGCATTTCCTCAAAATGATTCTTTGTTTTTGTAGTATTCTTTTGAGGTCTTGTGACCACCAATAGGATTTATATTATATATGTTTAAGTTAAGTTTGACATTTCCCCAAAGTTTGATTTAGGATTTGACCAGTGTGACACAAGGTACATTTATGTGACACAAAGATTTGACTAGTCTCAACTTCAATTAAGGAATGGCTACCTCATTTATGAGTTGAGAAATAAAGATTGGATTGATAGATAAGACTTACACAAATCAACAAGTTTAGATAGCTTGAATTAGGGTACACTTCACTAGGTTAATGGACCACTTTGAAAGAGGACACACTTTATGTTTGACTTCCTACAACTTGATAAGGTTGAAAATTTTGAACTAGGGCACACTTGATGTCCCACTTTACACAAATTGATAAGGTTTGACAACTTTGAACTTGGATACCCTTGATTCAATTTTAAACTTTGGATAAGTATGTGACACCCAAGTCTCCACACATCTTGACAAGATTAGACTACTTTGAAATAGGGTATACTTTTCATTTTTTTTTTGAACTTTGGATCTTATATCCAAATGGATGAACCAACTCTTAAAAGAGTTATTGGATATGTGACCTAGAACTCTGGAATGATTTGATTCAAGACCATGCAATACTTTGGAATGCCTAGAAGTGAATCTATGTGATGTTTTTGTACTATCTTTCTATTTTAGGACACTTAGGATTTCAATATTTGTATGTTTGAATGTTTAAGAAGGTTTTTTTTATGAGTCTTGTAAATGTAAAGTGTGTCAAAAAAAATTTAACCAAGGGAAAAGAAACTTGGAAGGACAAGGGTATGTTTGACAACTTTAGACACCAAAAAGACAATGTTTATCCCTATAAAGAAAATTTATAGAGAAGACACACTTTTTGTCACCTCTTATGTGTATACATTCACCTCACATAGCCATGTCACCCCTAGAGGGTGCCAATATTTTTGGTGTTTCCAAGGACTCAATAATGTATATGTTCAAAGGTCACCCTTGTAGTAGGGGCCCGTATCACATACCACCTTTAAGTGTCCTAGTATATACCTATGGTGAGGATCTATAGGAGAGATTCTTCGCCCAGCTTGTACAAAAATTATGCCCTCTTTTAGAGGTAAACCAGGTAAAAACTATCTAAAAGGTGTTTAATAAGATTTTTTTTGCATTAACCCTTAGTGATCCCACAAGCGAGATGTAGGCCTCTGAACTTCATCAACACTTGAAAGTGTACACCAATGAGAAGTAAGGCATAAGGAATTGATGTAGGAGAGTCTCGAGTGTAAGAGAAATCTTGCATCACCCAAAGAAATATTTTAGTTTTTAGTCTTTTCTATTTTAATAAGGACTAGTAGATAGGGGGTTACTATTTATGGGAACTTGCTATTTTTAGCAAGTTTGTCATACGAGCTTGGAATGTTCTCATTTTCTACATGAAGGTTCATTTTATAGTTATAAGACTACCATAATAATTTCATTTCTCTAGCCTAAATATCAGAGAAGTTATTGCCAATTTTCAATGGATTCATTTGTAGAAAAAATGTTTAGGCTCACCATTGGACACCTTAAGTACCTAGATGAGGTTTGAAAATTGGATGGAAGGGCACTTGTGCCATTTTGAGCCTATAGATAAAGAGTTGGCATTTCCAAAAAGTAGTTATAGTAGCCAATCAGAGCAATGGTTCATGAGTTATGGCCTTTCAAAGTTGGGCTACCCGAAATATCTAAAATAATTGTCAAAGATATATTTGGCCAACTCTATATGTATTGCTAGGGTCTATCAGCCCTAGGTATTAAGTTTCAATGTCTAGAACCTTCTTAAATGGCATCAAATTGCATATTTAAGAAAAGCCCACACATTGTCTAGGGTAGCTATGGGTGGTAGTTTGCAGCTTAGTCTTACAGATTATTGTAATGAAGGCACCCATGTGGGTTAGCATATTGTACTTGTGAATTCTATAATTCTTCATTTGCGATGCAAATAAGAAGTCCATATATTGTTCTTGCATTTTCTATTGTTTCTTTATTTCTGTTATGAATTTATGATTTTAAGGGGAGCACCCTTCATTAGGAGTAGTGTCACTTGGTACAACAATCATGGCATCGTCATGATATACGATATCAAGAATCAAGAGAAAGGAATTAACATGGATTTGAGGTCTTTAGTGTTTACAAATATTCTTTATTTTAGTGAGTGGAAATCACTAGTGAAAGGTGTGTCCTTACTTGAGTCATTCTTGGAGGTTGAGAACTCCAGCAAGCCCTGTAAAGGTGAAAATGGACTAACCAATTTAGATCCAAGGGTTTAAGTTTTTAATTTTCCTAAAAGGAGAAGAGCATGCTCCTCTACCTCTTCACTTCATTAAAATACATCAAGAATCTTCATCACCAAGCTAGTTTATCTTTCAACTAATAAATGAGCTAAGAGACTCACTACCTTTCCTTGACTCCCAAAGAATCAATCTCTTAGCAACATCTAGGTTTCTAATTTGTTTAGGGTCATCACTTCCTTTTGAAAAAGAGCATAATCCCCTACTTTTCTATCAAGATCCTATTAGAAGTTTCAACAAGGCCTTAATTAGACTATGTTCATAAGAAAACACTAATGAAAAAATAATTTTTAAAGTCTCCAAGGAAACCTACATCAAATCATTAGTAGTCTTATTTCAAGGTCTTCTACAAATGTTTTGTAATCAATAATTAAGTTGTGATCAATCACGACATGCAAGACACTTGTTAGATGTTGGGAATAATCAAATGAAATCAAAGATACATCACAAAACAAGGCACTTATTAGGATTTTATCAAAAGAATTTAAAATTCACACAAAATCATAAGTTCAAGTTAGGATTAGTCTAATAAACCTCTAAAGAGTCATCTAATCAAAGAGCTACATCAAATAAATAGAATAAGCTTTTAATACATGTTATACATTGTCAACCTTTAACAAAGGTGGCTTTGCTCTTCCCATAAGTGACTCCCCTCCTTCAAAGGTGACTCCCCTATTTCTAGAAGAGACTTTAAATCTCCAAAGGCAATATGAAAATCCCAAAAGTGACCTGCAAGATCCTAAGGTGACTTGCAAGCACCAAAAGTGACCTAGGATAGGTTTTGAAGGCATAAAGCAAGAAGAGGTATAGACAAGAAGGGGAAATAGAATGTGAAGGGTCTAGCCCCATGGTGGATTCTAAAAATGCGTTTCAATGTAGTACATACAAATAAAACACTTCAATAAGACATTACAAGGTTAGGGATTAGCACAAGAAAGATATCAATAGAAATACATTAAAAAAACCCTAACCAAATCATCTTATTGCTCTCTGATTAAGAATAGTATGACTAAATCCTCAATTTCCCTTAGAATTGAGTCACCAATTAGTGAAAATACATGCCTAATATGAGAGATTCAATGAAATCAATGAGCTATGAATGCAAATCCTATTTTAATTTACCAAATTGAAAGCAATGCTGATCTAATTACTAAGAATTGAAATAAAATCAACAAATTCAATATAGAATGAGATAGAAATTAACTCTAACATAAATGCAACTAATAAAGAGGGCCCTTTGATATTCAAAGCCATCTTATTTAAATAAATTGAGGTTTCAAAGGAGCTGGGTTCAAATTTGATCTTGAGAGAGGGAAATGATTCAAAGTGGATTGATCAATGTGAGATGATCCATGTGGTGTGCTCTCATTGGTCAATATAACTACTTCTTGTCCATTTATCCCCTTTAAGATGACATGTCTTTTAGTGGTATTTATAAATTTCCTTTTATTAATTAACTTAGTCAATTGTATTTCATTTTTTTATTTAATTAAATAGACTAGGCCAATTAATGTTTGATTTAGGAATTAATTAATGAGAATTGATCATTTCATTTGATAATTTGATGAATTATACCAATAATAAGGTTAGTATAATTAGAAATGTATCCTTGATTAAGTGCAAATAGGGTATCTAGTCTATAGGACCATTTTATAGCTATTACACCATGCAAGTGGAGAGGAACAAGCTACTAGTAGAGGTGGTGATCCTAAGAGAATAGGTGGTGATGGGTAGAGAAGGGTGAAGGAAAATATTGATCAAATTCACATTTTATAGAGAGAGGTGGAGGATATGAGGGAGAGGGATAACTTTTAACTAGAGAAGTATCATAGAGAAGTGTCAGCTGACTAGATTAAGAAATATCATCAATCTACATGATTAGGGATAGTTGGTACACATACAATAATGGAGGTAGCCAACAATAGAAACTAGATGTTAGGGGGCTCATATAGGATAGGAAAAAGCCATAGGAGGAGACCAAGGTTATTATGGATGGAGGAGGGACAAAGCTTGAGAATAGATGGAGATTTACTAGAGTGAGCTCAAGGGGAAGGAGATGGGGGTGGCTGGGTTCGAGATTTCATGATTGAGATGATATTTCCATGGTCATTAGGTTCATCACAAGTTGCCCTAAGAGAGGAACCTTTCAAAAATCTAGCCAATGATCCTATAGGAGAGGAGTTAGATGGGTAGAAATATGCTACATTTTGTGGAGTATGTACCATATGAATTTATATGTATTATTCATGATGTACCATATGCATTTTTATGTACTATTCATGATTTACTTGTATATTTTTTAGGAACAATCTCTATTTTACTATATGCCATTTATGATGGACATTTGGATAGACTCTTATTCTTTTATTGGGTGGGATTTATAATATTGTATTCAGTGTGGGATGATGATATATATAGAGCATTGATTGGGTGAGATGTGTAGTAGTTTATGTATTATGTGCCCATACATATTTTTTGAGATGTTTAGGATGTTTATGTGATGGTAATGGATGCATAGTACTAACATGTGTGCTTGTAGTATGTAATTGTTGGATAGTGTTGTCCTTGATGTCACACAAAATGTAATATCAGTCTTTAATCTCAGTTAACCGAGTTCAGACAATGATAACCGAGCTCACTCGATCATCGAAGAAAATAAAATAGACAGTGATAACCGAGTCATCGAAGGAAAGATGGAGAAGTTAATTTTCACCGAGCTCACTCGGTCATCGAAGGAAAGATGGAGAAGTCATTTTTCATCGAGCTCACTCGGTCATCGAAGAAAAGATGGAGAAGTCAGTTTTCACCGAGCTCACTCGATCATCACAAGGAACTCAATGCTTACCGAGTTCACTCGGCGACTAAAGGATTTCACGAAATTCTCTGTATTAACCAGGCTCAGTCGGTTAACACAGGAATTATTTTTGAACAGAGTTTACCATGCTGGGTCGGCCAGTAAAGGGATTTGTTAAATCTTGCAATTCAGCCGATTGTTGGAATAATTGTTTTCCAAGTTATTTGAGCCGACTTGATAATCTGAAATATATATATATATATATATATAGAGTTATTCAAGTTGTAAAAGTGTGTGTGAAAAAAAAAGGTGGAAAAAAAAGTGAAGAACAAGAGAAGCAAGGATGCAAAAGCAAATACTTGGATAAGAGGAGACTGAGTGAATCCTGATGAAGGATTAAAGGAGCTGTAAAGTTGTATTTGATCAGTAAGGATCCAATCAAGCCAAACAGAGATCTATAATTAGAAAAAGATAAGTTGCATATTATTCAAGTCACTTAATTGTTGCTTTATAACCTTTGCAGTAGTGAATCCAAATCTCTTAACAGAGTTGGTTTAACAGCCATTTTGTAAATCCTCTAACAAGGTGACAATTCAGTTGAATTGTTCTAAAGACCTCTAGCAAGGCCACTTCTAACAGAGTGTTTAAATCCTCTAACAGGGTCACACCTAACAGTGTGTTTTTGTAACCTTTAACAGGGTTGGCTCCTAACAGGGCTCACTTCAGAAGAGTGAAAAACAGTAACTAGTTACATTGGTGGTTTTTCCCATATTGGGTTTCCACGTTAAATATGGTGTCTCTAGTGTTTGAGTTTGCTGAATTGTTTTGATATCAGTTCTTAATGATTGTTATTATTTGCTACAATATCAAGTTTCAGTAATCTGTAAGATAGATCAAACTTTTAGACATCTAAGGGATTGTGAAATGTTTTTGTAGTAACTGATTCACCCCCTCCCCCTCTCAGTTACTTCACTCTCATTTCCAACAATTGGTATCAAAGCTTTTGGTACTTGTAGGAGAAGATTTCAAGGATCTAAGCAAAAGATCAGGATGTCTTACAAAAGAGAAATTCTAAAACTTAATAGAGATAACTTCTTAGCATGGCAAGGACTGATGAAACTTCATCTGGCTACTGTTGGTGATACTGGACTGAAATACCTTGAAGAAAAATATGAAGAACCTTCTGGCACACTGTCAGTCAATGATATTGCTGAAAAGAAAACTCACATCAACATGATGATAGACATAGCATCTGCTCTCAGCTATGAAGAATTTGATGACATTAAGGACTACAAAACTGCCTTTGACATGTGGAACAAGCTAAAAGAAATCTATGGAGGGGATGACAATGTGAGAAGAGCAAAAGCAAAAAGTCTAAGAGGACAATTTGATCAAATGAGGATGAGAGAGGATGAAAACATTGCAAAGTATGTTGAAAGAGTTAAAGCATGTGTAAGTGCAATCAGGGCAGCTGGTGGTGACATCAAAGGAGAAATAGTTGTAAGAAAAGTTCTCAGAACCTTGCTTCCCGTTTATGCAATCAGAGTGTCTGCAATTCAGGAAAGAAGATGTGAAGCAAATCATCAGATAAATCTTGAGGCCATAGTTGGGAGATTAACTACATTTGAACTAGATAACTTTGACAACTATGTTCCAGCTTCCAAGAACATGGAATCAACATTTGAGGCCAAACTTTCACTCAAGGAGAAAAGAAAAAAGAAACTTCAGTCAGAAAGTGAAGATGAATCAGATCTAAGCTCAAATAGTGATCTTGAAGTAATTGAAGCTCTTCTAGCAAGAAAATACTCCAGAGGCAGAGGAAAATATAAAGGTAAAGTTCCTCTAATATGTTTTTCATGTGAAGAAATTGGTCATATTGCAGCTAGGTGCTCGAACAAGCAGAACAATGATGAAAAGAAGGATAATAAATGGAATGGCAAGAAAGATTTCAAATCATTCAAGAACAAAGGTAAGAAATCATGTTTCATGGCTGAAAATTCTAAAGATTCTGATAATAGTGAAGATGAAATTGTTTATATTGCTGTTAAAGATGATTTTGACAATGATGAGGAAGATAAAATTGCTCTTATCTCTCATATAAGTAAGAATGATACATGGATTATAGACAGTGGTTGCTCACATCATATGACTGGTGATAAAACTAAGTTTGATCAATTTGAAGATTATGATGGTGGCAGTGTAAGGTTTTGTAATAATGAACCTTGTTTCATAAAAAGAAGAGGAAGAATCTGTCTAACCAAAGAACTTGTTTGTAATAATGCCTATTGGGTTGAAGGTCTCAAACACAATTTGCTAAGTGTGGCACAGTTACTCAATACTGGATTCAAGGTGGAATTCATGCATGGAAAGGCAAGACTGTTGAATGAGCAAGGAAAGCTGATAGGATTTGGCACCCAAACTAAAGGTAACTTATTCTATCTAGAACTTGGTGAATGCTCATGTTTTATTTCTCAAATTGAAGAGAGTTGGTTATGGCATAAAAGGTTGTGTAATGTCAATTTTCATAATTTGATAAAAATAAGAAAATTCAAGAAAGTAAGAGGCATTCCTAACATTAAGAAACCTGAGGTTGGTCTATGTAAGAACTGTCAGGTTGGTAAAATGGGAAGGACTAGTTTTAAAGGTAAAAACTATCAATCTGAAGATATATTAGAAATTGTGCATACTGATTTATGTGCACCTATTAGAATAGAAAGCTATACTGGAGAGAAATTTTTCATTCTCTTTGTTGATGATTACTCAAGAATGATGACTGTCATGTATCTAAGAAATAAATCAGAAGCATTTAAGAAATTCAAATGGTATTTGGCAAGAGTAGAAAAAGAAACGGGGAAAAGATTGAAATGTTTAAGGTCAGACAGAGGTGGTGAATTCATTTCACATGAATTCAATAACTTCTGCATTGAAAGAGGTACTAAAAGACAGGTTTCAACACCAGGAACTCCAGAACAAAATGGAATAGCTGAAAGAAGAAATAGATCCATTATGGATTGTGCAAGAACCCTGATGATAGAAAAGAACATTGCTATCAAATACTGGAAGGAATCCATCAGCACTGCAGTTCATACATTAAACTGAGTACAACTGAAAAAGGACTCATTCAAGACTCCCTATGAATTATGGTATGGCCACAAACCCAATGTAAGTTATCTGAAAGTATTTGGAAGAAAATGTTATATTTTGAAAGAATGTAGAAAAGGAAAATTTGATGTAAAAGGTAATGAAGGAATATTTTTGGGATATTCTTGCAAAAGCAAAGCATATAAATGTTTAAATCTATCCACTCAAAAGGTCATAGAAAGTGCACATGTGAAAATTGACGAGTTTGCAAACAAATCAGAAGAAGAAAGCAAAAAGGTACTTGAAGACTACAAGAGATTTGTTTACATTGAACCCGATACTATACCAAGTATACCGTTCACTCAAGAATGCTCAACTCCTGAGTCTTCAGTAACCGAGTTGCAAATAGTTTAAATTGAGCCTCAGCAACTTTCAGACACTACCGAGCAAGTGTCTACTGAGTCTGAATCAATCGAGCCAATATCTACCGAGCCAGAACAACAAGAATCTAAAGTACAGAAGGATAACAATGAAATTCATTCAAGAGGCAAGGAACCTGTATTAGCAAAATATGTCAGAGGACATCATGCACTAGGTCAAATCATTGGAGACAAATCTGAAGGAACCCTGACAAGAAGTAAGTTGAAAAATACTTGTTTACTTGCTGATTTTGAACCTAGAAGTATTAAGGATGCACTGGCAAATGATAGTTGGATTGAGACAATGAATGAGGAAATAGAACAGATAGAGAAAAATAAGACATGGACTCTTGTACCCAGGCCTAAAGACAAGAATATAATTGGAACCAAGTGGGTATTCAGAAACAAGTTGACTGAAGATGGTAAGGTATCCAAAAAAAAAGCTAGATTGGTATGCAAAGGATACTCACAAGAAGAAGGTATAGATTATGGAGAAAATTTTGCTCCTGTTGCAAGATTGGAAGGAGTCAGAACCTTACTTGCATATGCTGCTCACAAAGGATTCAAAGTTTATCAGATGGATGTCAAGTCATGTCAAGTCAGCATTCCTCAATGGAATACTGGATGAAGAAGTTTACATTGAACAACCTAAAGGTTTTGTTGATCTAGATAAAAGGAACATGGTCTGCAAATTACACAAGGCACTGTATTAACTAGGCTCACTTGGTTAACACAGGAATTATTTTTGAACAAAGTTTACCATGCTGGGTCAGCCAGTAAAGGGATTTGTTAAATCTTGCAATTCAGCCGACTGTTGGAATAATTGTTTTCCAAGTTATTTGAGCCAACTTGATAATCTGAAATATATATATATATAGAGTTATTCAAGTTGTAAAAGTGTGTGTGAAAAAAAAAGGTGTCAAAACAAGTGAAGAACAAGAGAATCAAGGATTCGAAAGCAAATAGTTGGATAAGAGGAGACTGAGCGAATCCTGATGAAGGATTAAAGGAGCTATAAAGTTGTATTTGATCAGTAAAGATCCAATCAAGCCGAACAGAGATCTGTAATCAGAAAAAGATAAGTTGCATATTATTCAGGTCACTTCATTGTTGCTTTATAACCTTTGCAGTAGTGAATCCAAATCTCTTAACAGAGTTGGTTTAACAACCATTTTGTAAATCCTCTAACAAGGTGACAATTCAGTTGAATTGTTCTAAAGACCTCTAGCAAGGCCACTTCTAACAGAGTGTTTAAATCCTCTAATAGGGTCACACCTAACAGTGTGTTTTTGTAACCTTTAACAGGGTTGGCTCCTAACAGGGCTCACTTCAGAAGAGTGAAAAACGGTAACTAGTTACATTGTCGGTTTTCCCATATTGGGTTTCCACGTTAAATCTGGTGTCTCTAGTTTTTGAGTTTGCTGAATTGTTTTGATATCAGTTCTTAATGATTGTTATTATTTGCTGCAATATCAAGTTTCAGTAATCTGTAAAATGGATCAAACTTTTAGACATCTAAGGGACTATGAAATGTTTTTGTAGTAACTGATTCACCCCCTCCCCCTCTTAGTTACTTCACTCTCATTTCCAACAGTAATGTGTTTTATATGTTTTATGAGATGTATCATGCTTCTAACAAGTTCTTGGAGGGTTTGATGTATAGAGGGTTTATGTAATTTATTCAACTATGTGTGATGTGTATATGCAGATCTATGTGATGTGATGTGACCTTATTTATGATCTTCCTTATATCATACAAAATGCAATGCCTTATGATGAGTTATCTTTAGAGGTTATGATGATGCACATTTTTTATTTCTAGTTGTGTGAGGTATTTCTTCTGAAATGTTGATGTGATGTTTATGCGAATTGTAATGATGATTATGTCTTTTGTAAATATAGAGAAATAATGGAGATAATGAATCTAATGTAGGAAATAACTTAAATGGTGTAAAGGACTGAATGCACCTAAGTAAGATTAATGATAACTAAATGAATGAATCCAATTCCATTAAGATGTAACTTGGATAACTGTAATTGAATGTAAACTAAATGAGTGTGTAAAAAAATGAAAAATAATGAATGGAAGTGACTATGATGAACATTGATATGCATGAAATGAGATAAGTGTAATAAAAGGATAATGTGACTAATGTAATAAATATGCAACTATAGATTAACAATAGTATGGAAATGATAATGCAAGTAATGATAAATGCAATGAGATAAAACTAATAATTGATCATAATGCAATTAAATGAAACTAATTTAGGTTTAAAATAATAAATGTAATTCAGGCAACTATTAAAGATACATGTAAGTCAAATGATATGAGTTTAAATGATTAGTACAGTAACTAAATGCATATTTCAAGTGATAGTGTATTTGTAATACCCAAAGTTGGCACATTGCCATATTAACCAATTCTAGTCTATTTGATCAATCTTAAGTCCTATTTTACTAGGCAATTCTAATTCTTGTTATCACTACTTGACCTAAGTGTCAAATTCAGAAAACCCTAATCTATATTAATTACATTCTTTATTTAATTCCTAAGTATTTACTCAAATTAGCTCCATTAAACCTATTAATTAAGTTTAATTTAATTATAAGTCTTCATACTTTAATTAAATTAAAATTATCCTTTTAGCTAATGTACAAGGGAATTAAATGTATTTGATTTAATAAGATTATATCCTCATTTTAATTTATTGAATTTAATTATCCAATTAATTAAGATTATACATCTATGAGGTCATATCCTATTTTATTAAATTAAATATTCTCTCCAAATCTTCTCTTCAATTCAGAAATGGAAATTTTGAGTGAACTAGAAGACGAATTGGAATTAACTTAATTAACTTGTTCTCACACTTAGGTGAAACTCAATTAACTCTCCAACACACTCAGATATGAATTAGCTAATTTCACTTGCACAAGGAATTTTCCATTCTAACTAAATCTCATCTTCAATCTTGACCATTCATTCCAATTGATCTCGACCATCAATTGATCTTGAGACTCTATTTAAGGAGCCTTCAATTACTCATTATAGAGGGGGGCTGAATTTATTTTGCATCGAATTTATGTTGAAATATCTACTCATTTGCTCATACATCCATAGCTTAATTTCTTGCATTATAATATCATATTAGCTTAATATGCATACATATAATATAATTTTCTTTCTTTCGTTCTTAGATTAATTACATCTCATCTAGTATAATATTTTATTTTCATATAGCTTCAAAAAATCCTTCATACTAGAGGTCTGGTTGCTAGCTTCTCATTTTGAGAGCAATGGAAAAATCCATCTAGTTAGGAGGTAACAAGTCGATTTTCCAAATTTTTTAGATAAACTACTCAATTTTCATTTCGAGATGGTTTCACATGGAAGGACCATGTTGAAGTGTGGTTGATTAATAGACCATAATTAATGCGTGCATTTCTAGCACCCATAGTGGGGCTGAGAAATCAAGTTTTTGGCCTCATTTATTATTTTTTTCTACATTTTCTACTATTTTGTCCATAAAGTTTTCTAGATTCTCATGCAAGAAATCACATTTTCGCACGAAGAAACAAAGATTTCACCCCTTTCATTACACTTCCTCACATGAAAAAGTGTATAATTGTATAGTTTCTTATGTGGTACACACCATTTTCTTGCATAGGCCTGTGTAGGATTTTGTGCAAAATTTTGCATCAACAAATGAAAATGCAATTTTTAGAATTTAGTTTATCATCATGTTTTGACTAACAAGTTGTTTCTAATTTCTTATTTTCTATAGCTTAACATTGGTTTCCAAGATGGTCATCAAAGACATCTTATAAAAACACTTTAAACATGTACTGATTGTGTGATTGTAGGATGTTTGTTGAAGATATGCAAGTCAAAGAAATCTTTTCAAACTCACTTAAATGTCATGTTTTCTTTTACTACTTTCTTACACATAGTATAAATAGGGCTTGTGAACTTCATAGGGTGAAAGATAGAGGAATAGGGGAGTATGCTCTTTACTACTTGGAAGTGATTTTGAAGAGTAAATTAGAAACCTAGATGCCTTTGAAAGACAGTACCTGATAGAGGCAAGCAAGTTAGTGGTTCTCCTATATGAGTCTTTTCTATGAAAGGATGATGATTTTCTTTTAGAAAATCAAAATCTTGAGAGAGGAAAAGTCTAGATCGATAAGCTAACTTGGTGATTAACATGTCTTGCATGTTTGGGCAAGGCGATGAGGTAGAGGAGTATGCTCTTTCCCCTTGATGGAAATCAAAAACTTGTACCCTTAGATCTAAACCACTAGTCTGAGTCAACCTTTGGGAATGACCCAAGTGAGCACATTCCTTTTTCCAAAGATTCCAACTCGCTATAATAAAGAAGCTTTATAGAGAAAAAGAATCTAAAGCCATATTAATTTCCTCTTCTTCATTCTAATATTGGATATCAAGAAGAGGCTTTATAAACTACACTAGTCAGCACCGACCCCAGTCTTGCTAGTCAAGTGTGTGCACTTATAGATGTTGGTGTAGGTTGTTGGCCTCAACTTCACTTTTGAAGCCACCAGGGGTGAATATGAATGGAAGCTAGGTAAAAACCTCTTAGTTAGTTTCTACTTGGTTCACCACGAAAAGGGGGCATAATCTTTGTGCAAGGAGGGGAAAAAATCTCTCCTATAGATTCTCACCATAAGCATATACCTAGACACTGGAAGGTGGTATATACACCTAACCCCTACCACAAGGGTGTTCATTTAGCATATATGTTATTGAGTCCTTGGAATACACCAAAAAAAACATGATTGTGTGAGGTGAATGCATGCACATAAGTTGTGAGACAAAGGTTTTGCTTCCTCTACCATTTTTGGTTATAAGGATAAACCATGTTTTTTCTTGAGTCTTTAAACTTTTCCAAATCTATCAAACAAATTGAAGGTCAAGACTCCCCTATTCCTCTGAGTTTCTTTTTCCTCGATTGGATTGTTTGTGACTATTGCTTGCTTCCTGTGTCTATCTAAAAACAACTGTCTTTTTGAAAACCACAATAATATCCAAAACTTGAAAACTATCTTCATATCTATCTGAAACTTGTCAAAAAAATCAACCATCTATTTAAACCTATTGATAACATTGAAAAACTATTCAAAGTCCAGTCAAAATTGTCACTTTGGTCCCCTTTCTCACACCCAGTTTTGCAATTTTTTGTGCAAGAATAATTTTTGTTAGCACTTCCTCATGCAACTCTATGCAAGACCTGGTATGACTCCTTGTGAGTCTCCACATGAGATTTTGCAACACATTTCCTTTTATACCAAAACTCTATATTTTTATTGGTCTATCAACTCCTTGCGTAGCTCTGTACAAGTCCTCATGCAAGAAATCTATCCAAAAATTGTTGTTTTAAATCCTTGCTTGGTTTTTTGTGTTTTCTCATGTAGTTCCCTGAGAATCCTCATGTAGGATATTGTTCTAAAAACTATTGAATTTTTTTTTTAGAGCTATTTGTGCTCTAAGTCTAATATGTATCTATAACATTTTGCCAATTCTCTATTTGCAAACATTGAGAAGCAGTGACTTCTTTCTTAGCGGACAATTTGTGATTTACATGCAAACTATTCTCATCACTTGTCTATCTTGTTCTTGTCCTTTCATGTTTTTCATACTTTGTGTAATGATAGTCATAATATTTTTTTATTCTATCCATTACTAAAATGACTCTTACCTAAGTATACAACACTCTTGTCTCACTTTTTTGAGACTACATTCTAGTGCGGTCCTTGTCTAGGCTTTCACTTTTTGTCCTTGTCTATGACTATGGAAACAAGAAGTGGAAACATGTTTTATCCCCTTATTCTTAGATGAGGTAGAGTTAGGGTTCATAATCATGGTAGAGCTTGCTTCTCAATTAATACATGATTTTTCTCTAATTCATCTAGTGAGGAGTCTTCATGATATCCTTCACCCATTAGATCATCTCAGGTTTAGAGAACATTTTCCATAAAATTACAACAAACTAGGAACCCCTCGCATCAAGAGGATCATGAAGCTAGCAAACGACATAATTGAATTCTTGTTTAGGCAACCTTTACAACCAACATACACTAAAACTTATCACATCCCTATAATGATTGATCAAGAACCAGAACATGAAGAACATAGTAGAGAACAAGATCAACATAGGAATGAAAGACATAAGGAACATTTTACTGATGAGAATAAGGAAGAGGTACAAACACTTCTCAAACATATCAAAAAAATTTGTAAGGACAAAAAATTCCAAAAATTCATGGAAATCTTGCCTAATGAAGAGAAAGAGAAATACTTTCTCAAACTTGCTCAAGAGGGAGCCAAGCTACCTCATCACTTTAACATTGAAAAAATCATTACACCTAAAGAGGAAACCGATATGTCTAAGTTTCAAAAACAACTAAAGATCATGCAAAAATAGTTAGCCCAAATGATGTGTGTTAAGGAGAAACCCACAAAAACATACACCCTAGATGCTCTTTGTCCATTTCCTTTTGACAAGAGTATAGACATGTCTCCTTTTCCAAGAGGAGTTGAGTTACCTAATTATGATAAATACTTTGGAACTTCCAATCCCCAAGATCATTTGTGGGAATTTGGTGCCTTGTCTATGGAAATTATGCATGATCAAACCTATCTAATGTGTCTATTCACACAAAGCCTAGGTGGCCAAGCTATGGGGTTGTTTTCACACTTGCCTACTAGTATTAAAACATTTGATGAGATTAAATTGTAATAGATTTCCACAATCCATGCTATTCATATTTATGCTTCTGGGTGCGATTGTGTGTAAGTTTGATAGCATCAACCTTTCAAATCATACTCAATGATCCATCATCAGGATGAGAGAGCTTAGAGAACAAAATCATTGAGTATGATCTGAAACATTGATGCTATCAAACTTACACACAATCACACATATAAGCATAAATATGAATTTGATGAGATTGCCAATATGTTTCTCCAATAATACTCCCACAACATACAACACCCAGTTAACATACGAGACTTGTGTAACCTTAAACAAAAAGTTGGGGAACCTTTCCTCACATTCCTTTAGAGATGGAAATAACTTTACACCAAATATTCATGAAAGATTATATAAATGGAAAAGCTTGAAATCTTTACTGATAATCTTTTACCTGACTTTGGGTATAAGTTTTAACTTCAAGGTCCTTGCACCTTTAAAGAGACAGTCATACAAGCTATTCAGATAGAGGAATTCATGGTTTAAAAAGAGCAAGTTAACCCTTTAGAAAGACACTAAACAAGGATCAACCTCTAATAAGGAAAAATCTAAGTATGTGAACAAAAATTGAGAGGTTGTGCATGATGGAGTTGTTGACAACATTACTCCTAAACTTGCTAAAACAATGTTCAATCTCATAGACAATCTCAAAGTGTCCAAGAACATTGAGAAATCTCCTAGTAACCACAAGACATTTGGAAGAAAACCAAAGATCTCATCTTGCATTACACACCAAAAATGAGAATATACACCTCTTGGTGAACCTTTGGATGTGGTCTATAAGAAATTTCTAGAAAACAAGCTCATTTCTCCATTGGATAACTCTCGTCCTTATGGTCCACAACCATGACCACCATGGGGGAATGAGACATCATTCTATGAGTACCATCAAAATAAGGGTCACAAAACTAGCAATTGCATTAACCTACATCACAAATTCCAAGGCTTAATTGATGATGTTGACATTGTTGTGGATGGACATAATAAGAGCTTGGATCACAAGGCTTTCAAGGATCCATTCCCACCTTATGAGAAAGGAGAAAACTCAAAATAGAAACCTAATAACAAGGTCAACTATATGTACTCTAATGAATACAATGTGATTAACATGGTTGAACCTGTGGATTTTGAGTATTGAAATGTTATTATCATTAAGGAAAAAAAAGATAATGCTAAACCTAAGACACCATTTATCTTAAGGGGCCCTACTTCTAATATATATAACAATGAACCATCATAATCTTGTGCCAATGCTATTATGCATTCCTGTGCTAAGTTGGTACTCGAAGGCCCTGCACCTTCTACCCTTGATCTAGAACAACACAAAGACAAACCCCGTGCTGGTCCATTTGGAAAAGGTGTAAAACTTGCAACATATTCTATGGCTACTAGCTACAACATCCTTGATTAATTACAACAAAAAAATTCTCAAATCATGATCATTGAGTTGCTCAAAATCTCACCTTCTCATAAGAAGATTCTTGGCAAAGCCCTAACTAAGGAAAATATACCTCAAGATCTTGATCTTGAGAGGTTCCAATCTATGGTAGGTCATCTTACCTCACCTTACTATATTTCTTTCTCTGAGGAGGATGACAATTCACTGAATCATCCACATAACCAACCTTTACACATTGAAGTCATGATACACTAGAAATGTGTTTGTTGTCTGCTCATTGATAATGGACCCAATTTAAACATTGTCTCTATTACTCTACTTAGATAACTGGACTACTTTAAAGAGTCCATTGATCCTCATTGCAAGATAACTATCAAAGAATATGATGAAGTCGAGCAAAAATCTTTGGGTCTTGTTGTGGTGCCTCTATGGGTTGGTCTTGTAGAAAGGAATGTCAATTATCAGGTCCTTGACATTTCCTTAGCTTACAACATACTACTAGGATGACCATGGATACATAAGATGTGAGTTGTACCTTCCACTTACCATCAATGTGTAAAGTTCCCATTACACAGCTGAAGCAAATCGAGATAACAAGCTGAAGAAAATTGAGTAGTCACTCAAGCTAAAAGAAACTGAAATGGGTGATTATCACATAGAACTAGTTCTATCTTTGACATCTCTTCTTGAGTTCCCCTATCATTATGGTACACCCTCTAAAATGAAGAGACCTTTTTTTTGACACCTAAAACTAAGTACAATGGTACCTTTGTCGAAGCAACTATACCTCTCAAGGAGGAAGATGAAAATAGAGCCATTGCTGTATGGATATGCAAAGAGGAAACTCTTATTGACCTCATAGAATAGTCTCATGAAATTACTCCTGAAAAGTATGGTCTACGTCTTAAACTCATGAAACACTTTGGCTATATAGGGAATGGTCCTATTGGATGTAACAAAAATGGTATGACTAATATCAAGATGTATCCAATCTAGGCTTCAAGAAGATTCCCTTCCATCTAGGGATTAACAAATTTATACTAGAATCTAAGAATTCATCTAAAAACAAGTCACAAGCTAAGTTAGATGATCATTTGGACAACATTGATGATGAGGATCCTTATCCTTATTTGATTCCTGATGACCTTGCTAATTTTTTTGCAAAACCAAATGACTTTGTACCATGTGTTAGCACTATGGATGGTGATAGTGATTCTTCTAATGATACTACCAATTCACACCATACTCAATAAGAACAAGGAGAGTTTAGTCATACTTTAGTCATTGAGTACCATTGTAAAAATATAGATGATGAAGGATAATTTGTTCCTATCACTATTAAGGAATTCTATAGTCTATCTCCATGTAGCACAAATTCTCGAGAGTATGAATTTGACTCTCTCTCAAAAGAAACTACAAATGAAAATCTCCTTAAAGTAGGTGAATTGTCTAGGGTTAGGTTCGATGAGTCTTATCCAACTAGTGTCATTGAGTCTTTAATTAATGACAATACAACTTAGAGGTATTCAAACACACTTTTGGATGAAGCCACTTTAGGTCTCAAAATACTTGTCCACACATTTGATGATTATACTCTAAATACTATTGAACCCACCACATCTCTTTCACTCACCTATCCTGAGCTCATATACTAGAATTCCAATGCATCTAGTGAAGTCCCTACATTCTAGAATGACTATGCTCTTTTCTATTAATTAAATATTGTTGTACCTATAATGTCTTCCACCAGTAAACAAAGTGTCAATATGACTAAAGCTGAAATCAACTATCTCAGTCATATAATCAAAAAGAAAATAAATAAAAGGTCTAATGGTGAAAACCACATTGTCACAGTGTTAGAACCTAAAATAGTAAAAATAAAAGATGTATCCAAGGGTTAAAACCTCTCTGAGGTGCCTACAAATGAGATATTTGATGCACTTCCTAGTCATTTTTAGGAAAGATCATCAATGTTGATAGAGCCAACATAGCTGATCAACATGGTAATAGAGGAACAACCTCACATGATACATCTTGTATAGTCTCTATCTCTAGAAGAAAAAGAGGAAATCATTGCCTTCTTCCAAGAGAAAAAGATAAAATTTGTGTAGACATACTTAGACATGCCAAGAATAGATCCTACTCTCATAATGTATCACTTGTCTATAAGTTAAACCAGTCAAATAGAAACTTAGGAAAATGCATCCTCATCTAGCATTACTTATCAAAGTTGAACTGGAAAAGCTTGTGAAAGCTGGTTTCATCCATGCTATTGATTACACTAAATGGATATGAAATATTGTTCTCGTCTCCAAGCATGAAAAATGTATTAGAGTTTGTATAGATTTATGAGATTTGAACTTATAATGTCCAAAGGATGATTTTCCACTCCCCAAAATTGATATGATAGTGGACATGACACTAGGATCTAAAATGTGCTCACTCATGGATGAGTTTTCTGGTTATAATTATATCAAAATTGCACCAGAAGATCAGGAAAAGACTACTTTCACTTGTGCACAGGGAGCCTTCTATTGGAACATGATTCCATTTGGTTTGAAAAATTCTAGTGCCACATGTTAGAGGGCAGTTACTACAATGTTCCATGATATGATGCATAAGACCATAGAAGACTATGTCGATGATACCTTGGTTAAGAGTAAAAAATGTAACACTCACCTTCAAGATTTAGGACCTATCCTAGATCACATGGAGAAATTTAGTGTGAAACTCAATCCAAAGAAATGTGTATTTGGTGTAATGTCTAGGAAACTACTTGGTTACATTGTCTCTACAAAAGGAATCTAGGTTGATCTAGAGAAAGTTCAAGCAATCATGGACATGATTCCACCCCATAATATTAGTTAGATGAGAGGTTTACAAGGAAGACTTCAATACATACATAGATTCATCTCACAGCTAGTGGATAGGTCACAACCTTTTACCAAGACTCTGAATAAAGGTGTGAAATATTATTAAAGTCAAGAGTGTAATTAGACTCTAACATAGATAAAGAAATATCATTCTAATTCATCGATCTTAATGCCTCCTATCTATAGGAAGCCTCTTATTTTGTACAATTCAGCAATAGAGTTGTCTATTGGTATTTTGCTAGCTCAAAAAGACAATGATAACAAGGAAAGAACTATCTACTATCTGAGTTGTACATTGATTTCCTATTAAATGAATTAGAGAATCATTAAGAAGGCTTGCTTGGTAGTTGTCTTTGCTTTTGAAAAGATGAGACACTACATGATAGCTCATACTACATGACTATTTGCTAAAATTGACCCACTAAAATACTTACTCAGCAAGGCAAGGTTAGCCAAGTGGGTCATGATACTAAGTCAGTTTGACATTCAGTATGTCAAACATAATGCTTTCAAAGGACAAGCAATTTCTGATCAATTAGCAAAAGCACCAATGCAGAGTCTTCCTCCACTAAATATTAACTTCCTTGATGAGTCAATTCTAATGCTCACACATAAAAAATGGGTGATATTCTTTGATGGTTCCTTCACACAATAGGGATCTAGTGTTGGGCTATCATTTATAACACCATGGAAGTATTCACTACCTAAGGTGTATAAGATTATGTTTCCTTGTACAAACAACATTGTTGAATATGAAGCCCTAATTAATGGCATGAAGATTGTAGTTGAAGGGAGAGTGAATGAATTAAACATCTTTGGTGATTCACAAGTCATAATCAACCAAGTCAATGATGTATATTAGATGAAGGATGAGAAATTGATACCTTATAAATGCATGGTGGATGACCTAAAGCAATAATTTACTCATATCACTTTTTGGAAAATTCTTCAGGCAAACAACAAAGCAGTTGATGCCATGGCTACTCTTTCTTCCTTGTTACAAACGCTAGAGAATGATCTTTGACACAAGTTCCTAGTGGAAATATTATCTTACCCTGCCTATAATTCCCTTGAATCTCAGATGATCTATTCTATTGTACAACATGACTCATCCCACTACCACCATATATACTCTTTCTTTCATGACCAAATAATTCTGAATAGTCTAACTCAGAATGAAAAATGACACCTTATTCATAATGCTTTACAGTATGTTATTACTATTGATGACTTGTTTAGGAGAGATCACAATAGAACACTCCTTAGGTCTCTAGAATCTAATGAGTCCAAATATGCATTAATCGATGTACATGAGGGCATTTGGGGATCTCACTCTAATGTCTTGACACTAGCTTGTAAACTTATTAGAGTTGGTTACTATTGGCCGAATATGGAGCAAGAGGCAATCAAAGATCCCAAGTCATACAAATAATGCTAGCTCTATGGAAATCTTATTCATGCTCTAGCTAGGGAGCTAATTCCATCTATCATGTTATGGCCATTCCAATAATGGGTCTTTGATCTTTTGGGTCAGATTCACCCATCTTCTTCAAATGGACACAAGTTCATCATTACAGCTATAGACTATTTTACTAAGTGGGTAGAGAAAATCCCTCTCTCTTATATAGAAAATGGTAGATCTATAGCTCTATTCATTATGAATTACATTATATGTAGGTATGGTGTACCTTCCCCCATTATTACAAACAAGGGAGGACAATTTTTTTTAAAATATCTCAAGGAGTTATGAAAAAGGTTTAGAATCACACAACATTGGTCTTCTATTTATTACCCCCAGGGTAATGGTCAAGCAGAGGCATCCAACAAGGTGATACTTAAGATCTTTCATTGTATAGTTAACAAATATGGAAGGGTCTAGCACCTTTAGATTAATCCAGCTTTATGGGCTTATAGAATAATTATCAAAACTCCAATGGGTACAATGCCATTTTCTTTGGTATATCGAATGGATGTTGTGCTTCCCATTGAGGTTGAGATTCCTACTTTGAGAATCTCCATGAAGGGCCTCATTACTGATGATGACTATAGAATATATTAGCTTCAAGAGCTAGAATTATTAGATGAACATCAACAAGTGGTGTGTGATCATCTTAGAGCTTATCAACAACGTATGTCTAGAAGCTACAATAAGAAAGTTAAGCGATGCAACTTCTAACTGGGTGATCTTATTCTGAGAGAAAACCCTAAGAATCAATAGCAATGGGTACAAAAAGGGAAGTTCAAACCCAACTAGCTTGGTCCATACATAATTACTACAGTATTTGGATCTGGTGCTTACCAACTTTCTATAGCTGAGGGAGAGGTGCTCAAGGAGCCCATCAATACTCTCCACCTGAAGTAGTTCTACAACTGATCTAATTCCAAAAACTCTTTGTATATACTTAAAAGTCCTGAAAAAGGTTATTATCTTGGTGAAAATCTAGCAATAGGAACCTTGGTAATACCAAAAACATTGAAAAAAAAACAAAAAGATATTAAAAAAAATCAAAATGAGAAATATACAAAAAAAATTGAAAAAATGAGGAAAACAGTGCAATTGATGAAAACCTGGCAAACAAGCATCATGGCAGGAAAAAAACCTTTGCCAAGAAGGTGAAAACTTGGTAAACAGGTACCTCTTGTTTCAAATGCTATAGCCTACAATGCATCTTCTATCTCCTATACAATTGCTTTCCTACTTTATTTTTCTATTCGCACTAATGTATCCATGGATTGAATCTGGTCATAACTTGGGGGAAACACCCTCAGTGTCATAGGAATCTCTTGCATCAATCACTAGTTGTTCTAACTACACTTGCCTACTATCACTAGTGTCACTAAGAGATTCCTCTTATAGATAATGTCTTGCGTCAGTCACCAGTTATTCTAACTATGTCTACCTACTATCACTAGTGTCACTTTGACATTCCTCTTACAAAAAATCTCTCACATCAATCATTAGTTGTTCTAATTACATTTGCCTTCTGTTGCTAGTGTCACTTTGAGATTCCTTTTACAAAAAATCTCTCGCATTAGTCACTAGATTTTCTAATTGCATTTGCCTACTATCACTAGTGTCACTTTGAGATTCCTCTCATGGAAGATCTCTCTCATGTCAGTCACTAATTGTTCTAACTACATTTGCCTACTATGACTAGTGTCACTTTGAGATTCCTCTTATGGAAAATCTCTTGTGTTAGTCACTTGCTGTTCCAACTATGTCTGTCTACTGTCACTTAGTTCCCACCAGGGTTATTCTTATTGAAGTTTCCTCTTTGAATTCAATCAATAGTTGTTATAATTGTGCCTATCTATTGTTGTCACCCTACTGAAGATTATTCTTTCATATATGTTCTAAACATTGACACTTGACATTAATCCTATAACACAAAACTGAACTCAAAATGATGAAATTGTTTGGGACATGCTAAGATTTTCTTTGTTTTCTTCCATTTTTCCTTATCATGTCTCTTCAAGCAAGTCGATGATGTCTCTTTTAACTAGAGAAGCGAGGACTAGCAGCATGATCTTATCTTTTCTTTCTTTTTGTGGTTTAGTTCTAATGATCTAAAGCATCCATATAAAAAGAGTGTCCACTATAAGAGCCTCTATCTCATATTTGATGGTTGTCTATACCTTGACTCCTTTTATATGGATACATCAGTGAGGTTGGTTCTTCTCCTTTCCTATTGGAGTGAACTCTTTATGCTATAGTAAATGCTGATACTCATCCTGCTATGTGAATGTACAAGTCACTGTGAGTATACCTAACACATTTTTGTCTGAGGTTACAAATGCAAGTATTGTTGTAGATAGAATACTTACTAATCACTTACTAATTACTTAATATAGGAAGGATCTCTCATGTTTCAAGTGTTTCTACATGCAAGAAACATTCTAATTATATGAGCATTTATGCTCTGATGCTTGTGTTAACTTGCTACATTAAAAGGCTCAAATGTTTTGGTCATTCTAGCTTCTGGTACCTCAAATACTTACATTTAATCTTGACAAAACTAGAACAAGTGTTATATTCATATTCCCATGATTGCACTATTAGGGGAAATTGTATGACACTTTAGATTTAGCTAAACACTCAATGATGATAATTTTCAAAGCTTAGTAACTAGACCTAGGGTTGCATCTAGTATAAGTTTGCATTGCATAAGCACATGGTTCAATTGTTGATTTACTTGCCTCCTTTTTCATGAGGAATTTTTGGCTTCTTCAAAGTATTATGCTTCTTCACAGCTGCACAAGCATTCAATTCTTTGGTTCATCCTATTGATCTTCATGGAATACTTGTCACTATCAACAAAATGGAACACTCATGAGATGTTAGTTCATTCACATTTTGCATTTCATACATAGTTTCATCATTCATCTCATCTACACTAGATTCACATTTCATATCAAATTTGCTTTCATAATCATAAGCATTAACATCTCATGTACAATAGACCATAAAGAGAGAAAGATGACACATGAAAATGGTACTCAAATAAAAAAATCTCATATATATATATATATATATATATATATATATATATATATATATATATATATATATATATATCAAGTCAAACATTTGCATTAGTGCAAAAATGGATGCTACTTGAGCATTGTTGATCTCAAAAATGGTACAAAATAGTGTTGGCACACCAATCAATACATATCCAAATTGAAATTGAAACAAATTGAGCTAACTCTCTCCTTCCCCCTCACCCCCCATTGGCGGTGAAGGAGGAGGAGGAGACATATCTAGTCTCACTAGTGGTCGTGCTCCTACTAACTCTCATGCATACTGAGAAAATCAAGGAATCTTCTCTACCTCATCTTGAACTACTGCTACATGTGCTACAAAATAAGTATGCTACTCTAACTTATTGCAATAAAATCTCATCATGTTATTTCTCTAACCTTCGAGCTTCTTGCTCTAGCTACTCTTGTAAATCACAAATCTCTCAATCTCACTCTACAATCTAGGTATCATGCACTAATACTTGTATATGAAGCTCACCTAGCTACCACTATGCTACTTGTACTCCATCTCTTGATCTCCTTAGGTCCTTCTGGGTCTGTGCAAGGGTATCTCCACCCTGGTCCCTTGTAGCAAGCTGATCCTACATCTCCTTATCACCCTCACCCTACTTGACTGGCTACTAGGCTAGTCACTCCACCTTTGTACATGGCCTCTAGGTGTCTCCTCCAATGGCTCCTAGGGAAATCATCTCACTTTGAGGATATCTCTTTCTTGTACCACTACCACTAGTACCTAGATCTACTCACATTTGGTAAGGAGGAATAGGTACTTGGCATGTCCTCTACCTAACTTTCTCCTATTGGGGCTATTGTGGTGGTACCTGCAATGCTCATACTAGCTGAAGAGGTCTAACCATCCCTATTGGATCTATGAAAAGTGGAAAGGGATGACTCACAAAATAGGCCTGATATGCAAGATTTATCCCCTCATCTACTAATGCCACTAGGTAATCCCACTATGTCATAACTAAGTTTCTCACATCAATCAACCTAGGTCTAACATTGGGGACAACAAATAGTCTAGATCTATAACCAGTCGCACATATGAACAATACTCTTGTGATATATCCTATGTCAACCATATTGTCACCATACGTGAGTCAGTGGGAATCTCTCAACAATCTACACAAAGTGACCTATCAGTGGTTGAGAGGCAAACATGTGTCCTAGCTCTCAGGATGCATCATCCCAAGCCTTTGTCTCCCTCTGTTATCACCATACTACTGCTACTAGGTCACCCAATCAGCCTGTCCATTGCTTAGTCTTCCCCAAAGCTACCTAGGTCAATTGGCCTCTATACCTACATATGTAGGGCTTCATGGGCTATCATTCATCTATAAAAATGGTTATGGTGACTAGAAAATGCTCCCATACCCATACCTAAAGAACATAGACCTCAACAACCATTCTCTTCCTCTCATGATAGACTATCATGTGCATCTCATAGAACATGTGGGTGAACATGCACTAATCCCACCCATATCTCTTGGGTGTCTCTAGCATCATCTGTAGCATCTAGCCCAATCCACACTCTAACCCATGCTACCCTTTGTCTAGGATCAAGAAGAAGCTAATAAATATGCCAAAAACTATTCGTAATTTGTGAGTAGGCCCATATGTATGTACTAGCTCATCCCATGTGATGGCTCTACCCATGATCAACTCCTCCTGAAACATGACTCTCAGTGCCTATATACCTAGTCGTAGAACTATGTCATACACAACTTGATGCAGGAGCATCCAGAGGTATAAGGGCAATCCTGTGTCAACGAAAAAAAAATGTACTTAGACTTAGTTTCTGTTTGATGTGTTTTCATTTTTGGATACCCATTTGGGTCAAATAAAGGTTCCAACTCTCACAGTTCCACTATCAGTGCATTTGAAAATCTCAAAAAAATAGGAGCATGTATTTGGGCCATCATTTTGGTAAACTAGAAGGTGTGAATTGGCCAGATGAATGTAATCATGATTTAGAGCATTTGAAAAAAAGAATCAGGTCAATAGGCCCCACGGTTTGAAAGTTATTGCAGTTTTTTAGGTTTTGGAGACCTCCTAAGAATGCTTCAAATTCAGGTTTGGGGCATTAAATGACCTCAAAAAAGGTCAAAAATGGGGGATGAGCGAAGCTGGTCCATAGGGCTATAGAGTGCTTCGAGAGCTTTTTGAAAATGTAAACGGTTCGTCAATCGGAGCTACGATTCAAAAGTTATGCCTCCTAGAAATTCGATTATCATTTCTGGATTCTTCTAGATTTGCACTGACTTCTAATGCAGCTTTTGGAACCTTCTATTTTGTCGGTGGATGCCTACTAGCACTTTCTAGAATGTACTCCTAGATCTTAACCCTTTGGGATCTATTTAAGGAGATTTTTGGCATTGTAAAAGGCAGTTCGGATTGGAGTTTGAGAGGAGGTACTAAAAGGAGAAATTGTCTCCAGATTTATACTATTGTAAGCCCTTAGGGAATGTTTTGAAGTTTATTTTCTCTGTACTATTTGTAATAGCTTATTTTCTTAGTTAATATAATTTTCCTTTTCTATTGTGTTCATTTTGTTCTTGGGTTGTGTCACCATCAAGTGGTATCAGAGCAGGTTTTCCTGAGTGTGTAGACAGAACGCCGACTGTGAGGCAGTTTGCACTAGGACTGTGTGGTTGTGGGTTTGAGTTAAGAAGATGCCTCCATGAAGAGAGGATGGTGGAAGGGCTAGAGCTATTAATCCTGAGGAGGTTAGAGCCCTCCAAAGGTAGGTACATGCATTGCAAGAGGAGCTCCGTAGAGGAGCAAATTTGTCATAGGTGACGACAGTGAGGATGACAATGAAGAAGAAGAAATGGGACTAGAAGGGGAACTTGACGGGGAAGTTCTGAATCCTGTAGAGGAAAGGCTTTTTAGGGCCATTACTAAGTTTGGGAAAAGACCTACAATTGAAGTGGGTGTATTTTCAAGAAATCTGAAACCAGATGAGTTGATCGATTGGATCAATGAACTGGAAGAATACTTTGAGTATGAGGATATCAGGGACCCAGATAGGATTAAGTTTGCAAAGGCCAAACTGAAAGGCCATGCCAAAATCTAGTGGCAAGAGGTTCAATTGGAAAGAAATAGAAGAGGAAAGGAGAAGATCACAAGATGGGATCGCATGGTGGAAAAATTGAAGAAGCAGTTCATTCCTGTGGACTACGAGCTTGATTTGTTTAAGAAGATGCATGGGTTAAAGCAAGCAGGAAGATCAGTCACAAAATATATAGAGGAGTTTTATCGACTCTTGATTAGAGCGGGGCATGCAAAAGAAAATAAGGAGAAGGTTGCTTGTTATATCAGTGGGTTGCAACCTAGCATCTAGGAGGAATTAAGTCTGGTAAGAATGACTAATGTTGAAGAGGCATACCAGTTTTCCCTATGAGTTGAAGAGAAGTTGAATAAAAGGTTTGAAGGAAGACAAAGAGGGTGCGATCAAGGAGGAAGGGGAAGCGATAGGTCATCTGGAGGCTGCAATGAAACCCAAAAGAAAAATGAAGATGTGGGTACTAGCAGGAACCAGAGGAATGAGGGTTTCAACCGGTCCCATGATCAAGACTTTGGAAATCAAAGAGGAAGAGGTAGAGGACATGGACAAGGAAGAGGAGGCTTCCGTGGTACCTATTTCCATTGCAATGAAGAAGGTCATCATGCCTTTAAATTCCCTCAACGACAAGGAAGGATAGATAGGAGAGCTGAGAGCCAAGCTAGGGTTGCTCATGTGGATGAGGATGCACAATCATCACATTCAGAGGATGCAGAAAGAGGAGAGACCTTGGTAAATGAAAGAGTCCTACTAAGTGGTGAGATTAAACCAGGAGAACGAAGGAGTTTGTTTTATACTAGATGCAAGTGTGAGGATAAATGTTGTGACGTGATCATTGATGGTGGTAGCACTGATAACTGGGTATTAGAAGAGATGGTCTCTAAGCTGAAGCTCAAGAGGGAGAAACATCCACAGCCCTATCGGACTGCTTGGGTAAAAGATGATCATAAGGTCCTAGCAAGTGAACAATATTTAGTAAAATTCAAAATTGGGAGTTACCATGATGAAGTCCTCTGTGATGTTATTTCGATGGATGTTTGCCATCTATTGTTGGGTAGACCATGGCAGTTTGATAGACATGTAGTGCATGATGGACATGCAAACACATACTCTCTCACAAAGGATGGAGTTTGCCATAAATTGAAGCCCATGAAAAAGGAAGATGAAAAGGTATGTAGCAGTGCTAGGATTTGTCTTGTTGATGGAAGGAAGTTTTTAGATGGCATGAAACATCAGCATATGTGCTATGCTTTGATTCCTATGAAAGATAAAGAAGGTAGTAGTGAAATACCATTTGAAGTTTCAGATTTACTAGGGGAGTTTAGAGATATTATCTTTGATAATGTTCCAGATGGATTGCCACCTGTAAGGAAAATTAGTCATCAGATAGATCTAATTCCAGGAGCTAGTTTACCTAACAAGGCTGCCCATAGGATGGCTCCTACTGAAACAGAGGAGCTAAATAGACAGGTTCAGGAGTTGTTGAGGAAGGGCTTGATTCGAGAGAGCCTAAGTCCATGTGTAGTACCTACAGTACTCACACCAAAGAAGGATGGAGAGTGGAGGATGTGTACAGATTCTTGAGCTATAAATAGGATCACCATCAAGTGCCGGTTTCCTTTGCCAAGGATGGATGATATTATGGACTGCTTGAGTGGAGCTTAGTACTTCACAAAGATAGATCTGAAGAGTGGTTATCACTAGATATGGATTTGAGAAGGAGATGAGTGGAAAACAACCTTCAAGACCAAGGAGGGTCTTTATGAGTGGTTAGTCATGCCCTTTGGATTGACGAATGCCCCAAGCACCTTCATGCGGCTCATGAATGAGGTACTTAAGAAGTTCTTGGGAAAATTTGTTATTGTCTATTTGGATGATATTTTAATTTTCAGCAAGACTTTGGAAGAAAATTTATTGCATATTCACAGTATCCTTGAAAGGCTAAGGGAAGAGAAATTGTTAATTAATCTGAAGAAGTGTAACTTTGCAAAAAGGGAGTTAGTCTATTTGGGGTTTGTTATATCACCTGAAGGTCTCAAAATGGATTCAGAGAAGGTAAAAGCCATCTTAGAATGGCCTACTCCAAGGTCTGCTACTGAGGTAAGATCATTTCATGGTCTGGTTAGTTTTTATAGGAAGTTTATTAAGAATTTCAGTGGCATATGTGCACCCCTACCTGATACAATAAGAGGGGATAGAAAAGAGTTCAAATGGACTGCAGCAACTGCAAGAAGTTTTGAATTGCTGAAGAAGAAGGTCACATAACAGCCCGTGTTGGCACTTCCAAATTTTAGAAAGGTTTTCCAGGTGGATTGTGATGCTAGTGGCAGCGCTATTGGGGCTGTATTAAGCCAAGAAGGTAAGCCTATTGCATATTTTAGTGAAAAATTGAATGATGCAAAGAAGAAGTATTCTATTTATGATCAAGAGTTCTATGCAATAGTTCAGGCCTTAAAGAAATGGAGGCATTATTTATTGCCAAAGGAATTTGTTTTGTATACTGATCATCAGGCATTATAGTACCTAAATAGCCAAGGTAAATTGAATCAGAGGCATATGAAGTGGGTAGAGTTCTTGTAGAGCTATACATTTGTGTTGAAGCATAGAAGTGGAAAATCTAACAGGGTTACAGATGCACTAAGTAGGAGACAGTTGTTGCTTACAGTAATGCAGGTTGAAGTAGTTGGGTTTGATGAACTCAAGAATTTGTACCCTGAGGATCCTGATTTTGCTGAAGCCTGGAAAGCTTGTAAAGAACCTGTTGCTATAGATAGAACCAAGTGGTTAGACTATTTGATTTAGGATGGTATGTTGTTCAAAGGTAGTCAATTGTGCATTCCAAGAAGTTCCATGAGGGAAAATCTAATTAAAGAGAAACACAGTGGAGGGATGGAAAGACATTTTGGTCGAGATAAGACCATTTCCATTCTTAGAGAACATTATTTTTGGCCTCAAATTTCATAGGATGTGAAGAAGTTTGTACAGAGTTGCCAGGTTTGTCAAGTTGCCAAGGGGTTTAGTCACAATACTGGCCTATATCAGCCATTTCCTATTCCATCAAGGCCATGGGAGGACATAAGTATGGATTTTTTTTTTGGATTGCCAAGGACACAAAGGGGTAATAACTCAGTATTCGTGGTGGTTGATAGGTTCTCCAAAATGGCTCATTTCATTCCATGCCACAAAACTCATGATGTTGTCCATATTGCAAACTTGTTTTTCAAAGAGGTGGTAAGACTACATGGTCTTCCAAGGAGTATAGTTTCTGACAGAGATACTAAATTTGTGGGGTATTTCTGGAGGACATTGTGGAAAAAGTTGAGAACAGACTTGAAATTTAGTTCCACGCATCACCCACAAACTGATGGCCAAACAGAAGTGGTAAACAGGTGTCTGGGCAATTTGTTGAGATGTTTAGTTGGGGATAAGCCCAAGGGATGGGATTTGATTCTACCATAGGAAGAGTTTGCTTATAATAACTCAGTAAACAGGAGTATTGGAAAATCACCATTCCAAATTGTATATGGAAGTAGCCTAAGGACTAAACCAGAGCTGAGGAAGATAGAACAAGGGGAGAGGACAAGTGTTGAAGCTGAGGAATTTGCTGAACATATCAAGCGTCTACATGAGGAGGTTCAAGCACACATTACCAAGATGAATCAAGAGTATAAAGCTAGGACTGATCAAAGGAGAAGACATAAGGAATTCCAAGTAGGATATTTAGTCATGGTACACTTATGAAAAGAAAGATTTCCAACTGGTACTTACAACAAGCTAAAAATGAAGAAATTTGGCCCCTGCAAAATTTTGAAGAAACATGACTCAGGAAATGCATATGAAGTGGAGCTGCCAGATGGTATTCAAATTTCTCCAATTTTCAACATTGCAGATTTAACAGAGTATCATGATGATGGTGCAGATGAGGAGCTGGTGTTAGAGCCATGTCCAATTCCTACTTCTAAGAAGGAGGAGATAGAAGACATTCTAGATCATCGTGTGGGTAGGAGTACTAGAAACAGGCAGTATGAAGAGTATTTGGTGAAGTGGAAAGGATGGCCGATCGAGGACTCAACTTGGATTTCAGCAACTGAGGTTTCCCATTTGGGATTTCCTCTACCATTTATAAAGTGACAGGGTCACTTTTCAATCTACCCTGGGTGTCTGATGCAGGAGCATCCAGAGGTATAAGGGCAATCCTGTGTCACCCAAAAAAAAATGTACTTAGACTTAGTTTCTATTTGATGTGTTTTCATTTTTGGATACCCATTTGGGTCAAATAAAGGTTCCAACTCTCACAGTTCCACTATCAGTGCATTTGAAAATCTTAAAAAAATAGGAGCATGTATTTGGGACATCATTTTGGTAAACTAGAAGGTGTGAATTGGCCAGATGAATGTAATCATGATTTAGAGCATTCTAGAAAAAGAATCAGGTCAATAGGCCCCACGGTTTGAAAGTTATTGCATTTTTTTGGGTTTTGGAGACCTCCTAAGAATGCTTCAAAGTCAGGTTTGGAGCATTAAATGACCTTGAAAAGGGTCAAAAAATGGGGGATGAGCAAAGCTGGTCCATAAGGCTATAGAGCGCTTCAAGAGCTTTTCAAAAATGTAAACGGTTCGTTAATCGGGGCTACGATTCAAAAGTTATGCCTCCCGGAAGTTCGATTACCATTTTTGAATTCTTCTAGATTTGCATCGACTTCTAACGCAGCTTCTAGAACCTTCTATTTTCTTGGTGGATGCCTACTAGCACTTTCTAGAATGTACTCCTAGTCCTTAACCCTCTGGGGTCTATTTAAGGAGATTTCTGGCATTGTAAAAGGTAGTTCCGAGTGGAGTTTGAGAGGAGGTACTGAAAGGAGAAATTATCTCTAGATTTATGCTATTGTAAGCCCTTAGGGCATGTTCTAAAGTTTATTTTCTCTATACTGTTTGTAATAGCTTATTTTCTCAGTTAATATAATTTTCCCTTTCTGTTGTGTCCATTTTGTTCTTGGGTTGTGTCACCATCACAACTTGTGGCCTATGGAATGAAATCCACAATATCTTGTAGATGTCCTTAGGTGTGATCATCATCTCCCCTATGATAGATGGAAGGTCTTCACCTCTGAGTGGAAACACTCAACCAATGCAGTCAAAAGGCCATGATTCACCAACAATGTTGGGATCTAACAAAGATATGGCAATCTAAGCACATCAATGTGTGCCATGCCGACATCATCTAGCTATCATCACAACGCTCCATAAGGTGGGTAATGTGATCTAAATCCAACATTGAAAAATGTAAGCTTCACACACAAAAACAACAAGCACATGATCAATCTCAGATAACTGAAAAAGATGAAAGAAAACATAAAACATCAATGAGAAACAAAATTTTCAAACATTAAGCTTGCACTCTACACTAAAATTTTGTATGAAAATACATCTCATGCGAGATTGCACACCTTCATGTGGAAGCACACTTTGTTACATGAAAAGTGGCAAAACTACTAGTGAAAAATCATCATTTTTAGGGCTTTTCATGCAAAACATGGGCATCTTCCATGTGAGGAAACCCATAACAACAGGCAAAGAAGTACTATCCTAGTACTTCTTCACATGAATGACGATTGGCTTCATGCAAGGAGAGACATCCTCACATGAGAATCGACATGAAAATTTTTTAAATGCCCTAAAACATGCTAAAAACACCTCAAAATATGTGAAAATTGAAATGTGAAGTGAGATTATTGATTACTCATTGGATATCCATACTCTACCAGATGGCTATGCCATATAGAGTGCTCAAATTGGTGTGAACGCATGGGGACCACCATCTTTCTCCTCAAAGCTCTCTTCTCCACAAAAGAAAAAAGCACAAATGAATTAAAAATGACCCTTTGGGCCCTTATTTAGGTGTTGACCTTATTTTTCAAAGTGCTCCAATTGGCATGAAAATCACCCCCGAGCTAATTTGGGTGCTCTGAACTCATTTTCAAGATCAAATTCGAAATCTGACACACTTAAACAACTCAAAATCTCATTTTAAAATTTTGGGATTGACATGATCAAATGCTTGTGCAGTCAAATTTTTTTGATACTTTGTGAATCTTGGAATCTTTTCACATCACATCTTTCTTTAAAAAATCTAAAATTTCTAGAAAGAGTCAACAAAAAGTCAACTTTGGTCAAGTTTGGTCTTTTGGACGTCAAAATTACTCTAAATTGACTCCAAATTTTGTTTAGAATCTTTTGACCTTTTCTACATTCCTTTGAATCTTTAATTTCTTCACTATCTCTCAATATAATACTCTACATCACTATTCTAGTGTGTCATCTTTCAATTTTTCTCCCGAGGGGGAAGGATGATTACATCATTGAATCTTTCAAAACTAGCTTTAACTCAATCTCAATCTTATGTCCTCATCACTTAGGGCATCTCATCACTCAGGGCATTTTGTTCCCCTTTATCTTGCATCTATGTCATCTATCTTATCTTCTAATTAGCCGATCAATCTTATAATAGTTCTTATTAGAGTTTGATGGATAGGTATCATGACAATCTAAACCCTGATTCCTAAGGATCAAGCCTCATTCTAGGGGTGATTCTATGACTGATGATAAGTCTTTTTATCTTTCATGGGCCAATATTCAAGTGTTCTATCTAGATTTTTGGGGATTAAGCTCTGTTCTAGACATAATTCCAAATTCTTGCTAAGGATTAAGCTTCATTTTGGAGATAATCCTAACTTTTTCTGAGAATTAAGCCTCACTCTAGGGATAATTCTAGGCTCTTGATTTAATCACTATTTAATGGGTAGGCATCGAGATAGTCTAAACCCTGACTCCTAAGGATCAAGTCTCATTCTGGAGATAATTCTAATAATCGTGATTAATCTTTTCATCTTTTAATAGATAGGTATTGAGATAGTCTAAATCTTGACTCCTAAGAATTGAGTCTCATTCTGGGAACAATTTTATGAAATTTGACAATCTTTGTGCTATCAATCTTGGTATCTAGGTGTTCTATTTGGATCCCCTAAGGTTAAGCTTCATTTGGGAGATAACCTTTAAAATCTTATCAACCTCGATATCTAGGTGTTTTATTTGGATCCCCTAAGGTTAAGATTCATTCTAGAGATAACCTTTAAAAGCTTATCAATCTTGGTATCTAGGTGTTCTATCTAAATCCCCTAAGGTTAAGCTTCTTTTTGGAGATAACCTTAAAAAGCTTATCAATTGCTCTTCGTATCATAAATTTTGGAACCAATCTCATTTCTTTATCTATGGATCATACTTCTAATTTCTTTGAATTGAACATGTCACTCGCACATTCATTCAAAGAGGCGCAAATGTAATACCCCAAAATTGGCACATTGTCATGTTAACCGATTATGGTCTATTTGATCAATCCTAAGTCCAATTTTGCTAGGCAATTCTGATTTTGATTATCACAACTTGACCTAAGTGTTAGATGTAGAAAACCCTAATCTATATTAATTACACTCTTTATTTAATTCCTAAATATTGACTCAAATTAGCTACATTAAACCCATTGATTAAGTTTTATTCAATTATAAGTCTTCATACTTTAATTAAATTAAAATTGTCCTTTTAGCTAATGCACAAGGGAATTAAATGTATTCGATTTAATAAGATTATATCCTCATTTTAATTTATTGAATTAATTAAGAGTGTACATTTATGACCTGTCATATCCTATTTTGTTAAATTAAATATTCTCTCCAAATGTTCTCTTTAGTTTAGAAATGGAAATTATGAGTGAACTAGAACTCGAATTGGAATTAACCTAGTTAACTTGTTCTCACACTCAAGTGAAACTCAGTTATCTATCCATCACACTCAAATCTAAATTAGTTAACTTCAACTACAAAAGGAATTTTCCATTCTGACTAAATCTCATCTTCAATCTTGACCATTCATTCCAATCGATCTCGTCCATCGACCTATCCTAGAATTTTATTTAAGGATCCTTGAATTCCTCATTACAAAGGGGGTTGAATTGATTTTGCATCGAATTTATGCCAAAATATCTACTCATTTTTTGATATATCCATAGCTTAATTTCTTGCATTATGATCTCATATTAGCTTAATATGCATACATATAGTATAATTTTATTTCTTTCATTCTTAGATTAATTGCATCTCATCTATTATAACATTGCATTTTCATATAGCTTCACAAAATCCTTCATACTAGAGGTCTAGTTGCTAGCTTCTCATTCTAAGAGCAATGGAAAAATCCATCTAGTTAGGAGGTAACATGCCAATTTGCCAAATCATTTCAGATGAGCTACTCAATGTTCATTCCAAGATGGTTTCACATGTAAGGACCATATTGAAGTGTAGTTGATTAACATGACATAATTAATAGATATAGTAATAAATGTAACTAAATACATATGTATGTAATATCAATAATTTGGAATGGGACTAAATGAGTAAATGACAATGCACCTAGATGCAACTAGAGGGATCATTATTGTAATGAAATGATAAAGTAATTAATGCAACTAATTTGAAGATGCAAGCTAACAATAATGATGCAAATTAGGGTGAATGTAACAAAATGGAAGTGGGGAGATGTAACATATCACTGACCAACTATTCCCTTGTTGTGGGTGAAGGGGAGATATTTGCACAACTTTAAGCATGGGTTAAGAAATTAGATTTTTATAGGAGTTGATGGGGAGATTTGACTTTGTAAATTAGATAAAAGGGATTGGAAACTTGGGATATTTTGGGACTATAGGTCATTTTAGGATAGTGGATTGTAGGATTGATTTTGGATTTGTTGATTTAGTTAGATCTATGAGATTTTTTGAAAATGGATGCTTTTTCATTTACTTATGGGACAGGGAGATGGAATCTTTTGAAGCTTGAGCATGGGGTACCCCAAGGAGTATCATTGTGTAGTTAAGCACTTGGTTTGATACAGAAATTTTTGGGACCTTCCAAGATTAACAAGAATATTGATACCTTGTAAATGACATTGTGTAGGACTAACTCAAATAGACATTCAAGCATTTCCCTAGCATCACACATGAATCCTAAAGGAATTAGAGTGTAAATTATATTGAGTAACCCACAAGCAAGATGCATTCCCCAAGTCACCATGTGAACACAATTGATCACATGTGTTTGCTTCTGATTTGATAGAATTTTAACAACCATTTAAAAGAAGAAAAAAACCTAGGAGTTAGCTAGAAACCATAATGGGTATTCTAAGAAATAAAATAAAAGGTCCAACTGACAAGACTCTGTCATGTCTTCTCCACTTTGAAATTTGCAAAATTTGGGTGGGTATACTTAGGAAATTACTTTTTATCTCAACATGAATTCCCCTATAGCAGATAACTTGGCCTTGATTCTTCTAATTATAGGATTGTAAGAGAGATGATAAGTGGCTAATCAAATATCAAACTCTAAAACTCCATGAATCAAGTACAAGATCACTTTTCAAATCTTTAACAATAAAACTTAAAAGGTTTATTTATAAAATATTTATACCATATAGTCATTCCCAAACTAGATCAATTTTAATGGATGACTAGTGCCTTATCTATTGGGCTATTATCTCATGAGAATTTGACATTCAATTATCATATTTATCTTAACACTTTGTGGAGATATAATCAGTATTCAATTCTAGATCCCATTATTATCAAAATCTAAAGAAATAAAAGGTGTTTAAGAGGTTATTTAGGATAACAAAGTGGGATTAGCTAGTGGGTAGACTTAGGAGGATGAGAGTCATACGTGATAGACTAGGTTTTAGGTGGGATTTGTTGGCATTATGATACATTTTTTTCATTAGTTACAACACTTATTGGATTCTGAATGCTTACCGAGCTCTCACCGGACATTCCTTTGTAAGCCAAGCTTTACCTAGTTCTCAGTGTTTACCGAGTGATCGAGGTGAACAAAGAAGTCAGTGTTTACCGAGTGATCGAGGTGAACAAAGCAGCCAGTGTTTACCGAGTGATCGAGGTGAACAAAGCAGCCAGTGTTTACTGAGTGTTCAAGGTAAAGAAAGGAATCAATTTTGACCGAGTGAAGATGTACTTAGTATTGATCGAGCACTTCGTGATAACTGAGCTCCTGAGGTTATCAAGGAAATTAATTTTACCAAGCTCAGACGGTTATCAAGGAAACTAACTATCACCGAGTCACAAGGTTCTATCGAGTGTTTCCTTTGATCACCGAGCTACAGTTCAGATAGAAGTGTTCACCGAGTGACATCTCTTCTACCGAGTCTCCAGTGGTTACCGAGTTCAAAACTACTCAAAGTGTTTAGTATGGACCATGCCTTCACTTCTACCGAGTGCATGACAATGCCGAGTAACGCAGTGGACACCAAGTATCAGAAGGACACCGAGTCAGTTCAGTGAACCCGAGTTTTTACCTTGGGCCGACTTTGTATAGAGATTTGCACTTGTTGTTTTGGCCGACCTTGCATGTATTGTTTATTTGGATGGTATATATATGCAATGTATTGTATCATTCAAAAAAAAAAAAAAAGAGAGTAATGGAAATAGTAATGGTAACGAATGAAAATGCGAAAGTGTGAAAGAAATACATGCGTGCGAAAGTATGTGTACTGAGTTGTGAAGATATTCAGCAAGGTCAAGTTTTGGAGCAGAAAAGTTTTATCTATCACATCAAGGTGAATCAGAGCATAGCGAATCTTATCAACAATCAGTTGTAATCAAATCCACTGTTTCATTCTAATAGGTGAATCAGTTTTTGTAAATCCTTTAACAAGGTAGACTTAACAGTCTTTTATAAATCTCCTAACAGAGTGCATACTTTATTGTATGTTTGTAAATCCTCTAACAAGGTGGATCTAGCAATCCTTTGTGCTCCTAACAGGGTAGATCACCAGAAGTGGTCATTGTAAGCCTTAACCGGCCAACTTCATACTGCAGTAACGAAGCTTTGTGGGTTTCATCCCCACCCCAGTTTTACTTTCTATTTGGAAGGTTTCTGGGTCACCAAATATGTGTGTTCAAGTGTTGCAAATGATTTTGTTTCATGCTTACAGTAGGTTACTTGGATGAATGGTGAATATATCAGTATGCAGTTTAATTGTTTGAAATTTTAAAAGTTACTGATTCACCCCTCCCCTCTCAGTAACTTGTCACATCTTGAATATTTCCAACAATTGGTATCAGAGCAATAAGGTTCTCAAGATAAAAGTTTCACAGCTTGAGCAAAGATCAAGGATAATGGAGATATTCAGACTTGACAAAACTATTGAGAATGAAAAGCTAGATCTGAATATGGCCATGGCTCAACTCAATGAAGCAAAAGAGCATCTTTCACAATCCTTGAAAAGAAGAAAAGAACTTGCAAGGCAAATGAATGACCATCAATATGTTGAAGAAAAGATTGAAGATCTCTCACCATCAAGTAGTTCAAATGAAGCTGACAAAGCAATCAAAGAACTTTTAGAAAAGAATGGATCTCTGCAGGAAGAATTAAGAAAGCTCAAAAGGGAACAAGAAATCCAGTCCATCAGGCTATGTGAAATCTTGGAGCAAAGGAATAAGGCAGCTGAAGACTTAGAGGTAAGGAATAATCAATCCTCTCAGCTTGAAAATCTTGAAACTCAATTATCTAATGCAAATGAAGAAATTATGAATCTAAGATCTGAGAATGAGAATTTGAGAAATGACTTAATTACTGAAAGGAAAATCAATGCAAGCTTACAAAGTGATCTAATCTCTGAAAAACAAGTCAATGAGAGAATGGTAAAATCTCAAAAGGACATGGATCAATTGAATCTGCAAAATGAAGAAAACTTTCATAAGAAAAATGGTAAAGCAGGCCTTGGATACAAGGAAGAAGGTGAATCCTCCAAACAGGGTACTCAAAAGAATCAAAGACCTACTTGCAGCCACTGTGGTAAGTTAGGTCATACATCTAATAGATGTTGGAGCAATGGAAAAGGAAAATTTAATGGAAAGTGCTACAATTGCAATCAGCATGGACACAAAGCCAATGAATGCAAAGAGAAACCAAAATTTGAAGGTAAATGTCACAAATGCCAAAAGCAAGGTCATAAGGCATCACAATGCAAATCCAAATCATTTAATCCAGCTGAACAACTTGTCAAAGAAATATTTGGTTGGGACTACAACACTTGGTGCAGATGTCATTATTGTGGAGAATATGGTCATACTGGCATAAACTGTGCAAGACATCACCTAAGAAAAAGGGATACCACTATAAGATGTTATACATGTACAGAACTTGGTCATATATCTAAAAACTGCATGAACATAAATAAAGTCAAGGATGAGAAGAAAATCAAAGTAGACAATATTCGAAAGCAAATGAAGCAGCAATGGATTCCTAAGTCTACAGAGCCAGATAATTCAAGTGATGGAATGGTCACTCAAGAAGTGAGTGACTCTACCATTTCCAATTAAGACTCATCAGGATAAGACCAGGACTGTATCTACAAAGCAATATCCTAAGCAGTCCTAGAATGAAAATATGATCAAATCAGTATTTCAGATACATCAGGATCATGGTCGGTACATGACCTTACCGAGCTCAGTCGGGTGCAATAAGGCTTCTTTCACCAAGTTGCACTTACCGAGCATGGTTGGTTCTTCTCTTACCAAGTTAAGGACAGTTTAACCTATTTTCTTTTGGTCACCGAGTTGCGAAGTTTAAGCCGAGCTAGTGGATGATAGTCTGTTGATCACAGCTACCTCCGTACTGAACATTAATGGAAAATTTTTCATCAAAAGGGCAGATTTCAACCTCATTTTTCACCGCGAATTCGAGATTTACACAGAAAAAAAAAAGCTTTCAAGCGAGTTCAAGCGATTTGAAGAGATTTTCCAGTGAAGTATTCTTATGAAACCTTTTCACTCACCGAGCAGCAATGGCATCCGCAAGCACCATCAGCAGCAAGGCGAAGAAGGGTTCTGAAATTCTTGTGAAGGGAACAGAATGGAAGGCACCTACGTTCAAGCTCGTTCCTGCCATCGCTGAATCGCTCGATCCCAATGGAGCTCAATCACAGATTCCACCCAAGGTACTCCTCGTGAATGACATTCGCACTCATTTTAAGTGTGCTATTCAAGAAATAGGGACATTGGACATGGATAATGCCCTAGCAGAGTTATGTGTAAATGGTTCTCTCAAAATCGAGCACAAGCATTTGGAAACTAAAGGTTTGACTCACATCGCGCATATGCCTAGAAACTTCCAAACCAAATGGATTAGGTATATCTTGAGTCGAGTGCATAATGGTCAGTTGTGGTTGGAACAACCCGTTTTGATAACCAAGAAGATGATTCACAAAATCACGGGTCTCCCGATGCTCAGCAAAGCCAAAACCACCAAAACCCTAGGACGGGATGAGTTACAGAGGAAAACCCTAGCCGAGTGGGACGGTAGAGGTTTGAAGGTTAACACTATAATAGATCTGGAACTAAGATTTGGCATACATATTATTGCATATAAGTTATATAGTTCTAGCAGGTTAAATAGTGTACCGTGTGAAGCTGTGGATTTGGCCCTGAAAATTGTAAAGAAGAATCTTGAGTTTGATCTGTTAGAAGTAATGTTGAAGTAGTTAAACAAGAAAATGGACAGTATAAGGACATCGAAGAATAACCCCTATAAATTTGGATCTCTGTTAATATGTTTACTATTTTATGTACAAAAATTCTTTCCATCAAAGGGAACCGTAGAATGGAGAAAAGATGTCCCAATTTTGTATTAGATTAAAGAGTTTATAGCAGAGATGGGAGAAAATTTTGATAGTATCATGGATAACTATTTTGAAGACTTTAAGGAGAGAATGAATAACCGATTTAGAATTCCTCCTAGGCTTGTTGAAGAATATAAAGATGACGTATGTTTTATGGTTGACTGTGACAAGGTGTACATACAGGCAGTTAGACCCCGAGTTGCATGGGTGAAACCTCTTCCATATGAGGTAAATATTGATGAAACAAGGGATATCATTGAAGCACTGGTAAATGAGCCAGTAGACCCAAGGCAATGGATTTTTGGTACTTATGATGAAGCAAAGGTTAGAATTGAACTGGAAATCAAAATTCCACAGGCCATCAGCAAAGGTAAGAGGAAAGTGGCCAAACTGAAAATTGCAATAGGTCCTCTTATGCTCACCGAGGGAAAAGGTAAAGATAAAAAAAGTGAAGAAGAAGAAGAAGGAGAAAAAGAATCAGAAGAAGAGCAACCAGCAAAGAAGAAAGGCAAGGTAATCATTACCAAGCCCAAGAAGCAGCCTACTGCAGTATTTACTCGAAGGACAAGAAGAGGTATTCAGGAACCTGTATTGGTCAAGCCTGCACCTACATTCGAGCAAAGGCTCAAATCATTGGAAGAAGGAGCTGGCATCGCAAATTTCAAGGCATTGAAATTTGAGACAAGGACTGATGCAGAGAAAATGTAGATTGAGGAACTGGTACTTAACAAAATGGGAAAATGGAAATACTCCCCAGACTAGATTGCTCCTCATATCTCTAAAGAACTACTGGAGGGAGTATAGTCAAGATGGGAGTTAGCCACCAAGACGGTAAAAGATATATATATGCAATCCCTGAAGAATCTTCGGCCTAGTCTCACTGGAGCAGAGGTAAAATCTGAATTGAAAACCTATGAAGGTAAAATGATGATCAGATTCCACACTTGTTTGATTTTGATCAAAGATATAGAGCATGTTGTAAATGATGCTACAAACATGTGGAAAAATATCTATCATCTACATAAGCCCAGTGTAGACCCAGTAGAAATAAAGGATGATGATAGCAGCAGTAGCAGTGATGAATCAGATAGCGCTCCATCCATCACAGTTACACCAGGAGAGTTGCATGCAATGATGGAAGAGAAAGAGGAAGAAGACAAAGAGGATGAAGCTGAAGAGGAAGATAAGGAGGATGATCCGATAAAAATTGCAGCAGCAGTTATTGCATCCCTTCCTCACTCTCCAGCCAAACCTGTGACATCATCAAGGTTGGAGTCAGCTTCAGCAGGTTCATCTACACTAGATTTACCATCTACACCTGCCATATCTCAGCTCCAGGTATCATCAGTGGAAGTGACTACCACTTCGTCTACCGAGCTGCACCCCTCTTCATCTACCGAGTTGGCCTCCTCGACTCCATCATCATCAATTGGTATTGTTGTGAGTTCTCCAATTTTGACTACTCCAATTTGTTCTACAATTTTGTTGCCATCTACTTCAGGCACAGTGAGCTTAGATACTATATTACCGAGTATATCACCATTTTTGGCCAGTACTCAAATTTTTGACCTTGTACATAATCCTATTGGCACTCAACCCTCAAGCATCCCAATTTTTACTGCTAGTCCTTCTGTCTCTACTGTTGTGTCTATTCCAAAGGTCAAACCAGTCATCTCAAAAGTCAAACAAAAGCAACCATTAAGACTTATGATCACTGGAAAGGAAATTCCTAAAGACATTGACTTGGACACAGAGATAGTAATTCCAAAGATTGACTTTGATAATGCTACCATTGAAGAAATGAGGTATGCTAGTCAACTTATTGAGAAAAAGGCTACTCAGATGCAGTTAAGATGGGAAAGGGATAAGGAATACAAGATAATTGAGGATGCCCGAAACATAATTACTGAGGCTATAGGTGTTGATGTTGATACTTCTCAACACATTTTGATTCAATTGGAAGAGGCAGTTAATAAATTCAATGAAGATGCCTCCGGACAAGAAAAGCTGATTGAGCATGCAGCAAAGAAATTTGATAATAAGGTGTTGGGGCACATTTCCCAGAACATTGCAATAAATCAGGTTGCATTAACCTTAGTTTTGGAAGATATGGAAAATTATTTTAATAATGTAACATTTCTTTTTGCTAAGCTTTGTGATGTTACCGAGTACACTAAGGGAATAAGAGAGAAACTACATTAAATTGATGAGGATCTGAAGGTGAGCGCACAGAACTTGAAGCTTGACCCCAGTTCAAGCTCATCTCATCACCTCAGGATCAAATTTTTGTCAGAGAAGTAGGCAGAGCTGTTGAGAGAAGAGGCAAGGATCCGATCTACATTGATAGATATCCAAAACATGATCCTTCCCATAATGGATTCAATGCAGAAGCACATTTCACATTCAAAGAAATTAATCCATGATAATAACTTCTCCATTGCAGACCATGTGATTGAACTTTCGGCTGAAGTTCAAGTAGCTCTTTCCACCTGCAAAATTTTGCAAGAGAATTGGGATAAGACTCTCCAGCTTATTCTTCAGGTACATTCAGAGTTCATCTCTCATTTTGGTGTTTCTATATAAGTATAAATATTCTTTTATTCTTTGGCATTATTGTCAAAAAGGGGGAGATTATTGTTGGATATGTATACTATGGGTGAATAAGTGTTTTTGGAGAAATTGTACAAAGGAAGAGATATACAGCTCATGTAAATACTGTATGTACATTCTATGGGGGAGTTGTATATAACGAAGCTATGAATATTCAGAATCAGTCATCAGCATGTCAGATAAATTTTGTCTCACAAGTTTTTTTGTCACTAATGCCAAAGGGGGAGATTGTTGGCATTATGATACATTTTTGTCATTAGTTACAACACTTATTGGATTCTGAATGCTTACCGAGCTCTCATCGGACATTCCTTTGTAAGCCAAGCTTTACCTAGTTCTCAGTGTTTACCGAGTGATCAAGGTGAACAAAGAAGTCAGTGTTTACCGAGTGATCGAGGTGAACAAAGCAGCCAGTGTTTACCGAGTGATCGAGGTGAACAAAGCAGCCAATGTTTATCGAGTGTTCGAGGTAAAGAAAGGAATTAGTTTTGACCGAGTGAAGATGTACTTAGTATTGATCGAGAACTTCGTGATAACCGAGCTCCTGAGCTTATCAAGGAAATTAATTTTACCAAGCTCAGATGGTTATCAAGGAAACTAACTATCACCGAGTCACAAGGTTCTATCGAGTGTTTCCTTTGATCACCGAGCTACAGTTCAGATAGAAGTGTTCACCAAGTGACATCTCTTCTACCGAGTCTCCAGTGGTTACCGAGTTCAGAACTACTCGAAGTGTTTAGTATGGACTGTGCCTTCACTTCTACAGAGTGCATGACGATGTCGAGTAACGCAGTGGATGCCGAGCATCAGAAGGACACCGAGTCAGTTCAGTGAACCCGAGTTTTTACCTTGGGCCGACTTTGTATAGAGATTTGCACTTGTTGTTTTGGCCGACCTTGCATGTATTGTTTATTTGGATGGTATATATATGCAATGTATTGTATCATTCAAAAAAAAAAAAGAAGAGAGTAATGGAAATAGTAATGGTAACGAATGAAAATGCGAAAGTGTGAAAGAAATACATGCGTGCGAAAGTATGTGTATTGAGTTGTGAAGATATTTAGCAAGGTCAAGTTTTGGAGCAGAAAAGTTTTATCTATCACATCAAGGTGAATCAGAGCATAGCGGATCTTATCAGCAATCAGTTGTAATCAGATCCACTGTTTCATTCTAATAGGTGAATCAGTTTTTGTAAATCCTTTAACAAGGTAGACTTAACAGTCTTTTATAAATCTCCTAACAGAGTGCATACTTTATTGTATGTTTGTAAATCCTCTAACAAGGTGGATCTAGCAATCCTTTGTGCTCCTAATAGGGAAGATCACCAGAAGTGGTCATTGTAAGCCTTAACCAGCCAACTTCATACTGTAGTAACGAAGCTTTGTGGGTTTCATCCCCACCCCAATTTTACTTTCTATTTGGAAGGTTTTTGGGTCACCAAATCTGTGTGTTCAAGTGTTGCAAATGATTTTGTTTCATGCTTACAGTAGGTTACTTGGATGAATGGTGAATATATCAGTATGCAGTTTAATTGTTTGAAATTTTAAAAGTTACTGATTCACCCCTCCCCTCTCAGTAACTTGTCACATCTTGAATATTTCCAACAAGGATTAGGATTAAATTAGATGGGATTTAATATAATCATATGATTAGAGAATCTAATAAAGTGGAGGGATTTAAATAAATTAGAATTTATTTAAAAGGGAATTTATGGAGCAGTATGCATTGAATAAATTTAACACATTAGAGGGATGTATTTAAATTAAATTTAAATGCCTTAGGAAAGTGAACCTATTTAATTAAATAAGTAGAAAAATATGATTAGTCTAATTAATTAATTAATAATCAATTATAGTATCAAGGGATATATTAAATTTAATGAATATAGTGTTTGGGATGATTTTAAGTGTCTATACGACACATAACTAGATCTAACAATATTATTCCATATAAGACAAAATAATTACATAAGAGAATGATGGGGATAGCCCAAAATTGAATAGGTTTCATTCTATATGTTCAATGGACCCACTTTGCCCAATTTTCTTGAAAAAGAGCATAGGAGGAAAAAGGATAGAAAGACATAAATTATAATTTTGCATGACTTGTGGGATATAAATGAATGAATTAGATAATGATCACTTGCCACAAAAATATGGATAATGAATCTAAATTCATCCTAACCACATGATACTGAGGGATTCAATTATGTTCATATGGGAGAGGAAACACCCTAGTTTGATTTTGCAAAAGGAGTTATGCATCGACTGCTATAGTATCATAGATGACAAGGTTCCTTTGCGTAGACTAGACTTTCTAACATAATACAAATATCATAGCTATGATGGAACAAATGACATATACACACTAGAAAGGTATGGGTATGTCCAAAGTCTTTTTAGGGATCTTGGTGGAAAGTGTGCTAACTTGTTGCCCCTAGTGAGCAATGCATAACCAACATAGATGTGCCAAAGAATCAACAAAATATATTGTATTGAAAATGACATATGTAGTCAATGTAAGCCATTAGAGTGTCACCAATATTTATGATCAAGAAAAACTTGAAGAGGCAGCCATTGACACACAAAAATGAAATCAACAAAATGGCATCCTGATCAAGTAGTCATTTAGTCCACAGTTCTTGCCATGAAATTTATTGTGATGGGGAAATTTGATATGCTAACTTAGGAAGGAATCATCCTCAAGTGAAAATATTGATCAATTTATTGACTGTTGTTTAAATTTTTGTGATTGGCTTATTGACAATCACAGTGAAAGGAACAAGTTTCTCAAATAATTTAGTCTCAATGTGATTTTATGTAAGTTCTATTTGCAATCCCTATTTTTATAAGATTAGTTTGATAGGATCAAGGTTAGTGTCAAAAGAAGAGATGATGAATAAAATAATTTGGACAAGATGGTGGATTAAGGAAGAACTTGATTTATGTTAGGAATAAGGTGTCTCAACCTTGTATAATTCCTATTCTTATTTTTATTTGTTTTGTAAAATGTATTTTTGCAAATAATATGTAAATGTGAGTGTACATGTCTAGTTGGCATGTTGATCACTTACATGTGTCGGCATCTTGAAGTGTGTGGAGGAGATCATGTCTGAAATGGTTATGACAGATTCCTATGACGCGTAAGAGCTATTTAAGGAATGAGCTATGATAGGTGTAAGAGCATCTTATGACATGAGGCCTATTTGGGCACCCAAGAATGAGTGGTTGGTGTGTGTAAGAGAATATGCCAAAAATAGGTTGGTATGACGGATTCCCTTACACTTCTCTTGTGACCGCTATTTTTGGCAGATTCTATGACAAGCTATCATTGTCTATTCAAGGGATTGATGCCCTTTTCTTGGTATTGGATGTACATGTGGCATTGTGCATGTTTCTTGGTGGTTGAGCCATGAAAAATGCCCAACTCCATTATGGGCATTTTGTTGGGTCTTAAGATGTTCATAAAATGGGTATTGCATGTTGTAATGCAATAGTGTGATAGATGAAAGTTTGTAGGTATTGAGGTGCTGCTGGAGTCTTCTATTGTTGATGTTGAACTTGCATTGCAAGTGTATTTTAATCTTGTGTTGAAGATAATACATTGTACAAGTTCTGGAGCGGTGGGGTTGTTTTACCAAAAGGTTTTTCCCCACCGGAAAATCTTTGTGTTATGTGTTCTTTCTCTATCTAATTTATGTATGCATGGTTGGCTGCAATAATGTTGTTTACATGATATTGAATCTGTAAGTGTAGAAGATTTTAAAAGGATTTGCACCATACTTTCTTTATAAGATTAGTGTAGGAAGCTGTTTCCGCACCTAAGTTTCCTTACAAGTGGTTTCAGAGCTTGATCAACTTTTGATCCTAGTTGTTTGGTAGGGTTTTTTGAGCTAATCTCAAGTTGAGTGGGAGTCTTGTGCAGAGCATCCTGAATCTTATTTGTAGATTAAGATTGCAAGTTCATCATATGGAAGAATGGAGGTGGAGAAATTTAATGGCACTAATTTTGAGTTGTGGAAACTCAAGATGGAAGACATGTTGGAAGATTGTGACCTATGGAAAGTGACTACAAGCACTACAAAACCAAAAACTATAACTCAAGTAGATTGGGATATCAAAGATTGTAAAGCTAAGGGTCCCATAAAACTCTGTTTAACCGATGTAGTCCTTCTGAATGTTCTAGATGAGAAAACCGCATATAGTTTGTGGGAGAGACTTGGGGCCATGTATCAGGCCAAATCTCTGGTGAACAAGTTGTTCCTAAGGAAGAAGTTGTATTCTCTATGAATGGAGGAAGGTGGATCCTTAACAGATCATTTAAATGCATTTAATCTACTAGCTGCATAGTTGACATCTGTTGGTGTCAAGTTAGAGGAGGAGGATCGTTGCTACACACTTTTGTGTTCTTTACTGGATTCATGGGACCATCTTGTGATGGCTCTCGAAAGCACATTGGTCACCTTCAAAATGGATGATGTGGTGTCTTTGCTGCTATCAAAGGAGATGTGGAGAAAGGCTTCCGTTTCGAAAAAAGAAGCCCTTGCTGTTCGTGGGAGATCTACGGAAAGAGGAAAGAAAAATGACAATAAGTCTGACAATAAGGGTAGATCCAAATCCCATGGGAAGTCAAAGACTTCAATAAGTCCAAGGAAAAATGTTGGAACTGTGAAAAGGCTGGGCACTTTCATAAAGACTATAAAGAGCCTAAGAAGAAGAAGAAAGCCTCAGATTCTGGTTCTAAAAAATCTCAAGAAGATGGTGATGCATTCATCGTAGCTTTGGCAACCCATGCATTTGATGATGTGTGGTTGGTTGACTCGGGTGCATCTTTTCACATGACCTCTCATCGAAACTAGTTCTCAAGATATGAAGAGTTCAATGGTGGAAAGGTGTACTTGGGTGATGATTCTCACCTAAAGATAGTTGGACGCGAAAGGGTCACTATCAAATTTCTTGATGGACGAGTAAAGGGAATCAATGGAGTTATGCACATTCTAGGTTTGGCACAAAACCTATTATCTGTAAGTATGCTAAATGATGTAGGTTTGCAAGTTGTTTTTTTGAAAGAAGGATGTAAGATGATTAGAGGATCGATGGTGCTTGCTAAGGGTACTAGGAGAGGTACTTTGTTCCAGCTAGATGCATGTATTCCTCTATGTAATAGTTCTTCATCCTCACCATCTGAATGAGCAATGAAGAATTCTATGGTTATTAGTTCTGATGGTAATGCAAACACTTTGGAAGGAAAGATTCCTACAGAAAAGACAATGTTGTGGCATATGAGACTTGGCCACATTGGTGAGAAGGGTCTCAGAACCCTAAAAAAGAAAAATCTCGTTGAGGGGTTAAATGATCGAAATCTCGAGTTTGACTTTTGTGAACACTATGTATATGGTAAACAAAATCGTGTTCAATTTTACTCTAGTTCTCACAAATCTTCTGATGTTTTGGATCTTATTCATTCTAATGTATTTGGTCCTATAAAAGTTCCTTCAATCTCCAAGTCTGTATTTTTTGTATATTTCATAGATGATTATAGTAGAAGGACATGGATTTATTTCCTTAAAAGTAAGACACAAGTCTTTAGTCAAATCAAGGAATTTAAAGCCCTTGTAGAGAATTAGACTAGTAAGAAGATTAAGTGTGTGAGAACTGACAATGGTGGTGAGTTTTGCTTAGCAGAGTTTGAACAGTTCTATAAAGAACAAGGTATCGAGAGGCATAAGAAAACTCCTTATACCCCAGAGAAAAATTGAGTTGTAGAGAGAATGAACATGACACTGATGGAGAAGGCTAGGAGTATGCTTAGTGGAGTTGGTTTAGAACAAAGGTTTTGGGCCGAAGCTGTGGCCACTGCTTGCTATTTGGTTAACAGATCTCCTACATCAGCTCTTGTTGGTAAGACACCTATGGAGGTGTGGTTTGGTAAGAAGCCTTCAATTAGATATCTTGGTTTTTTTGGTTGTGAAGCTTATGCATATGTTCTAAAGAAGAAAAGATCTAAGTTGGAAAACAAAGCTATTAAATGTATTTTCATCGGGTACAGTGTTGGTGTAAAAGGATACAAGCTTTGGTATCCTGTGACTAGTAAGGTGTTGTATAGCAAAAATGTCATTTTTAGAGAGCTAATATCTTCTCCTATTGTGCTACAACCAGATGAAAAAGAAAAAGAAAAGGATGTTGTTCAGTTGCCTCCTACCCCTAAGAAGACTAAACAGAGAGACCATGTTGGGTCTAATGATGAGGAGAGCTCTAGCAGCTCTGAAAGTTCAAAAGAAGAGGAAGAACAACCTCAACCTCAGCCCTTGAGGAGATCCATGAGAGAAAGAAAGAAACCAGAAAGGTTTGGTTATTCTATGTTAGATTCCAGTTGTGCTTTTTCTTTGATTACTAACACTGATGAGCCTAGATCTTTGAAAGAGTCTTTGGGCATGGAAGATGTAGGTTCCTAGATTGAGGCTATGGATGATGAGATGGCTTCATTAGAGAAAAACAAAACATCGGTCCTTGTACCTTTTCCTAAAGGGAGAAAACTTGTTGGTTGTAAATGGGTGTTCAAGAAGAAATTCTATGCAGATGGCAGTGTTGAAAGGTACAAAGCTAGATTGGTTGCAAAGGGGTACTCATAGGTAGAGGGAATAGATTATGGTGAAATATTCTCTCCTGTTGCAAAGTTGAAATCCATTAGATTTCTGTTATCTCTTATTGCATCATATGATTTAGAGATAGAACAGATGGATGTGAAGACAAATTTCCTTCATGGAGGTAAAGAATCCTTTGTTTGCAGATTGAAGAAATCTCTATATGGTTTGAAGCAATCTCCTAGGATGTGGTACCTTAAGTTTGATGCCTTTGTGTTGTCAATTGGATTTGTAAGATCAAAATCAGATCATTGTGTTTATTTTAGAGTTGAAAGTGATTGCCTTCTTATTGTTGAATTATATGTTGATGAGATGTTGTTGTTTGGGAAGGGTAAGGGTATGATTTCTGATTTTAAATCTTAGTTGTCGGCATAGTTTGAGATGAAAGATCTTGGGGAAGCTAGGTACATCTTGGGTATGAAAATCAGTAGAGATAGGTCTAACAGAAAACTTTGGTTGAGTCAGAGTAAGTATGTGAAGTCTGTGTTGGACAGGTTCAGCATGGCAGATTGTAGACCACTATGTGTTCCTATTTCTGTGGGAACAAAGTTATCTGTAGATGATTGTCCAAAATCTCCTAGTGAGGTGGAGGACATGAGTAGAGTACCTTATGCTAGTATAGTTGGCAGTCTTATGTATTCTATGGTCTGTACTAGACCAGACATTTCCCAAGTAGTGGGAGTCCTAAGTCGGTTTATGGCTAATCTTGGACAGATACATTGGGATGCAGTTAAGCGAGTATTCAAATATTTGAGGGGTATATCAAATTACTCCATATGTTACCATGGTAACTCTTTTGGATCTCTGCAATCAATTTGTATTCATGGGTTTGTGGATTCAGATTGGGCAGGTGATATTGATCGCAGGAGATCCACCAGTGGTTATGTGTTCACTATGTTTGGTGGTGCCATCAGTTGGATGAGTAAGCGACAACCTGTGGTTGCTTTGTCCACTACAGAAGCTGAGTACATGGCTACTACTCATGCTTGTAAGGAAGTCATTTGGATTAAGAGATTGTATTCTGATGTTGTTGTTGATGCAAAACATATTACTATTTGGTGTAACAGTCAGAGTGCTATTTGCCTTGCGAAGAATCCAACTTTCCATGCCTGAACAAAGCACATTGATGTGCAGTTTCACTTTGTGAGAGATATGGTGGAAGATGGAAAGGTAAATTTGGAGAAGGTACATACTATGAAGAATGTTGCAGATGCATTAACAAAACTAGTGGGCACTAAGAAGTTTAGATGGTGTTCAAAGTCTATGGGCCTTTTGGCCTATAGCAGTTAGTTCCTGTTATGTTCCTGATTGCTCTTACAAGGTGTTCGACAAGTGGGAGAATGTTAGGAATAAGGTGTCTCAACCTTGTATAATTCCTATTCTTATTATTATTTGTTTTGTAAAATGTATTTTTGCAAATAATATGTAAATGTGAGTGTACATGTCTAGTTGGCATGTTGATCACTTACATGTGTCGGCATCTTGAAGTGTTTGAAGGAGATCATGGCTAAAATGGTTATGATGGATTCCTATGACATGTAAGAGCTATTTAAGGAATGAGCTATGATAGGTGTAAGAGTATCTTATGACATGAGGCCTATTTGGGTGCCCAAGAATGAGTGTTTGGTGTGTGTAAGAGAATATGCCAAAAATAGTTTGGTATGATAGATTCCCTTACACTTCTCTTGTGACCGCTATTTTTGGCGGATTCTATGACAAGCTGTCATTGTCTATTCAAGGGATGGATGCCCTTTTCTTGGTATTGGATGTACATGTGGCATAGTGCATGTTTCTTGGTGGTTGAGCCATGAAAAATGTCCAACTCCATTATGGGCATTTTGTTAGGTCTTAAGATGTTCATAAAATGGGTATTGCATGTTGTAATGCAATAGTGTGATAGATGAAAGTTTGTAGGTACTGAGGTGCTACTGGAGTCTTCTATTATTGATGTTGAACTTGCATTGCAAGTGTATTGTAATCTTGTGTTGAAGATAATACATTGTACAGGTTCTGGAGGGGTGGGTTTGTTTTACCAAAAGGTTTTTCCCCACCGGCAAATCTTTGTGTTATGTGTTCTTTCTCTATCTAATTTCTGTATGCATGGTTGGCTGCAATAATGTTGTTTACATGATATTGAATCTGTAAGTGTAGAAGATTTTAAAAGGATTTGCACCATACTTTCCTCATGAGATTAGTGTAGGAAGTTGTTTCTGCACCTGAGTTTCCTTACACTTTAATTAGCAAAATGATTGTGATAAGCTTGGGTTAGAATAAAAAGATAGTTAGATAGGATGGAAAATGATTTGTATGAAATGATTGGAAGAAGGGAATTTGATTAGATTATAGGATAAATGAATTTATTTCTTGCATTGGAAGAAGTAAAAATTGATGGAAGGTGGAATATATTAGAACCAATGACAAGGGAGAACCAAGGAATGATAAATGGAGTGAAAGGGTGGGGAGAGTTTTATGGATGGGATGATATAGGGATGAAATGAAAGGTGAAATAATAGGGGGAACCAAAGAATATGGTATTAGAAAATGGGAAGCCAAGGACCATGTTTCAAAGGAGTTAAAATGCCCCAAACCAAGGATAATAAAATAGAAGGAAACATGGTGGGAAAGTATTCATGGAAATTGAAAGATGGTGTGTAATGGATACGCATGGAGAAATGGAGGTTCATGAATTGTTTCCAAAGAATACATGGATAGCATTGCTTTTTTTAGTTTTATTTTTAGTTCCTCTAGTTTTTTATCACAAGAAAAGGTATGAAAGTGGAAGACAGATGAATATATGACACAAGAGGGAGGGTTTCAATATGAAATGGAGGAAAGGCATGGGTTAATAAAGATCAAGGACATATGAAATGAGGATGAGATTATAGAGGACTATGGATGGAGAATGGAGGAAATGAATCTAACAAGGATGAGGGATAGAGAATATGGCTATGATGTCAAGATAAAATATGTGAAAGTGGATTAAAATATGTAGGATAATGGATGGATATGAGAAATGGATATGGAAAGTGAGCATGAATGGATGGAAGCAATAAGATAGTCAAGATCAAAGATGGAAAAGGATGATTGATGGTATATCAAAATATGGAAGATATGTAAGGAAATGCGGTATAGGTGGGACTTGCCCCTAGTGTAGAGTGCAAGTGGAAGAGGACAAGTGAATGGATGGATAAGTGGAATTGGAAGACACTTGATACAAAGGGAGGACTCAAGAATCTAGATACATGGATGGTATCCCTTGATATTTATTTCTCATTCTTTGTTACTTTCAAGGAATTTTTACTATTTTCTCATAGATGTTGGTATGATAGTGAAAAGAAGGATGAAATGGTTAGGGAAATGGAGGTCAAGGACTTATAAAAAAAATTGGATTAAGGGGATGGAGTGGTTGGGAGGAAGACATGGTTGATGGATGATAGGTTCAAAGACTTGTGAATGAGTGGATGAAGGAGGTGGAAAGATTGTCATTGGCACACACCTTGAAGGGTGGTGTAAAGGAGGAAATTTTGGAGGATATGGAGGAGAAAATTTAAATTTTGGGATCTAAGGACCCAAAATGGATGAAGGAGATGATGTATTTGGGATGGTGGATTTTAGGATGTAAGGGCCCAAAATAGGGTTTGAAAAGTGGAAGTTCAAAAAATTTATGAATGAAGGAAGCCTTTAAATTAGTGAAATTGGATGCCATTTTGATATTTTCTTTCATATTTTTTTCTTGATTAAGTAGCTTTGGAACCCACATGATTTTTGATTTTTTTATTTTGAGCCTTTAGATTTTTTCTTTGTCTTGGATCAAATTTTTTCTTTCCTTTTAGAGGGGATATTTTAACCTTTCAAATTTTGTAGATTTTTGGGTTCATTTACTTCACATTTGGCATCCAATTTTATTTCATTGACCATGGTATGGTTGAATGAAGATAAATGGTATGGAGAGATGGTGGATGAAATTATGGAGGGTTAAAATTGGAAGGAATTCAAGGATGTGTTCCTTTGTTGATCTTTAATAGGTATATGAGGGGATGAAGTGAAAAATATGGATATGGCAGATGGATGTATGTAAGGACCAAAAATGGATGGCAGGGTGAAAGGTTTTGGAGTTTGGACATAAGTACCCAAAATGGATGGAAATGGGGAAGGTAGTGGATTATGAATATAAGCTCCCAAAATGAACTTGGAATATGGATGATGGGAACATTTAGGTTTCAATGGAGGAATTTTGGATTTAGAAGGAGTTCAAGGCATACCAAAATTTTGAGACATTCTTTGTTCAATGGGATTCTTATTATTTTCAATACAAGATGTGAGTCCATGTATATGGGGTTCATGAATGGATTGGGTTGGTTTTATGTATACTAGTGGAGGATTTGGACCATGAGGGGAATTATGAGGGATAATAGGATCATGAGATGGATTGGTGGCATTAAATGAAAATGTAGGGATACTTTGATGTCGACTTAAATGATATAAAAAATATATAATCATATCATGGAATAGAATCATATAATGGAGTGGAAGGAACATCTTCATCAAGTGGAGGAATAATGGGTGTTAACTCTTGAGATGGAGGAGAATAAGTAATGGGTGGAATAGAGGTAATGCCTTTATTCTAATTTGGAAGGAGATCATGAGATGGATAAAGAGGGATAAATGGATTTTGAGGGATAAGGGAATTATGGGATGTGGAATTTCTTAGATCTAAAGGAGAGGAGGAATCCATAATGGCATGCTTTGGAATAAGTTCTTGACATGGCATTTAGTTTATGACTTTGGGTGATTGGATCACTTTACTTTGTTTTTGGACTTAGAAAAGGTTTCTACCAATGATTCTAGGACAAAGACATACTTATTACAAGGTGGGGATGATATTGGTTTTGGAGGATTAGGATTGTGTGATGGTTGAGAGCTAGGTAGGGGATTGTGATAATAGTTTTGGACATTAAGCTCGAAGTATGGGGAATTACATGCAAGATTTGAGTTGGATGGTGTTGAGCTATCATTTTACATTATTCTTAATGGTAGGAATCCTTTCAAACTCCTCTCTTGAAAATCTAATGTTGTGGCCTACTATAATCTACTCAGTTGAAGATAAATATGCTTTTCCATAGGAAGGCCTTTGTTGGTTTGAACCAATTTTGGATAAGATATCAATCTGCTTATTGTTTCAAAATTAACAACAAAAAGCTATATGTTTTTGGTATTTTCTATTTTATAAGTTAATGCAATATAACAATGTAACTATATGAATTCCTAATTTAACCATGGATTAGTAAAGCAAATAACAAAGATAAGGTGACAATAAGTTTAAGAAAATGAATTGAAAAGTAAATCCCTAATGGACATAAGCCACAAAAACAACATGTCTACAAATTAAGCCTTTGAAAAGATCAATAGGTAATTAATGAAAATAGGAGCAATGCTTCCTTAATTCCACGAATATAATTGTCGATGGGAATTTAGTAACTGTAAGATGTTTCACTTTTCATCAGATTGCAAGGCCATGAAAAGTGTGCTCATGGGAGACAAAAAGCTATATAGGAACAATAGGGTGATCTCTTCTCCAACTAAGCATGTCAGAAAAATTTGTAAACACATGGAAAACATGAGAATTAAAAGATCACTCAATCAAAATGACACAAAAAATTATTGGCTCCATTACACTCCATGAATGTACATTTACAAAATATAACACACTTAGTCAAGAATAACTACACTCTAAATGAGAGCACCAATAGCATTTTTATTGCATCAAAATGATGACCTAGAATACATATTTAATTCCTCAATTTATAGGATATCTTCTCCTCAATTTTTGTTGAGAGTGAGAGATCTCTTCATGCAAATATATGCTTCTAAACTAACTAAACAAATCTAATTATGTACAAACTAATTCTCTAAATGGTGCTAAGCAGGACTCCACCCTTGTTTGTATAATTTAATGGGTGCATGAGCCTATACATATCTTAAAACAAAGAAATCATGAGAAAATAAGAAGAAGAAAGCCATCAAATGATGTAGAAGTCTCTAGAGATGCCAAAAATAGAAGCTCAACCTTACTTTGGATGTTTGTAGGAATAAAACTACTATTAGAATGCATTTTTTGTGCATGAAAAGCTATAAATTTAGAACTAGTAGTTAACTATCAGTGCACCTCTAATTTTTTCAAAAGCCTTTGAGCATACCTTTGGAGAAGTGCACCTTGCACACCTTTGGATAAGCGCACCTTAGTGAAATTTTTGCAAGGTGCTCAATTCACAACAAAATCAAAGTTCTCAGTTTTGAAAATGGTTTCTAGTTTTTTATTAGAAGAGGTTTGGGAGCACTCTAATGTACTTATTTTGCCCATTTTTGATAATTTATACCCTCTTTGTAGCCAAACATTTTCATAGATTTGAATTCCTACTTCTTCTATCTAAAATCCCAAGGTACATGTGTTGAATCTTATCATTAATAGTTTCATAAGATGATGAACTTGTTTTGGTTCATGTGTCTAACTTCTGTATCTTTGATCTTCAATATAAATTCATGAATCAAAACTTTCATGTGACTCCTTTGAAGGTGAAGGTTACCAGCTTAGGTGAGATCTCTATTGCTATTAATAATGAAGATGATATGATAATTTGTGCTCAAGCACATTATGCACCATACCTTCATGCTATGCACATCTTCATGCACTATGAAGTCCATTCCTTGATTTTTTCTTCTCTCTAACTGACTGATCCTTCTTGGTTAGAGATCGTGTGATCCAAATTATCCTAAATGATGAAATGTTTGAAACTTTTTCACATCTTTTTTAACAAGATTTTCTAGGCATTTTTAAATAGATTTTTTGAAGGTCTTTTGCTCCAAATTTCAAGTTGAAACTCTCATTAGTCCCTAAAACTAGGTAGCCAAAGGCTCACTATTTTACAAACTAAAATTAGATTTTTAGTTCTTCTTTCCAATGGTGTAAATAGTTTTGAATTTTGATCTCTAGGTCAAAGGTTATGAACCCAAAAAGTTAAGGATGTATTTTATCTACACATAAGAGAAAGATATTAGTCTAGAGAGTTGAAAATATAAGCCAAAACAAATGCTAATTGACAAAGTACCTAGCCCAAATGCTCAAAATAGTGAAAAACCAATTGAATCCCCCATAAGCCCCTAATATACAAAATAGGGCACCTAGCACACCTTGATAGGTGTGCTAAGTGTGATGAATGGTCATTTTAAGGCCATTTTGGAATAGTTGTGCACATGCACACATGCATACCTTTGGAGGTGCACTCAAGAACACAAAGGGAGGGGACCTAAGTCTATGATTTTTTAAAAAAGGATGTGCATGTGTGCACCCTTATGTGTGCCTTATGGTTTTTGAAAGGTGCACATGTGTGTACCTTAAGGAGGTGCACAACTTTCCTTTAGGATTAGTTTTTTTAAGACCTAGGTTGCAACCTTTCACTTAGGGTTTTTGTAGCTTTTTTAAGGTTTTAGCTCTTTTAGGTAAGTGTGCACTCTAGCTAGTGTGCACTTATGTAGGTGCACATCTCCAAAGGGAGATAAGGGTGCACATAAAAATTTAGTACACTTGCACACCATAGATAGGTGTGCATGTGCACTAAGTGTGCATGTATGCTCTTAAGAACATAAACACTCTCTTTTCCAAACTTTCCCAATTCTATCAACAAGATTTTCTCAATTAAAGAAATAAAGCAGGACCCTGACTCTAGAAGAAGTTCCCAAAATGCCCTAGGCTTTGGACTAGAGGTTTGGGAGACAAAAAAAATTACTAGGAGGGTCCCCATTGCTAGGAGAAAAAGGGCATGCATTCTGAAACCACAACAGATGGGACATGAGGATTATGGACTTGGAAACATGGGGGAGGAGGACATATGTTTTGGAAGGTACATTTTTTCTTTTGACCCCCATTTTCTAGGCTAAGGACATAATTCTTGATTTCTTCAATTTCTTTGGCAATGACATTTATGTTTGAGGAATTATGTGAGCTATGACTAGATTCATATGTGGATAAATTATAATGAGGTGGTTTTCCCTTATCAAAGGTGGAGGAAGAATAATAAATGTGAGATGGACTAGGAATGAACATGCAATTTTGAGGATTGATTTGGTATACAGGTTGAATGGTAGGTATAACTCCATATCACCTTTGAAGATCTTCAACCATTTGGTTAAGCCAATTCTATCCATGAACTTAGATGAGGAGTGGTAAAAGATTTGATTATGTATGGAATATGACCTTAGGACTAGGAGCAATTTTGGACATTGTTTTGATTTGATTTGATTTTATCTCATATTGGATTAAGGTTTGAGATAACCTTGATTTAGATAAAGACCTTATGATATTGCAAAGAATTGGATATTGGATATTGGATGATGATATCTACTTCCACTTGGAGATGGAAAAATGATCCCAGATTGGAATGGGATATACAATAGATGCCTCAATACTTGGCGATGGAAAAATGATCTCAAGTGAGAGAGTGAAACAATGATAAGTTTTCTTAAGGATGAAGGTCTAATATCACACTTTGGAAAGATATTTCTACCTAAAGATTTGATTGAATCTTGATGAAGGAGAAATATGATTGATGATTGTGATTTGAGTCAATCTTGACTATAGTTGGATGTAGGTCAATCAAGATAACTAGTATTCAAATCTCGAGAGTATAATGGTACTCCTAAGTCCATAGTAGAAGATTTTGTGAAAAAAATAAATTAGAAGAGGATTTAAATAGATAAAGTTTGAAACATAAATTTTGGATGAAAATTTAGGAATTATTTAGAAAGAAATTAATTTGGGATTGGATTATAATGATGATGATTTGAAAGATTGGATTAATGATGAATTATGAGATTAGATAAGGAAATTGGATCTTGATGTGGATAATGAAACATGACTAGAATGAAGATTATGAATTTGATTAAATGATTAAAAAAAGAGATGCATAATGATGATGATTTGATGGATAGAAGAAATGATTTGGAATTGGTGTGGACAACTTGACTAAGAGGACCTACTACAAGATCTTGTTTTTTGTTGTTTTTGAGACTTTTTTGAATTTTGAACTTTTATAATGTTTTTGGATTTATGAAGCTATACAATTTTTTTTTTTTGAAATATAACATGAAAAGAAAACAATGATATGTATACAAGGAAAGTTTGGATGGCATGTCCCCTTCGGCAAAAAATGGGGAAGGCTGAAAACACCCAAGCACATCAAGTAGAGCAACAATCCAATAAGGCTCCAACTAGGATATACAAGCTCAACTAGGGGTGTCCTTGATATACACAAGGTATGTGAGGCCAAAATTCATAGATGAAAGAGAATAGTGCTGCATAGCCAAGACGAGATAGTAACCAAAATCTCCACCTTCACTTCCCAAAGGTATAAAGTTCTTTGGGGCTTAGCCAAGAGTGACAAGATTCTTCCAAGAAAGGTGTCTTTGGATTCACCTCCCACTATTTATACTCTATCAGAACATAGGAGTTGAGGTCATCCCTTGAAGTGATAAAATCCCCAAGCAATCCTCCTAAAAGAATAAAAACAAGACCACTTATTTTTTATGCACTCAAGATCACCCTAACGTGTGAGAGGAAAGAATATGTAAGCAACCTTGGGGTTTTAAAGATACTTGTTCATTCCAAATTGAAGCTTAAAATTTTTATATCTAATGCTCATAGACACTCATGTTTATAGCATACAATTTTCTTTCCAACATGACAATATCGTCAACATAAGAAATCATAGGTCGACATAGTAAATCAATAGGGATAAGAGTGAGTTCCTTTAAGTCATTCAAGATTGAGCATATTCAACTTAAGTACCAAACTTGAGTGTTTCATCAAAATGGTTCTTGTATCCTTAAGCACTTAATAGTGTGTTCACTAACATGCATTCCAATGAAAAATGTGTTCTCTTTAGGGCAATCAAGGGTGTATTTCACCATTCATTCCAATGAAAAAAATGTATATTTTAATCCATGAAATTCAAGATTGAGTTTAGTGCATTCATTCTAATGATAGATTGTAAGTTCCCTTAAGGCATTCAAGATTAAATTTGGACTATTTCAGATTCAAGGCATTCAAGAGCGCATTAGATTTATCAAATTAATTGCAACATAGATTCCAAGACAAGTGTTTAAGGATTCAAGTTCATTCCCAAGAATAATAAAACTTTAAGGAAAACCTGCAAGATACATGGTTAGCTATTTCTAGAATTCTCCAATCTATAATGTTGCACATAAAACAACTTGATTAGGATCACCCAAATATCCAAAACTGAAAGTTTAACTATGACCAAGAGAAGTTTCAATTAGAAGTCTACTAGAATGATGTTTGACACAACATGTTGATTTCTTGAAATCTGACTAAGTCTAGAATTTTCTAAAAACTCTCAAAAACTAGAATCTTTATGTGAACTCCTATAAAGTTGAAACCACTCTCAAACATATTGGAATGTGTACACACACACACACACACACACACACACACACACACACACACACACACACACACACACACACACACACACACACACACACACACACACACCTACCTAATGTTGAAATGACCTATCAAGACTTAAAATGGTATCAAATCATAACACTAATAGGTCACAAATGAAAAAAAGCATAGACAAAAGAATGCATAGATGCCAATATAAGAAGATGCTAATCTACAGAAATGATAGTTTAGCATAGATGACAGTATAGCACAAACAACAACTTAGAAGTAGAGACAATAGTTTAGAAGCGAAGATGATAGTTTAGAAGTGAAGATTATAGTTGAGAAATAGAGATGATAGTTTAGAAATGGAGACAATAGTTTAGAAGTAGTGATGACAAAATAAAAAGACACTAAGAGGTGGAAACAATAATTCATCTGTGCAAATGACATTGTATTGGAACATAGATGACAGTGCCTTTTTTTTTCTAGAAAATTGAAAACTTTTATAATTTTTAGGTGTGAAAAAGGGATGTGGGTCCCATTGTTCATGCAAAAATGTATACATGAAAATATAATCTACCAAGAACACATGTAAACAAGAAAACATTAGTAGCATGTGCATATATAAATATTGAAATTGAAAGAACTATTAACTAACTTGAGTTTCACTATACTAATGCAGCCAATAGAAAAGAGTCTCATGCAACCTTAGAGCAACTCAATAAGGGCACCCAAATGAGACCTTTTTGGTGTTCTCAAGATTGAGGGATGTGGATGTTCTCTCCTCAAAAAAAACTATGATGAATCCCAAGATGCTGAAAATATGAAAATGAGTATGAACCAATGCTAAATGAGTGGAGAAAACTTCAAGAAATGGCTATGGAAGAAACCATTCAAGGATAATGGAGAAAGATGAAATAAAACAAACTAAGTTACTAATCAAAGAAATGAATCTAAATCAACTACCAAAGTTAGCACAATGCATCAAAATCTCTAAAAAGCTCTAGCACTATACTATAATGATAACAATTTAATGGAAGGAGATGAGAAGTGCTTGAGATGAGGGCTCTATTTATAGGCTTGAGGGAGACCTTGAGGAGGTGGAATCTATGTGGCATCCACATGGGTGCCACAAGGGAGACACATGGGCTAAAGGACAACTCATGCAAAAGTCAAAACGAGCATTTATGATTTGTATGGCTCAAATTTCACTCACACATGTGTGAGCAACCTTGGGGAAAGGAGTGGGGGACAAGGATGCAAGAGTCTTTTTGGTGAAATTAATGAAAGGGTGCTCGTGGAATTTTAGTTTCTCATACATGTGTGAGCAACCACTTTGGGGCTAAAAGGTTTTTAAGAGGGTATTTAGGATAATAAAGTGGGATTAGCTAGTGGGTAGACTTAGGAGGATGAGAGTCATGGGTGGTATGATAGGTTTTAGGTGGGATTAGGATTAAATTAGATCAGATTTAATATAATCATAGGATTAGAGAATTTAATAAAGTAGAGGGATTTTAAAAAATTGGAATTTTTTTAAAAGGTAATTTATGGAGCACTATGCATTAAATAAATTTAACACATTAGAGGGATGTATTTAAATTAAATTTAAATACCTTAGGAAAATGAACCTATTTAATTGAATAAGTAGAATAATATGATCAATCTAATTAATTAACAAATAATAAATTATAGTGTCAAGGGAGATATTAAAATTAATTAATAGTGTTTGGGATGATTTTAAGCATCTACATGACACATGTTAAAAATTTAGATGTAACAATATTATTCCATATGAGACAAAACATTTACATAAGAGAATGATGGAGATAGCCCAAAATTGAATAGGTATCATTCTAGATGTTTATGATAAACTTTTTTTTTTTGTGATGAGAGAATACCCGCCATAGATGAACCACAAGGATAAGGCATCTCATTCAAATAGTTGTCCTTCCTATTCATGTTACTTTGACCTTTTCTAGCTTGTTCAATCACTATATCCAGTTGGTATTACTTTAATATGTGCTATAAATTCTTATACGGTAATATCCAACTCTTCTTTTGGCTAGGTAGCTTCTCTAACCATCTTCAACTTATTTAGGAACTTATTTCATTTGGAATTTGTTAAAGTTTGTGCCCCTACAACTATCTTCCAATTTATACAAGATTCCAATAATATCAAAAACTATAACAATATCAATATCTCCATTACTATATTCAATGAATATCTCATGTTCCAAGATATTATCAAAAGAATCAGACTATTCTTGCTTCCTTAATTTATTTTCATCATCAAAAATTTTCTAAATGATGTTAGGTTAGCAATCATCTTCATTTTATTATTTATTAACTGCATTTTTCTAGAAAAAATAATTCAATTCTTTGACACTATTTATCATCTTCCTTATGGAAATGATGACCTCTTTAGGTAGCTCTTTCTTCTGGTTCAAAATTGGGACAAGCCTATCAAAGAATGTGATGTATGGGCCCCACTTGGTAAATAATGGAGAAAGAATAGATAATTCTTTTAAACATTGATATTCAAACTCCTTGTAAAGAAATGTAACTATTGTGGAGATTTCATGAAGCTTGTTTAAGGAAATTTATTTTGTATGACAACATACTCTCCATCATCCTTACTTCTACTTTTATTCTTGCTTCTAGCTCTTCCACTTCCATTTGTTGATCCATACCCACATTTGATACATCAACATCTATTTGTGTCTCTTGTTCTTTTACCTCAATAATTGATGTTGTTACATTCTTCAAGGTTTTAAACTCATTTTCTAGAGTAGTCATTTTCTACTCCCACACATTTTTCTTCTTGATTTCTTCTTTATATTTCTTCTTTGTTTCAATGTATATACTATAAGTTTGCAATAGTAGTTCTTCCAACATGTCCATCTTTCTGTTCCCCATGAGTGACACTGTGTTCATCATGTTGTGTATCTAGTCACTTGATGTGGTGGTGACAATCCAAAATATCACATTTTGTTATGAGAGTATTAGACCTCGATAAGTGTTGGCCTATTAGACTCAAGGTCCATACTTCAGATTACCATTATCTTTGTATCAATGTTGAAACCATTCCCCTGTAATTCTCAAGCAATATTGGTCTCCTCAATTGAAAAAAATTACTTTGTCTTCTGATTCGATCGAGCATAAAAGATGAACTTATTTCCCATCCAAGGAAGAGTAGCATTCCACTTCTCTTTACCAACTCTCAAGCTTCATCTATAGTGAGGGTTACACTATTTAGATCATGTTCTTGCAATTTCTACACCAGCTCTACAACCTTCTCCCCTGAATTTCTTGGTAGCAATTATACAGATAGTTCATTTTTCTTAATCTTAAAAAGAAAAGATTTGAACTCCTTAGAATTAATGAATTCATCATCCTTCATAAATTGTTGAGTTTGTATAATTCTACCATCTATCATCCTAGCCTCAAGCTCAAGTTTATTAGGGACTCGTTCATTATCAATGGCCTACTTTATCAAAAAATTGTTCCTAATATCATCAAAATATTTTCTCCCTCTTGGCATAATCAATAGGGCCTTCTGTTTTCTTTTTCTAGTATTTTAATTAATTTATGCTTTTTTCTATTACCCCAAGAATAACTTTCTAGCTTCTCTTCCTCATCATCAATCTTAATCATGACATCCTTCTTGGGAGATTTAGTCTCTATTCTATTTCTAATCTCTGAGGGCACCTAAGACATTATGCTTTCAAAAATCTGGATACATTTTTTGAATCTATCCAAATATCTCTCCTCATGATAGAAGCCTTTGAAAGAGGGATATGTTATTTTCATCTCCTCTTTAATTTTCATTATTCCCTTCCATTTCATATTCCTATCTATGCATTCCTTTATCTCCAAATAGTCTATAATCACATCTTCTTATAGATAAGGCTTACTAGTGGGCAAATTGTATTTTCTCATTTGCTTCAAGGCATGCCTAACAAGATCATTAGTATCATATGTCTTAGAAGGATCTAAAGGCAATAGAAATTCATTATTAGTGTCATATGTCTTAGAAGGATCATTGCTTCTCATTGATATCATACTTAAGTTCTGCAGGTTGGAGTAACTTGTTGAAAAAAGTAATTGGTTACTCAAAACTTTCTTCATTCTTTTGGAGAAAAATTCTTGAAATGGTATGGAAGGGAGAAAAATAAAAAAATGTGCATTGGTTTTGTATAGTCAGGTGTTCTAAGCACTAGGGAACTCTTTATTGCATCCTTGATTTCTTGCAAAGAAATTGATCGTTCACCTTCCCATCTGATTTCTACCCCTTTCTTAAGCACCTTGGATACAAGTCTGCTAATTTTTGCAAAATTTGCTACAAATACTCTTAAAAAAATTACTTGGCCAAAGAAAGATTGGATACCTTTGACATTCTTTAGTTTGGGGACTTTATCTATTGTTGTAACCCTCTCCAGATCAATTTTAACTCCATCTTTGGATATTATATGGCCCAAGAATTTTCCCTCTATGACTCCAAATGAACACTTCCTTGGATTCAAAGAAACTCCATATTCTAATGATTTCAAAAAGGTTTTCTCCGAATGTTTGCAGTGATATTCTTCTTTTTTGGAGTAGGCTATTAGATCATCTTGGTAAACAACCATGATTTTATCTATCCATTCTCCAAAGGAAACATCCATGTCTCTTTGAAAAGTGGCCCCTACATTAATTAGGCCAAAGGGCATTCAAACATACACATATGTTCCCCATGGAGTTGTAAAAGAGGTTTTGAATTGTTCCTTTTCATCAACCAACACTTGGTTGTAACTAGTGAATCCATCCATTATAGATATCAACTCAGAGTCAGTAACCTATTGTACCATAGCTTTCATGTTTGATAAACCATAATTATCTTTAGGGGAAGCAATATTGAGATTTTTGAAATTGACACACAATCTAATGGCACCATTCTTCTTCCTAACTAGCACTAAATTAGATACTAAAAATGAATGCCTTATAGGCTTAATAATTCCCCCATTCCTAAGCTTCATTAACTCCTGCATTTTTGGAGCTAGTGTGGGATTGACAGGGCTCTACTTTTTTCTAAATGGTTTAACATTCTCTTTTAATGGGATAACATGCTGGACAAATTCTTCTCTATAGGCCTTTAGATCATCATATGAATATGAAAATACATGTCTAAACTTCCTTAATAAATCAATTAAGGAATTTCTTATAGTAGGGGATAAAGTTTTACCTATATACCCCTTTTTGGGAGGCTCATATTTTTCAAGATTAAATTCTTCAAGCTCCTCTAGTTTTTTTTTCTTTGACCTCTAGGTGGACCCTGTCTTGATTGTCAAATACACTTTCCACAACTGCTAGCACTTTAGGTATTTTATTTTTTTTCAACTACAATATCTCTTGACCAAAAATGGTGTCTTTCCCATCTACGTTATCAATCAGTGTACTACAGTCTAACTCCCAACCATGGTATTTATCTTCATTTGAGAAAAAAATTAAAATATCTCTATCATCTTCCAATACCTTTCCATTCTCTATATCATTATGCATTAAAGTCCTATTTGTCACTTCAATCTTTGAGACCCTAGCAAAAGATATACCATTAGGGTTGATGGACACATTCGCTAGTGAATTAGCCATTTTATTATTACTCCTACCTATCCAAGTGATTCCAAAAGCATCAAATTCTTTAATCTCATCCCATGCAACTTTGCTATGTTGTTTTAATCTCTTATTCTTGGATGCATATGTCTCCTTAATTTGTACCACTAACTCAGAGTCACCAATAACATGCATCTTTTTAATGCCATGACTTGTAGCTACTTTTAACCCAAGTAAAAGTGCTTCATATTCTGCTATATTATTTGTACATTAAATTCAAGTTGAAGGAGTATTTAAATATCTTCTTTTATGGTGATATAAAAACTACTCTACCCCATTACCCTTCTCTGGAACTAGCCCCATCAAAATACATTTTCCAAACATTTTGTGAATCTACGCATCTTGTTGCTTCTTGTGAAATCAATGGGACTACCTTTTCATTTTTGAAATAGTAATTTTGGCTCTAAACAAATTTACCTATGTATCTAAGAAACATTTAGAATCAGTATCAATGTTGTCTTCAATCATGTGAATAGCCTTTGGTTCTATATTGATCTTGATGGCTTTGTCCTCTATGTGAAATGTAGAAAAACATAGATCACATTGTAGCCTTCCTCCCATTGCAACACTCCACTTTCTTGAAACTAAAATTCCATACCGAGGAGGAATGTCAATTACTAGCACACTCATGGTTAAGTCAACATCAGGATAAGAAGCTAACCTATATGGAAATGCATTAGTGGTGCCTATAATAGGGACTTCCTTTACATCCATGGCTCAACATCTACCCTATTTGGTATTTACTTGTAGACCAAGGGTTTCCATGACTTTAAAAGGCATGACAATATTAGAGGCTCTTGCATCAATCACAAAATTTTTTACGTCATTTCCATTTATAATCAAGATAAGGAAAAAAGGGTCAATATTCTCTACATAAGTTGTAGATGAACTATCCAAGTACATTTTGGGTATTTTCGATATAGCTCCTTTATGTTATTTTTATTTTATTACAACTTGTACCTTCTTCCCTAATGATGACTCTCCTTTAATGGCATTACTATTCCTAATTCTCCCTAACATGTTGATCTCAGATTGGTTTTGACAATTGAGTGTCAACACACTTAAGTCATTCACTAAGATCATGCCGAACTAGTAATAGATGCCAAGTATGATATATAAATATAAGACTATGCCGAGTTGCAATGAGTGCCAATTCACTCAAGTGCCAAGTAGAAAATACATGCCAAGCGATTCAAGTGTCAAGAAAATAGTAGATGTTGAACAATTTAGGTGTCGAGTTAGTAACATAATTATAGTATGTGTCGAGCATCAATAATTTCAAGTGTCAAGCATCATAGATTGGACATATCTATTTGTGATTGTACAAACAACTATGTAAGCCATTTTTCAACCAACCAAAGGATAGAATATGATCTTTTGAAGATAAGGATGAATTTGTATGTAGATTCCCTATGAAATTACATGCAGTTAATTAGAAAAAGGGGAGGATTAAGTGGCAAAAAGGATGAATCTCAGTCGCAGATTCATACCTAACCCTAAGTTTTCCAGTCTTCTTAAGGAGGATGAAACCCTAAACTTCATAATGAACATGTAAGAAATTGAAGAAGTATAGAGAAGGTTGCATGCAAAAAATGGAGCATTCATGGAGACTTAGAAGATATAGAGAGTGAATTGTAGAATCAGTTTGAGTCATAGTAATGAGAATCGCTCGAAAATCGCGTGAATTGGCGATTCAGCGATAAGATTCAAGGTGGGTGATTTTTTTGGAGTCGGGAATCGCCACACCCAATTTTTTTGGATGAATCGCATGAATCGCCAGTATCGGCGATTCATCAAAAAAATTGCATGAATCAGATGAAAAAATTGGCAACAAAATCGCCTATGGCCAGAAAAGTATGGAGTTGTAAATTTAAAAAAAAAAAACTTGATTTTTTTACTTTCTTTTTGACCTTTTCTCTTTGTTATAACCCTAAAGGGCCTTCTATTTGTTAAGCATGAGTAGAAGAGAGGGAAAGTGAGAGAGAAGAAGAGGCTTGAGCTGGAGCCTTGTTTTTATATTTTGTTTACACTGTATAGATATTGATAGTGATACTGAATCACTGATAGACATACATTTCAAACTTTCGTGGATCTTCATCTTAGATTTATACATACATTTATGATTTGATGTCTTATAGATCTTTATGATTTCATCTTACATACATTCTATGATTTGAATCATTATGATCATTTGATTTTTATTTACTTCAGCTAGCCTACAATTTACATTTTAGTACATAATGATAACATAGTTACGTATGTGATGGATTTTATGTTTCATGTTTATGTATGTTAAGTTTTAACTTTTATTTGATGATATTATAGTGTGTTTAAGTTATATTCAATAAAGGGTGCATGAAATAAGTCTTAAATTGTTAAAATCTCTACATTTAAAGGGTTTTTCAAATTTGCCGATTCATTGCCGATTAACCAGCGATTCACCCCTGATTCACGATTTGATTCGGCCGTGCTGATTTTTGATATGATTTCGATTCTCGTTACTTTGGTTTGAGTAGAACAAGAACATAGGAATACAACAATTATTACATCATATCAGAGAGGATCAAGAGGGACACTATACAAATTTGATCTTTAATTAGGAAACCAAAGCCATTCACAAGATCTATGTTGAAACATCCTAACATGTGATTTTAGTTAAATCTCCTAGGTGGAGTAGTCCTAATTGACAGTTGTAAATCTTTTAACAAGGTGACATTCCAAGTGGATGTTCTAAAGTCCTTTAGCTAGGCACACTTTTAATAGGGTGTTGAAATCCTCTAACAAGGTGGGACTTAACAATCCTTATAAGCCTTTAACTGGGTAGGCCTTTCATAGGGTAGATAATGTTTCATGGTCAAACCATTGTAACATTAATTGGCTATACTTTATTGTTGTAGTAGTGAAGAATTGTTGGTGTCATCCCACCCCAATTTTACTTTCTCTTTGGAGGGTTTCTAGGTAATCATATTAGGTGTTAGATGTGTGATTTCTTATGTGTTTACATGATTTAGATGTATGTGCTTTACATGTTATTTCAGTTTATCTGTTGAGTGTGTGAGATGGATGAGTGGTGAAAAATTATATGGGTTCATGTTTTAACTATTGATTCAACCCCCCCTCCTCCCTGTAGTTATTTACCTTTCCTACTTCTAATTCCAACATAACCAAGAAAGAGATTTGGTTTTATGTTCCTCTATCCTAAACATTTTAGACAAGGGAACCTTTATAGTAATTTGTGACAGCATAGAAATCATGTCAATAGGATCATAAACAAGGGATTTGTATAAATTAACTTTAGTTTCTTGTATCTAGATAGGAGGATCCTCAATTTTCTTGATAGCTTCTTTTCTCTTGTATTTATCTTGACTGCTTCTATATCCTAAATCTATACCTTCTTCTTGGTTTCCCACTTCTTAGCTTTACTATCCATGATCTTGATAACTATTTGATCCTCTTCTTTGTTGCCATTATTGATTTTGTGGGTTATATCCTTAATGAAAATGCCTGATGCCTTCCCCATAGTATTATTTACTATTCTATACCTTAGATAATAAGTGTTGTGAACTTGTGCAACCATCTTAGTAGTTATTCTATCAATTTCTTCCCTAGAAGCTTGTCTCAAATTCATATGTCCAACACCTGAAATCATGTTGCATGTCTTGTCATCAACTTGTTCTTCCCCATTTAAAATCATTTTCTGATGGTATAGCTGATACATGTTTTGTTGATCACTCACACCCAATTCAGATTCTTCTTCATCAAATTATTCACAATTACCACATTAATTGATCATGTTTTAGGCCACATCATCATGGTTCTTTTCTTCCTCCCTCTCTTTAGGTTTTATCTATTGAGATGTAGAAAATGATTGAGCAAGAACACAGTAGTTAGGAGAATGAGGAAATTGACAAATAATGTACCAAGGCATTTCTTCCATCATATTTATAGAATTTATTTGTAATGGATTTAGTGTGTTCTTATCACTTGTACCTTATATAGGATTAGTGATGGCTTTTCTATCTTTCTATTATGTATTGTATGTGTAATTGTGCAATCCAATTTTCCTATTATAGATATTATTGGACTGTGGCTTTTAACTAGTATTAGACTTATTTGCATGGTCTATAGAGGATTGATATTCTTAAGTAAGTTCAAGACCTAATCCATCTTGTCTTGATTAGGATTTTTGGTTGTGATAGGCTTATCTCCTTCCTTCTTGTTTTCCCTAGGATTGAACAGCTTGGGATCATCTTTCCTTCCAATCATACCAGATGCTCTTCTATTATTTTCAATGTTGATAGTTATCTTGAAGGCATCCCTTAATTTCTTAGGATCTTTAGCTCTTAAAATCTAAACCATTTTACTATCAAAAGCATTAAAATAGGTAGCATGGCATACATTCTCAGCTAATCTCATGACTTGGAACAACTTATACATTCCCTTTTGGAACCTCACATTAAAATCAAAATTGGACTCATTTTGATTTTTCTTAATATTGTTAAACTCATTCAACATGAATCTTGTATTAGTATTATCCCTATATTGCTCCTTCAAAACCTTCTCCAAGTAGTCCCATGAACCAAGGCTATCATCAAGAAGTCTCTTGAACCAATCTTTGGTATCTTTTGTAAGTGAATGTATGAATAACTTCATGAAAACATCTTTATGTTCTACTTCATAATCATTCAACATATTAGTAAATTTTATAAGATTTTCTTCACCAGTAATGACACTTTTTTCCTGAGAATTTTGTGACTTTATCTCTTAAGTCATTTTAGATAGGATGAGGAAAATTATGGATACCTATAAAGGAAATTTGTTTGTATCTTTCCATATAAATGGGCCTTTTCTTAAATCCTATGATAGTTGAAGAACTAGGTACAACCCCTTGGGTTTGTACGGGAATTTTTCCTTGTTGAGTTAGAGCTAATTGACTAGTAGTACTGGAAGAGAAATTTGGTATTGATTGGTAAAATCCTTGCCTATTAATTAGAGGTCCACAAGTTGGGATAGAAGGCATAATGTTATGAGCCCAAATTAAAAGGATATATGAATATTCAAATAACATATTATACAATGATAATAATTAAGAATGATCATATCATAATCTATTATATAATAGTGATATATTTGACAATATAAAAATAAAACAATATATAAGATTATAGCATAATTGTAATGTAAAATATTATATTATAATTATAATGTTAATGAGTTAAATAAATTAAATAAAAAATAAATACTTTGATTATAAATGATATCAAATACCACTAATAACTTTATAATATACCTACATGGGTTATATTATGAAATGGACATATTAAAGGATAATATTATAATATGATTGAGAATTATAAATAATATATAAAGAAAATATACTACATAATAGAAATAAGAATAATGATATTACTAATATTATTATCAATATAATATATAATATGTTATAATTACATTATAAATCAATAAGATGATAACATATCTAACTATTATCACATTTGGATATAAATACTATTGAAAATTAAAGGTAATGAATTGATTAATTAATCAATATAATATTATATCTAATATGGTACAACCATTAATATAAAATGATAGTATAATATAAATATACAAATATAAAAGTAAATAGTCTAATATTATATAATATATCATTAATATAATAGTATGACATAGAATTAATAATACAATAAATAAGTACAATTAATTATTAATACTAATAACATAATATTAATGTATGGTAAGCTATATTATTCTTATAATGTTAATATAAAATCAATTAAGACATGCAATAGATACCAATGTAATCTAAGCAACATCAGTTAATGATAATGATTATTATGAATGATACCATTGATGGTATAAGTCCTCTTTATCAATGAAGAGCTAATACTGAAGTTGAAATACAAGAAAAGTGACAAAGTTAATCTAGAAAACATTGAGTAAGAGAGAAGATCAATGTAATTAGAAGATCACAAACTTTGATATCAATAGCTTAATCTTCCATGCTAAGTGCATCACACAATACCATCGAACTAATACATATTGAATTGATAAAGATAAAGGTTAATATATGAGGGCCATCAATTATAATAAACAATTAGGGATTAATATATATGATTACCAATGTCCATTAGCGCACAAACTTAGGTAATGTAGTGGTGCGATTAGTAATAGAAGGAAAATATATGAACATGAGACATGCCTTTCAGCAATGTGACTTCTCAATCCAACAATACGATATAAAAAGACACTCCACCTCATTCAATTTTGGGGGGGAGAGGGGAGAAGTAGTCATACAGTCAGACACAAACTAGAATATCGATAAACAATAGAAAATCAGAAAATGATGATCACATGAAGATATTGTTGAGGATTCTCATAGACTGTGGTGCAGGATAGGATAGAAATCATTTTATAATACAAAGAAGCATTGAATTAGGAGATTACAATGATGGGAAATATCATCGATTAGAAGCTTATAATATTTGATATTATTCACATCAAACCCTAAACTCGATTAAGAAATCCTCTCACGCAATATATTATGGGTAGAAGGAAGAATGAGAGGACACAACATAAAGGACGAAGGAGACACAAAAATTGCAGGAAATTTTTGATCCAAAGCAATACCAGTCATTGCACATTAGTAGGTCATAAGCAGCAATATAGATTATAGTTAGCAATAAATACCACTTTGACCATATCATGTAGAAACATATATTGTAGTCCCAAAATTAATTTAACCTCTAGGTTTAGAATACACATTATCAGCAATTGCCATTAAGAATAAACCTGAAGATCCATCATCATAGAAAATATGACAAAAAGATACAAATTAAAGGAAAAAATCAAATATAAATAATGACCCCCAAAATGGGTTCATTACACATAACCTTTGAATTCTGGTTTTGCCAAGTTGTTAAGCTAGAAGTGGATTTAAGGAAATGATTTTTTCTCCTTGTTTCTGCTACCTTGGCCTCATTTTCAACTTTCTCTAATTCTTTTGCAAGATCTTCCCTCTCATTTTTTTCTCTCTCTAACTCTAAATCAATTTTAGAAATAACATTTTTTTTTGGAGGAACAGGGGGCTCATTAATTTGTATACCCTCCACATTCTATTTTCCTTTATCAACATTCTTAGTGATAAGGTCTATTACATTTTCCTCAATGGGTTTATCTAGTTGGACTTGAGAAATGAAATGTCCTTTTTCTTTAAGAGAACATTCTTGATCTTGTATTTTTTATCCTATTTCTCCTACATCCCAAAAATGTCTGAATGTAGAGTAGAATATTTCTCTTCTAACTTCTTATTTTTCTCTTTTAGTGCTTCCATCCTTCAAAGAAATATTTCACTCTCTATGAGGGAATTAGTTGTAATCATTTCTTTTTCTTTCTCCAAATGTATACATTTGGCATCTTCCTTAATGTTTCAATCTTAGATAATAGCTTATCAAGATCTACAAATGTAGTTTCTGAATCTACAAGATCATCTAGATCTATGAGATTTATTTCAACATATAGAAATTAACTGAGGTTTGGCCTGATATTCAAGGTGTTCTTATATTTCCATCATTATTTTACCTCCTTAGACATATTGGGTCTAAAAGTAGTATTTTCTAAGGGAGAGACAACTGGTATACTCTTTCTTCTAGTACTAGCATACTGAAAATTTCACCTAAAAGCATAGTGTTCTCAGACTCAAAATTTAGGGATGAGGATTCTCTTTCTATCACATGTTGATACTATGAATGGGATGAGCCATTAAATTAGGGCTTCCATGTATGGCCAAAATCCCCTTTCTTCTTAGGCTGGTTCTTCCTACCAACTTGAGGTAATTCTATGTATAGAGGGATCTCTCAATTTTCCTTCGTATGTGCTCTTGTGTTTTTCCTTCTATCTTCCATTTCATACACACTTAAAATACAAGACTAGATATTAAACCTTTGACCAAGTCTCCACCCACTGAAGGAAAAAAATTATAATAATCTAATTATCATATTATAATCTAATCATCATATTATAATCTAATTTTTATCATGTCATAAGGTTGCATCCATATGTGTTTGATGAAGGTACGCTCTGATACCACTGATGAAGGTATAGCTCTGATACCATTGACGAAGGGCCACACCACCCTTACCAACTCACAACCAAGAATGCAACAATATGAAGACAATTAGATAACAAAATACTTCCCAAGCAATTTTATTAAACTTGAAAATCCAATAGTAATTACAATAACATTTGTGCAAGATCTCTCAAGATCCAATCCAAACCCAAGCTAGTCCAGATCCACACTCTAGTATAAACCTATGAGATCTCAACTTGTGTTTGCAAGCCACCAAGCAACCTCCTTGTTTATAAACCATAGTCACTAGATCTTCTCACAAACCTAATCCAAGATCCAAGTGTAAACTGCATCACATTCGGCGCTCTATCTACACACTCACAAATCCATCACAATCCTACTGTAAATTGCCTCACATTTGGCGCTCTATCCACAGACTCAGGAAAACTCACTCTTCACTTCCTCTTTCTCTTTCACACCTTGAAACTTTCCAAGCTTTCCAAGCTTCACCTTCCACAACTTTCACCTTTCCAAGCTTTCCTTCCAAAGCTTTCACCTTTTCAAGCTTCTACTTCTCGAGCTTCTCCTTCTCAAGCTTCTCCTTGAGCTTCCACTTCTCAAGCTTCTCCTTGAGCTTCCACTTCTCAAGCTTGATTAGAAATGCTCATATGCCTTGCTTAAATAGGCACTTACCACCCAATACATGACTTATCCACAACCTTCTAGAATTCCTCCACAATCTTCTACAACTTCCATAACCTTCTACAATATCCATAACTTTCTACAATATTCATAACTTTCTAGAATTCTACCCACACACCTTGATAAATGGAATGACAACTATTTATTTTTTATTTTTTCTATTATGCCACCTATGCACCTCGAAAATAGAAATCCTCTTCCTTCCTTTTCTCCTTTTTCCCTTTTTTAATTTTTTTTTTAATTTCTCCTCTAATTTTTGTCACTTTCTCTCTCCTCCACAAAATTATTTTTTAAATTTTTTTTATTTTTCCAAATAATTTTCCATGCATGATGCTCCTGCATCAGTGTTCGATCATTCTATTCACAATATCAGGTTCATAGTGCATATCATAGATGCAGAACACTGTTGTAAGTGTCAAAATCAATAGATAAAATAATCCATGGTCCTAATAAATCTTTAATAATGTCAAATATCCAAATCTTGAGTATCAAAAGCAAGTAACATACCCCCCACTTAAACATTACATTACAAGCATTTATGCAATTTAGCTACTATCAAAGCAATTGAAAAGAATTAGTGTATGAACAAAATCATTAATTATATTATTTAGGTCTTAGACATAAGTGTGGATCATCAAAATGTAAATATTAAAATAACATAACCCTATAGTCTTGAAAGTGTATCAAAATATCAAATTACAAATATCATAATGCAATTATGTCATCTACACTAGGACGAATCGGGTGAGGCCTCACATTAGTGCTGAGTCACTTTAGTGATGAGCAAGTTAGTATATGGTGAATGATTTAAACACTGAGTGAACAATGGATACAGAGTCATTCAGAGGTCATGTTACAAAATTGAAGATATAATGAATCTCAAGCATCAGAGGCTTCAAGTGCCGAGTGCATAGTTTTGGATATAGTTGTTTTTAATGGCATAATCTCCTATGTAAAGCATTTTTGGGCTGACTTTAGGATTGTTTTGAGATTGTAAATGATAAGAATGAATCTATATTGAGGATCCCTATGCAATACATGTAACCAATTATATTGAGGGATGTTCTAAGAGAATAAATGGGTGAATCACAATCATTTATTCCTACCTAACCATAAGTCACCTAGGTCTTCTTAAGGAAAACCCTAAAGAGTTTGAGGAGTGAAGAAAGAATTTTGCATGTGCAGACAGACCATTCATGGTGACTAAGGAGTTGTGATTGAGATATGAATTTTGTAATCAATTAGAGAGAATAGAGGAAAGTAGAGAGGACAAAAGTGATACATATGATCAGAGAGGATCAAGTATACATCAGGAAATAGGTGATCTAATATGTAGTAGAGAGGTGCTAACTAAAGGATTGATGTTGAAACATTCTAATAGGTGAATCAATAAAATCTCTTAATCGAGTAGTCCTAGTAGGTTTTTGTAAATCCTTTAACAAGTTTCTTACTTCATTGTAAGTTAAATCCCTTAACCAAACACAATTCTAATAGGGTGTTGAAATCCCTTAATAGAGTGAGATCTAAAAATCTTTATAAGCCTTTAACAAGGTAGATCATAATTTATGATCAAATATTATAACATTCATTAGATAAACTTTACAATTGTAGTAATGAATATTTGTGGGTTTCATCCCCATCCCAGTTTTACCTTCTTATTGGAGGGTTTTTGGGTAACCAAATTTCTTGTGTCATATATGTGTTGAATATTATTTTCTTTCATACTATTGATGAATATGCTTAATTTGGTATTTCAATTTACATGCAAATTGTGAGATGGAGGTGTGGTGAATGATTTAATGGATAAATTTTTGAAAGACTAATTCACCCCCCCCCCCGCCCACACACCCCACCCCCCAAAAAAAAAGAAATTTTTTTTTACCTTCCTTATTGTAATTGCAACAATTGGTATGAGAGACTTGTTCTTTGAAAAGTAAAGCTTTGAATCTTTGAGAAAAGATCTTGAATATGGAAGTCTACAAGTTGGGAAAAGTCATTGAGAGCTAGAAGATTGAAATCCAGCTTGCCCTACATTAGCTGGATGAAGCGAGAGATGAGTTGAAGGGCTCATTAAAGAGAAGGAAAGAGATAACTATTAAGGAAAATGACACACATTACCAAGAGGAAGACACTACTGAATTATTTGCAGATGGAAAATCAACTAAATTTGATGCAATAGTTGTAGATATGATGGAAAAGAATGGTACCCTAATTGAAGAGGTCAAAAATCTGAAGATAAAACAAGAAGTCCAATCAGTATTGCTATGTGAGGTGACTGTGCAAAAAAAGCAAGCTGAGGAAGACAAAGTCATGATTGAAGATGACAAAAGGATACTAACCAATATACTAGAAGAGAAGACATCAGAGGTATATAGGATTGCTAGCATGAAATTGGAAATAATGAATCAAGTGATGATTTCCAATAATGAATTGAATGGTAAGGACATTTAGATCACAACCTTGAAATTATAGAATGAACAATTGAGAAATGATCTAAGAAGAGAAGAAAGAATTTGCTAAAAGTTTCAAAAATCTAGTAAATCCATCAAGTACTTTGAGAAATTGATGAGATCTCCAAGATCTAAAAATGATACTATTGGCACTCAAAATTGAGTTCTCATTTTGAGCGTCTATTTGGAATTTTGAGTCAAATCAAGCCCTATACATGCCCATAAATGCATGTGTACCCAGCTATACCTTTGAGGCCCCTGAGATGTTTAATGTTTCTAACACCTTCCATTTACCCTGTCCACATGTTCCATGATGATAAACTATCTTTCTGAGTCATTTGGCGAAGTCTTGTTTTGAGCAAATGTCAAATCTGCATTTTTCACCAAAGTGTCAAACAAGGCCTCCTGTCGCTGTTTGAAAGAAAGGATCACTGTGGTGTAGATGTTTCAGTTTTAAATAAGAATATCAACACCCCTACTATAGGTTTTAATAAGATTAAGAATTTAAATTAGAATCTGTGTATAGGGAAGGTTAGTCCAGTTGCAATTAGAAACACACATGTTCATGATGCTACAACAGTGAATAGTATTTCAGACTCTGATAAGGTTCAGCATTGTGTTGATTTTATAGATCAAACATTAGTTACAATAGAAAGTTCTTCTCATGATAATTATATGTACGATGATGTAACTGACGTTTCAAATTTTGAAGTTGCTGCACCTAGGTCTCAATCTTGTGCAAGTGAGGAGGCTAAAAGTTATCTCTCTAATCATGAGTTTAATGTTGTTGATCTGACATGTCATGGAGAGATAGCACAAGAAGAAGAATGCAAGTCACATTCATCTCAGCCATAATTAGAAGAACAAAGTGCATATATTTCTAATGTTGCAGCAATAGATGGTAAGATGTATTTTCTTGATCAGCAAGATAGGCAAGAAATGAATTATCGTATTGAGAGATTGCATTATGTTGAGAATAATATAAAGGTTGAAGAGGAAAGATATGCATCTCAATGTGGGTACAAAAAAGCTAAAAGTCATCTTCCAAGTGATGAAAATGAAGTTGTTGATCTGATGTATAATCAAGAAGCATCATATGAAGGAGATGATGAGAGTGGTTACTCGAATGACAGTGATGAAAATGACACAATATGTTCACCTTCATATGAGTCTGATGTTGATTGGGAAGAAGAAAGAAATGATGGCAGTGAACATTCATCCAAAGGTGAAGGTATGACTTCTTTTTCTGAATCTGAAAAGGAAAGTGCATCTCAATTTTTGCATCATACAAATTAGTTAGCCAATGAAGAATTTAAGAGTGATTTGTCCTCAAGGTATGAAGATAAATAAATGTTGCGTCCAGTTAATGTTAATGATTTTGAAGACTTCAGTAAAGGGTTTTCAAGTGATTTTACATTAGATAGTCAAATTCTAGCATGTAGTGAGGGGTTTAGGAATGATGTAAGGTCTATTTGTAATGGTTATCCTAAAAAATTTGATGAAGAGGATGTAATTATGGACACTATATGTTTGGTAGAAGAAATAGAAAGGGAGTCTTCATATAGTTCTGACTTTTCTTCATACGCTGAAAGTTTCCATGAGAATAAAATGGGTAGTGAATTTAAAGTATATGACAACACTTTATATGATGATGCTTGTGAGGATGAGCAACCCATGTTTTGTACTAATGTTAAAAAAGGATCACTGCATGGAGTCATTAATCCATTGTTTGAAGAGGACATGGAGGTTTCAGGTTTAGTGGGATTAGATGCAAATGGTGATACACTGTCATACTATTGTAATAAATTAGAATATTGTTCTTCCATTTCTGATATTGAATCTTCTAATGATGCTACATTTTGTGAGTTTGAAGATGAAGTGTTTAATGGAGTTGTCTTTGAAGAGAAACTAACACTTCATAGTAAGTTTTATGATGATTCAAATGAGGTAAAAGCCAATCAACACTTCGATTATGAAAATACATCAGAAGGTTATGAAATGTTTTCAGACTATGATGATGATGTTATGTGTGAATAAAAATCTGATTGCTCATTTGACATTCAACCAACAACACTTAAGAAAATGCAAAGTCAAGGCGAGTCGAAAATTCATGATATATTTAACTCTTTCCATGAATTTGAATATGAGCACTTTGTGTTTTTGGTAGACAACATGCATGAATCAGTTAGTAAAGATCAGTTTCAGTTTGATGTTGACATTCATGAGCATGCTGACATTCTTTTTCATAGTGAGCAAGAGGTTAAATTTATGCCCAGTTTTTACTTGTGCTATGGAAGTGAGGGTGATGATTATGTTTTGCCAAGTGATTCATTTTATGATGTGTATCTAATTGCTAAAACTGATACGAGTGACAATTTTAGTATACCTTATGAGGAAAGGAATGAAAATCAAGTATGTGATAGAGGTAAACAATTTTGCTGAAGTTTGGTGGCCCAAGGTGATCATATGTACATAGTAGTTGTAGTTGCTTCATGTTTTCAATAAAGCTATTCGAGAGAGTTTTTGTAGTCAGGTGTGTGGTCTGCTTTACCCAGATATCTGAAATCTTGCCATGCTTGCAAGGGGCATGCATCCCCAGACAGAGCCACTATTGGCGCTCAAAATTGAGTTCTCATTTTGAGTGTCTATTTGGAATTTTGAGTCAAATCAAGCCCCATAAATGCATGCATACCTAGTTGTACCTTTGAGGCCCTTGCGGTGTTTAATGTTTTTAACACCTTCCATTTAGCTTGTCCACATGTTCCATGCTGATAAACTATCATTCCGAGTCATTTGGCGAAGTTCTGTTTTGAGCAAATGTCAAATCTACATTTTTCACCACTGTCAAATAGCAACAGGAGGCCTTGTTTGCATCTAAATATCTTGCACCCAGAAATGTTTTGTGATTTACCACTTTGGGAATATCTAGTTTCCATACCAAAGAACCTATGTTTTAGATTTTGAGTCATTTCAAGATCGTTTGATCAGGTTTTGAATCCCTCAAAGTTGGTCAGTTACTGTTTCATGCTCTTGTGTAATTGTGCAAATTTTTGGGAAGCCCTGTTTGACGTGTTATAAATTTTAACCAGTTGACCAAAATGTTGAAATTCCTATTGCATTGCATTACAAACATCAGAGACTTGTTATGTTTCAAGTTTCAGCTTATGACGAATCCATTTGATTAGTTTTCAAATGCGATTCCAAACGTAATTTCTAAAGTTTTACTGGTGTTAGTATTTGCAGATTGTTTGGTATCCCTATTTGGGACATCATAACTTGAGATCTGTGATTGGTAAGATTGAATGGATTGTACCCCTATGTTTTCCTTTGAAAATACTCCAAGTGTGTCAGTTTTTAAGTCATGACGAATCCATTTGCACACTTTTCTGAGTCAATTCCATTTGCAAAAATTGATTTCTTGTCATTCTTTCCAGTCAATGAATCCAAGTAGCTCACTTTGACTGCTCACCAAATGAATCCTGTTATTCATCATGAGCCCAAATTGCAGATCCATAATGTCCTCATGATAGAGAACCAATGTCCTAGTTTTCATTCCCCCATGTATCCATTTGCCTAGTTTTCAAGGCCAAATCCAAACCTAGTTTATTACTTTCTAACATGTTTTCTTGCAGGTAGTTCTGAGAAGGTAACTTTGATAGCAAATATCTTTTGACCCCAAATTCATCATGAGATGAGATTCGACAGGGTGTAAGAATGCAGAACAAAGTATTAGTGTGCCAAGTTTCAGAGCCTAGTCAGAGGTTTGGGTTAGTTTTTAAGGCCAGTCAACGGACCTCCTGACATGAAATTCACAGTTTGCAAATTAGCGGTAAAATGGGCTTCAGTTGATTAATTAATGGTCGAACTTGGTTTTGATCAATTTAATGTGATCATAGATTAGTTTGCACTTCAGTTGCTCGAAAATGAATATTTTTTTAGCCAGACCCACTTTGGGGTCTGATTAATTACTTCAAAATGATGGATTGATTTGAAAATCATAAGAGTGTTACATCTAACAAAAGTTCTTTTGTGGTATTGTAATGAATTACGATATTTCTTTGCAAAGCTCTTGACTTAAAGCACCTCCAGGTTTTGTATTGGGAATGGTCTTTGGGTACTTGGTTACACTGTGTATCAGATAATGTCAGGTATATTATCCTTTAAAGATGATTAGTGAGTGGGTCATATTCCAAATGGTGATGGATATGAAATTTAAATTTCTTGATTACTTTTCTCCTAGAGAAACATACCTTGTTGATGGTCTATTGGACATGGACCCTTGCAAGAGGCTTGGTACTAGCCCTAATGATTATGTTTCTTCAAAGAGTCATATTTCTTCAAGGAAGCCGGCAGGCAGCCAACAATTAAAAGAGGAAATGTCTATAAAAGAAGCCATGTCCCTCGAGGTTTCATTTAGTTTTTTGTGTCTCTGAATGTATTTCGTGTGAGGGATATTTAATAGCCTACTAGAGCCTATCATAGTGTTCGCAGTTTTCTCTAGGTAATACCATCAGGGTTCTAGTTTTTCACCGTTAAACCATTCATGGTTCTAGTTTGTTGGAGAAAATTGTGCTCATTGTTGTGATACCAGAGTTTTTAATCCATTTCTTCACGCATTCCCAATACTGAGACATTATTTCTTTCAACATTTTCTCTCTTGTATGAACAACATTAGGAAGGTTAATATAGATAGTTCAGATCTGTTAGGTGTTTTTTGTGTTTTCATTTCATGCATATGAATGTATAATTTCAAGGAAGTTAATACAAAGAATAGCAGATGGTTGAGTTTCATCTTGAATCCTGTCTCCTTCATCAGTGATCTTCAATGTTTTATAATCTTTTTCATAGAGCTTAGGTTGTAGTTGCAGTCCCTTCAGGCTATATGTTATTTCATTATTGCTTGTGACTCAAACGGTTACGTAAATGCTTCAAGGAAATCAACAGGGTTGTAAGGTTACTGATGGGGATATCATGTAAGAATGAGGTTTAAATTGAATATTGATGTCTATTTACAAGTTGAATAGATAGATCAGATATCTAAAGATACACATATGTCTTAGATATTCATATGTATGTTTGTGATTCATGGATTTGCCCAATGGTTAAGGCACTGATTAGTTATAGGATCATTAGGTCTTATTGCTGCATATGAGGGGTCTGATGAAATCAACATTATTAATCAAACATGTTTTACCCTTTTATGTTGAAGAGCTATCAAAGTTTAACCCTCACTCAACTTGTGCATTTCATAGAGTTGTAGTTAGCTATTGCACTTCTTTGTTACTGCATAAGGCTTTAGGAGATATAAGGGGTGTTCATCTGCTTAATAGATTTAGGGATATGTTTTTGCTCTAGTATGGTATCAATTGAATCTGAGGTCCACCCACCTAGGTCTTGCAGAGCCTGAAGTAGAAGAAGGGTCTAGCCTTATAGTTGGCCCAGTGTCTAAAATGGCATGTTGAAAATGAGAGCTAGCTGCCCCTAGATATGTCATATTCTCATTGGGATAATTGAAAACACTCCAACATTTTCAAACACCAACATATACTACTAGATTGGGGTACACCAATATTGAGGAAGGAGAATCATCTAAAAGTGGTGAACAAAGAAGATAAAAAGGTAAGAACTACAAACAAACTTGTCATAATTGTGGAGAGTTAGCTAATACAGCAAATGTTTGCAAGAGCAAGAATGCAAATGAGAACCCTAAGCATAAATTTATGGGTTACTATCATAAGTACAACAAGCAAGGACATTAGGCACGTGAATGCAAGACCAAGACTATAAGAACACAACGATTTGAAGGATAATCTCATTATTGTCAGAAGTATGGACATAAAGCATATGAATTTAGATCTAATTCCCAGTGAACATCAAACAAGTAGACAAAGGGAAAACACAATGGAAAACCCTACAATTGGGATTAAAATACAAGGTATAGTTGTCACTATTTTAAAGAGTATGAACATGTTGCTAAGAATCACATTAGAACACATTCTAAAGTGACTACAATAGATGGTTGAGTCAAACTACATGTTTTAGCTATTTGAAGACTGGTCACTATTGAGTTGTCATTTTGCACGATGCTTAACAACAGGAATTCTTTCAAACTCCTCTCTTGGAAAGCTAATCTAAGGATCAACTCCAAGGTTCTAGGTGATCTTGTAACCTACTAGAATATGCTTAGTTGAAGATAAATGTGAATTTTCATGAGAAGGCCTTCACTGGTTTGAACCAATTTTGAATCAAATGACCTATCTGCTTGCTGTTTCAAAATTAACCACAAAAAAAGATATGTTTTTGAAATTTTCTATTTTTCAAATGAATGCAATCTAACAATGCAACTATATGAATTCCTAAATTAACAAGGGGTTAACAAAGAAAATAATGAGTACTTTAAAGAAAATAATGTGAAAGTAAAATCCTAATGGACATAAGCTACAAAAATGACATGTTTGCTAGTTAAGCCTTTGAAGCAATTGGTAGGTAACCAATGAAAGTAGGAGTAGCACTTCATTGATTTCATTGATGTAATCGCCCATGGGAAACTTGATAACCATATTATGTTTCACTCCTCATCAAATCACAAGGCCACAAAAAGTGTGCTCATGTGTGACAAAGAGTTATGTAGGTACAATTTGGTGATTTCTTCTCGAGCCAAGTATGTTAGCAGAATTTGTAAAAACGTGATTTCTTCTCGAGCTAGGTACATCAGTAGAATTTGTAAAACTATCACAAACATTGAAACTAAAAGATTGCACAACCAAAAAAAAAGCAATAAACTTTTGGCTCAATCACAATTCCATGAACATAAATTTACAAAACAATGACACATTTAAGCAAGAATCACTACACTCCAAATGCAAGCACCAAAAGCATAATTTTATCGCAAAATAATGGTGGCCCAAATTACATATTACAATGGAGTATTTATAAGAAATCATCTCCTCAATTTGTGTTGAGAGTGAGAGACATCTTCATGCAATAATATGCTTTTAATTTAATAAAAAAAACTAATTATATAAAAAATAAAAAACTAATTGGTACTTACTAGGACTCCATCCATTTTATATTCATTAATTGGATGCATGAGTCTTTACATGTCATAGAACAAAGAATTTATGAGAGCAAAAAGAATAAGAAAGCCTTCAGTCGAAGTAGAAGTGTCTAGAAATGTCAAAAATAGAAGTTGATCCTTCACTAGGCATCTATTAGAGTTAAACTACTGCCAGAATGTGTTTTTGATGCATGGAAAGCTCTATTTTTGGAACTAGCAATTAACTGTTGGTGCACCTCTAGAAAAGTGCACTAGTTCACTTGCATACTTGTGCACCTACACACCTCAAAAGAAGCACAATTTCTCAAAATAGTGCACATGCGTACCTATGGACCTGCACACCTCAGAAGAAGCATAGTTTCTCAGAATAGCATACCTACACACCTATGTACCTATGCACCTATGTACTTGTACACCTTAATGGTCCAAAAATAAAAAATTTCACCAAGTGTCAAAAATTAAATTTTGGCTTCTGGGTTTTGCTCAAATGGGTTTTAAATCACTATAGTGTACTTATTTTCCCCCTTTTGACGATTTATACCTTTCTTATAGCCAAAAGATTCCATACATTTGAACTCCTTCTGCTTCTTCTATCTAAAATCTAAGAAAACCATGTTGAATCTTGTCATTAATATTTGTATAAGATGAGGAACTTGCTTTGGTTATGTGTCCAATCTTTTTATCTTTGATCTTTTTCTTCTCTCCAACTACCTTGTCCTTCTCAGTGAGAGACCAGGTGATCCAGATTATCCAAAATGATCAAATGTTTGAAACATTTTTACAAGATTTCCTAGGCATTTTTAAATGGCTTTTTTAGAGGTCTTCTACTCAAAATTTCAAGTTGAAACTTTCATTAGTCCCTAAAAGGCTCACTATTTTAGGGACTGAAAATTATATTTTTAGTTCTTTCCAATGGTGTAAGCAGTTTTGAATTCTAAGCTCTAGGTCAAAAGTTATGACCCCGACAAGTTGAGGATGCCCTTTGATCTACACAAAAATGTAAACATTAATCCAGAGAGTTGAAATGCTTAATTAAGAAAAATCCTAATAACGACAAGAAACAACCCAAAAACCTTAAGTATCAAGAACACCTTAAAACCCTAATTTTACCCCTCAAATGCAAAGAAAAGGACATACCTAGCACACCTAACAAGTGCACCTAGTGTGCCTTTCATAAATTTTAACATATGGGTCTATAGAAATGAACCTCATGGGGTGCACTGATGCACACCCTATGTTGACTTAAGCACATACCAAAAAAATGAATACTAAAGTGCACAATAGGCGCACCTCATTAGATGCACTACTATGCACCTTAACTCAAAGTTTTAACATTGTTCCATTACTTGAGTGCAGATAGGGGAGGTAGTGATGGGGTGGTTCACACATTTTTTGGTGTGATGATGCGATGAGGAGAGGTAGAGGAAGTAAGAATAAGAAGAGTGGGAGTAAGGCGGTGTGTAGCTACACTATTGTGCATTTACCTATAATGAGCGCCCCTTTTATGTGTTTTGGTGCATTAGTGCACTTGGGTAGGTGCATTGGTGCACCTTTTTGCTTTGCAAAAAGACTTATCTCCTTTGATGATGAAATCCAGACTTTGGGTTTTTTGAACTAGGACTAGTATCTGACCAAAAACACTAGAAAAAAGACTCAAACCTTGGACTAGGGATCCAAAAAGCCAAAAAAAAATACTATTGGGTCCTCATTTCTAGGAAAAATGAGGTATGCATTATGAAATCACAATAGTCACATCAACATGAACTATTCAACAAGGTCAAAAGAACCTAGTAGTGAACTCAACAAAGGCAAAGAGAACTTTGATGTTAAGAAAATCAATGTGTAGATGAACAAGACATGGAAGAAAAAGGAAGATTGCAACACATCAAGTTCAGATGAGGTCACTTCATCCAATGGATCAGGTGATCATGTCACCCCCAACTAGCCAATCAAAAGGTATGTTGGACTAATATTTAAATGATATATTTCACATCAGTTCCAAGAATATAATTTCTGAAAAGATAATATATGCATGAATTAAGATACAATTTATTGGTTAGAACCTAGAAGAAATATATAATTTTTATTGGTTTCATGTTTTTTTTGAGTGGAAATGAAATTTCACTTGATGTCAAGCTATCAAAGGTGATAGTATTGGCCAATCTTGTTGTGGTTTTTGAGCATAGAAGAAATCATGTGTAACCTGAGTGAGTTGAAATTTCTATCATAGTTGAGCTTATGGTTGCGTAAGCACTAAGAATTTATTGTCAAGTTATAAGGGTTAAATGGTAGATTTTCAACTCATTTACATTCATTTGAGATCAAAGAGAGCACAAAGAGCATAAGAAAAACTAAGGAAAAGGATTCAAGCATTTGTGAACTAGATTCAGCTTCTACTCATCACCAATCATTGGATTCATATGGTATTTATCATGTGTCGAGTTACAATGTCTAAATTATTGCAAACCTTATTTATTTGATATGGCATCTAGTTCTTCTACTATTTTCAGGAAGGAAGGAAAAAGAGGTTTTGAATTTTCAATAAAGAAGCAATGAGATTAAACAACCACCCTTCCAAGCTATTCCTGAGATTGCATACAAGGGAGATCCAACTAGTGCATTATCGATGATACCACCACAAGTTTTGATGATACAAGATGTAAGATGTTGCTACAATTGTAAGGTTGGAAATATTGGAGACATGGAAATTGGAGATTTTTATGGAAAACTATGTGTTGATGGAGTGTTGAAGGAGGAAAATAAAATTATTGAGAGAAAAGGGTTAACTTGTGCCCTATATTTTCCAAATGTATTAAAAGAAAAATGGATTAAGATAGTACTAAGCATAGTACATGATCACTCTGTATGGTTGGAAAATGGCCCTAACAAGATCACAAAATGGATCATTCAATGAGTAATATTTTACCTTACCCTAGATAGACCCAAGACCATGTGAAGTGATGCTAAGGAAGTAATTCAAAAGAATACAAGGGTTGTATGGAACAAAAGAGGGATGACAATAGACACAATTTGAAATCCCCTAATTGCATTTGCAGTTAGAATAACTACTCATAAGTTCTTTCAATCTATTAGATTAAGTAGTGTGTCTTGTGTTGGTGTTTGAAAATGCTAGAGGGTTTTCTATTATCCCACTAAGAAATTAACACATCTAGGGGCAGCTAACTCCCATTATAAACATGTCATTTCTGACAATAGGCCAACTATAAGGCATGACCCTTCTTCTTCTTCAGGCTCTGCTAAACCTAGGTGGGTAGACTTGAGATTCAAATGATACCATACCAGTGCCAAACATATCCTTGAATATACTAAGCAGATTGAAACCCCTTATATCTCCTAATAACTTAATGCAATGACAAAGATCTACAACAGCTGAATGAAAATCTATTGAATGCACAAGCTGAGTGAGGGTTTGACTATTCTAGCTCTTCAACATAAAATGTAAAGATGATTTGAATTTGATTTGATTTTATGTGGGTGGGGGAAAGTGGATGAAAACCAAGTATGAATCAACAACTTAATCACCCTGTATCTGATCAGTGCCTGATCCATTGGGCAAACTTATGAATCTCCCTCATGCATTTTAGATATTTGATACTAATTTATATATTCAAATATATGATCTATCTATTTACCTTGTAAATAGACATCAATGTTCAACTTAAATCTCATTCTTATCTGATATCCTTCTCAATAAATCTGCAACCCTATTGAATCTATGAAGCATTTACACAATTCCTTGAATTATCAGCAATAATGAAAGAACATAAACCTTAAGGGACTGCAACTATGACCTAGGCTCTTTGTTCAAAGATCATAAAACATTACAACTCACTGAGAATGGAGACAAGATTCAAACTAAAACTTCACATTTTTTGTTCTTTGTATTGATTTCTTTGAAAATAATACATGAAAATGCATGAAATGAACTCATAAGTTACCTAATAAACTAGACTGTATAATAACAAATGCTATCATACAAGAGAGAAAATGGCAGGAATGAGAAGTTGATGGGATGGGAAGGGGGTATCACAGCCAAAGCATAGCTTCATGGTCTAGAACCAACACATCCCAGATCTTCCATTCAGAATTCATCAATTTCGAGGCCAATTCTACCAAGTGTTTCCATTCTAGAGACTTTTCAAATTTTCCAACCCTAACAAAAGAGAAGAAGAAAGCATAAATACAGAGGAAGAAATTCTCGGATTCATTATGCAACTGACATGTGTCCCTTTAGAATTCCTTCCCAAGAAGATCAAAAGATTCTCTCTACCTTCTCTGAAAATCAAATTCCATGATTCTGGCTCTTAGAAGCATAGATAAAATCAGATATTTGGTGATGAGAATGCAACTGATTTCTGATGTTAAAATGAGTCACCAAGTAAAAGTAAAAGTTAGTTTAATATGACTTCAAGAAGCCAATAAAATATTTAAGAATTGATTTTCTTCATTTTTAGGCTTTAAAAGATCCTCAAAACTGCCCTGCAACCAACTCTGACGCTTCATGATCAAATCTGCTCATTCCACTGAGAAAGCCTTGGGGATCAAAAAATGGCTTATAGCTCGAACTAGTGAGAACCTGTGCACAAATCAACTTCATAAATGAAAAATTCAGCTCTTCCTAGTTTTTATGGTATATTAGAGCATCTATTTTGGATTAAAAACACTCTAGATATGGTCCTCTAAAGTTTTCATACCTGTGCTCTGAGTCTTATTCATAACTCCATGGCATATTTTGCAAAGATTTAAAAATTTATAAGGATTGAACTATATCAAAATTCAAACATTCATTTAAATGACCCACTGATAGAAAGAATATAAAATACATTTTATATTTGATATCATTTATTTTTTCTTGCCTTTTTAATCTAGGGTCAAACTTCTATTGACCAATCTCGCCACATGTTGCTTTATGATTGGCTGACTTTTTGTAGTGCCACGTGTCACATTCTAACTGGACATCCTCATCAGCACCATGTGTCATCTTCTCACTACTTTGACATGTTATCTTCCCTGCATCTTTCTTATAGCGAGTTAATGAGAACCCGCAGATCTACCATGTGGCACGATCTGGTGTATCTGCTAAACTTGCTCTCCACATCATATTACCTCAAAATTCATGCCATGTGTTGATTTTTCATTGGTTGTGACTATTCAACTATTGCCACATGGAATTTCACAATTTGTTGCTCGACTTGCATAGTCATTGCTTCATCATCATCTGCTCTGGGCCCAAGAACACATGTTAGTGCCACCTCCACCCTCGCTATGTCACCATAGTTAACTAGTGAGCACTTTTTGTGGGTGAGATAGCGACACTCGTTCGATTAGGACACATGTCAAAATCTTTCACACCTTCGTCACATCAACATTAATGCACTTTCATTCAAAATTTGGCCTGTGTCATGATGAAGTCACCTCCAGCTAGCATTTGGGTCGAGTCTCACGTCGGCTTTGCTTTCAAAAAAGCCACATGTCTTATAGACATGATCACCTATGCATGGAATTGTATTTAAATTGCAAAATATTTCCCTACACAAGCTATGTGGGATTAAATGCTTCTTTCTCCAAACACCCATGGCTTCCTTTTATCTATAGGTTTCCTTTCAAAATTATGAGCTCTCCTCATGTGAAGCTCTTTTTGGTGCATGAGTATCTTCATTTCCATGCCTGCGACTTTCATGGGCATGCTTCTCCTTCCACTACACTAACTTGCCTTACAAATGCCTTTACCTGGCATCTTCTTCTTTAACAGGCCTGTGCTAAGCCTTTTTAATTCTGCTCTGTGGCTTGGCTCGATATGGAGAGTCCCTTTCAAATCAAAACATTGGCCTTTGCATTTTCATAGCCGTAGCCTCCTCCAAAATTGCATTGGTATTCCTTTTCATGGTGTTGGCTAGGATGATTCTTTGCGTGAGCTTCTTGTATATGTTGATTTCTCCTTTTACAGTATGGGATTCATACTTTTCAATGTGTGCGGTGCTATCAATTAAAAAAACAATGCTTTCTTTTTAATTGCATGTTCCAGCTCCTTTTCATCTGATTCTTGGGTCTCTGGCCTAAATGATGTGTTGTGCGCTCCTTTTTAATAACTGGCAGTTTGAGTGTACTGCATGCATGTTTGGCTATATTTTTGCATTAGCTAGCTCCACTAAAATGACTTCCTTACTTCAACATCTATGTGGAACTCCCTTTCTAAACCTCTGAAAATCGGTTCAAATCTTCTCCCTGGCATGGGACAGTGGTCTTCTCTATTCTTTTTACATGGAGTTGCTCCTTTAAAAATGTCATGTGAGACTCTATACTATGGATCTTCCTTGCAATGGACTGATTGTGGATTTCCTTGCCAAATCATAGGTTTTCTATTTCAGAAATGTGAGTGTCTTTTGTTTATATCCTTTGGCATGGGTTTGACTTGCAACGTTGAGCAGCTTTGGATGTGTGTGGAGACTTTTTCTTACTTTTCACCATTCATTTCCAACTTGGTGTGCTCTTTCCATGCACTTTCCATTGCCCTTTTTTTTCTTTCTAGCTTTGACTGCGTCTTTAGTAAAGTCAAATTTAAATTCAATAAATAACTCCTTTATTTGCTAATGTTTGTTTTGCTCTATGTATGGGCGGTTTCCATGGGCATGGGTGTTTTTTTTTCTACTACAAAATGAACTTCCACTCAGCTCCCCTATTTTATACACTGGTTTCTCCTCCTCAATACACATCATGACGCTAGGTCTCATGCTCATATTGGGCAATTTTACTTTGCCTCCGCTCATGGATGCTTTATATTGCTAAAAATGTGGAGCTCCATTATTTGCATTGTGTGATCATAATTTCCTTAACAATTCCCCAAATGTCTTAGCAAGCTCTCTCTTCATGCACAAGGATATTCAAACTCCTCATGCCACCTTTTCTATTTTGTATTTTTCACATCAGATCCACCATGTGCTCTTTTTTTAAAAGATAACTTGATACCACCATGATTCTCCTTGTCAACTAACCTAATGCCTGTGGTATCATTTTTCTTATCTTTAGTATGGAAATTAATAGTTTTGTTTGACTGAATGTCACTCAAATGATTGCTACATTGCAACTTATCTTCAAGACCATTGGTGGAATTACCCAGACAAGAATCCATTACATTTCTGGATTACATTGCATCCACCAACTTTGAGAAATTTTTTTATCAATACATTTGTTATTAATCAAATCTAACACCATTTTTATTGATTCCAATGTCAATATCCAAGGCTAATTGACTATAGTGCTCCCACCATTGCCAACCATTGCACCTGAATTTCAATCATTTATCGTCAGGTGTATTTCGTCATACATCCCTTTGATGTATCATGACAATATGCATATATCAAAACCTTATAAAATCAATGCCATCATAATCAATCCATTTAAAACATCATTAATCCTCTCAAGTGTCGTAAATATGGTGACATTAGTCAGGCCCTAAAGTGGGTCCAGCTAAAAAAGAATTTTGTTTTCAAACACCTAAACTTTCAAACTAATCAATTGAACACTTGATTCCAACTAGAAATAATCTATGTCATTAATTTGACTTTTAAAATTCATTTGACATCATTCTGCAATTTTTTGACTTAGTGCCAGGAGGTCCTTCAATTGGCCTTAAAAAATAACCAAATCGCCTGATCGAGCTCTGAAAACTAGCACACTGATTCAATGTTCCACACACTCTTACCCCATCAGATCTCATCTCTTGACAAATTCAGGGTCAAAAGATATTGACCATCAAAGTTGGCCTCCCAGAATTACCTGCAAGTAGACATGTCAGAAAATAATAAATCTCGTTCGGATTTGGCTTTGAAAATTGGGCAAATAAGCACATGGGGAAATGAAAACTGGTGTGTTGGTTCTCTATCATAAGGAAATTATGAATCTAGGATTTGGGCTCATGACGAATAACAAGAATCATTTGGTGAGTGGTCAAAGTGAGCTACTTGGATTTTGTAGATTGAAACAAATGATAGAAAACATTTTTTGCCAATGGAATTGACTTGGAAAAGTGTGCAAACGGACTCATCATGACCTGAAAATTGACACACTTAGAAAATTTTCAAAGGACAACACAATGGTATAATCCATTCAACCTCACCTATCACAAATCTCAAGTTATAACATCTCGAACAGGGGTCCTGACAAATCTGCAAATGCTGACACCGGTAAAAAGATAAAAATTGTGTTTGGAATCACGTTTGAAAACTGATCAAATGGGTTCTTCAAGACTTAAAAATTGAAACATAACAAGTCTATGATATCTACAATGCAAAACAAAAGTAATTTTATCATTTTGATCAACTGGTCAAAATTTATAGCACATCAAATAGGGCTTCCTAGAATTGTGTGCAAAGTGCAACTACATGAAAACAGTAACTAACCAACTTTGAGGGATTCAAAACCTAGTAAAAAAGACTTGAAATGACTCAAAATATGAAACATAGGTTATTAGTTATGAAAATTAGATACTCCTAAAGTGGTAAGTCATGACACAATTCTGGGTGCAAGATATTCAATAGAAAACATAGCCTCTTATCGCTGTTTGACACAGGTGAAAATGCAAATTTGAAACTAGCTCAAAATGAGACTTCACGGAATGGCTCGGAATGTTAGTTTAACTTCATGGAATGAGTGGATAGGCTGAATGAAGAGTGTTAGAAACATTAAACATCATTTATGCATTAACTCAATAGCGGGTTACATAGGCTTCACAAAGCATTTATAGGCCTGATTTTTCTCAAATTTTTTGAAATGTGACTAAAAATGAAGCATGCAATTTTTAGTCCCAACATCTTGTATGGCTGTGGATTTGGGCTACAAGATAGTGAAGAAGGATCACTCTTATGACCTTTTTGAGTTACAACTCCAATAGTTATCAAAAAACTTGGGAGCCATAAGAAAGACAAAGAGTGCACAAATAAATTCAGCTCATTATTGGTTTGCATATTCTTTTATGTGCAAAATACATTTCCTTGATTTGGAAAAGTTAGTTGAAAAAATAATAGGTCAATTGTAGTTCAAATTGGAGAGTTCATAGAGCAACTTGGGGATAACTTTGAGCCAATCACGACAAGCCATTTTGAATATTTTAAGAAGCCTATGAAGTAGAGACTGAGGATAATAGCATCACTAGTAGAGAAATATTATGATGATGTTTGTTTTCTAGTTAATGTTGATTTTACATATGTACAAGTAGTTGTTCCTAAGGACAAATGGCTTAGGCCATTTCCCTATGAGATTAATGTGGATGAGACATTAGTAGCCATCACAATACTATTAGTAGAGGAAGCAGACAAGAGTGCAATCTCATTTGGCAATTATGAGGAAGCCAAATCAAGAATGACATAGATTTGAAGATAGCTTTTATGATGTGAAAAGGTGTTAGATAATATATTTTCTCTACACACAAAGCTTTGTGGTGTGAACTTATTTACACAAGAAGCATAGAGGGCTATTGATCAATTGCAAGAAATCTTAAATACAACAATTAATATTCTTAAGTTGTCTCTTGGTCATAGTTAGACTTATTTTCAAAGACTGTTATCTAATCAAGGTTAGCTAGCTACATTACAAACACAAGATACAAATACTAGGTTTACCGTGATAAATATTCAAGCCATATTGACCCCACACATGGAGGTGTTGCGAAAGGAACTAGCCTTTACAAAAACTTTGATGAAGAAATATTCTCTTCTTTCTACTCATGAAGGCCTAGTAGACCTTTCTGCCAAGCTAGATGTTAAAATTCAATCTCTAGAGGTGGCATGAAACAATTGGGATGCATCACTTAATATTATAATGGAGGTCCATCAAACATTTTGGGACAAACACACTATTCATGTACCACCCGTGACATAAGTGTCAAAAAAGGGTGATATTGAAGAAAACAAGAGAATACCCAAATGGGGAGTATATGCAAATGTAATACCCCAAAATTGGCACATTTCCATGTTAACCAATTCTAGTTTATTCAATTATTTCTAAGTCCTATTGTACTAGGAAATATTGATTCTGATACTCTCTACTTGACCTAAGTGTCAAATACAGAAAATCCTAATCTGCATTAATCACACTCCTTATTTAATTACTAAGTATCGACTCAAATTAGCTACATTAAACCTATTGATTTAATTTAATTTAATTATAAGTGTTCATATTTTAATTAAATTAAATTACTTCTTTAGCTAATGTACAAAGAAATCAAATGTATTTAATTTATTAATGCCCTCATTTTAATTATTGAATTTAATTATTCAATTAATTAAAGTTTATGTATTTATGAGGTCACATCTTATTTTATTAAATTAAATATCTTCGCCAAAATCCTCTCTTTAGTTTAGAAATGGAAATTCTAAGTGAACTAGAACTTGAAATGGAATTTATTCAATTAACTCTTACTCATACTCAAAAGAGAATTAGTTAAGACTCCATCACACTCAAATCTAAAATATTTAACTACATCTACAAATCTCATTTCCAATCTCAATCGTCTATTCTACTTGATATTGACCGTTGATCAATTTTTGGGATTCTATTTAAGAAGCCTTCAATTCTTCATTACAAAGGTTGAGTTAATTATGCATCAAATCTATGCTGGAATATTTACTCATTTGCTCATACATCCATAGTTTAATTTCTTGCAGTTTAATCTCATATTGGCTTGATATGCATTCATATAGCATAATATGCTCTTTTATATCTTAGATTGATATTTATTTCATTTAGCTTTAAATATATCATTCTCATATAGCTTATCAAATCCTTCATACTAGAGGTTTGGTTGCCAGCTTTTCATTCTAAGAGCAAGGGCAAAATCCATCTAGTTAGGAGGCAACAGGTGGACTTCTTGAATAGTTTTAGATGAACAAGTCAATGTTCATTCCAAGATGATTTTTCATACAATGACCATGTTGAAGTATGGTTGATTACAGGCCACATTTGATGTATACATTTCTGGTGCCCAACGTGGGCCCAAGAAATCAATTTTTTTGGCCTCATTTATTCTATTTTTCTACATTTTTAATCACTTCGACATTGTTGTCCATGCAATTTTCCAACCTCATGTGAGAAATCTCATTTTCATGTGAAGAACTAAAGATTTCACCCCTTTCATGACACTTCCTTGTGCAAAAAAGTGTACAAATGTGTGGTTTCTCATGAAATACACATCATTTTCTTGTGTGTCCCCGTGCATGATTTCGCACAAAATTTTGCATCAACACATGCAAATTCAGTTTTAAGAACTCATTTTCATCATTATGTTTTGACTAATAATGTTCCCTAAAGCATTTTCTTTCTAATTTTTGGTTTTCAAATAGCTTGTTAGTGGTTTGCAAGATGCTCATCAAAGACACCTTATCAAAAAACTTGAAACATGTACTAATTATGTGATTGTAGGACATTTTTCAAAGATATGCATGTCGAAGACTCATTTCAAACCCACTTAAATTTCATGTCTTCTTTAATTTCTTTTCACACTAAAAATAAATATGGCTTGTGAGCTTTGTAGGGTGCAAGACAGAGGAATACAGAATTATGCTCTTTGCTACTTGGAAGTGATGCCCAAGAGAAAATTAGAAACCTAGATGTCATTGAAAGATGGTACTCAAGGGAAGCAAAAAAGTTAGTGGTTCTCATGTATGAGTCTTTTTCTATGAAGGGATGATAATTTCTTTTTAGGGAATCAAAATCTTCACAAAGGACAAGTCTAGATTGATTAAGCTAACTCAGTGATTAACATTTCTTGCATGTTTGGGAAAGGTAACAAGGTAGAGGATTATTCTCCTTCCCCTTGATGGAAATTAGAAAATTGGACCCTTAGATTCAAACCACCCATCTGAGTCAACCTTTAGAGGGTCTGCCAAAGCGATACAACCTCCAGGAATGACCCAAGTGAGCACACTCCTTTCGCTAGAAATTCCAACTCACTATAATAACGAAGCTGTTTAGAGAAAAATACTTAAAGCCATATTAGTTTCCTCTTCTTCATTCTGATATCGCATATCAAGAAGGGGCTTTCTAAACTACACTGGCCGGTGCCAACCCTAGTCTTGCTAGTCAAGTATGTGCACTTATAGATCATGGTGTGGGCTACTAGCCTCAACTTTAGTCGCGAAGCCACTAGGGATTAATATGAATGGAAGCAAGGAAAAAACCTCTTAGTTAGTTTCTACCTGGTTCACCTTTGAAAGGGGGCATAATCTTTGTGCAAGGAGGGGGAAGAATCTCTCTTGTAGATTCTCACCATAGGCATGTATCTGGGTGTTGGAAGGTGGTATATGCATTTTACCCCTACCACAAGGGTTTTCATTTAGCGTATATGTTAGTGATCCCTTGGAATACACCAAAAACATAGGCAACCTGTAGTGGGATAACACAACTGTGTGAGGTGAACATATGCACATAAGTTGTGAGACAAATATTTTTCCTTCTCTACCATTTTTGGTTTTAGGGATAAAATGTGTTTTTTTTGGGTCTTTAACCTTTTCCAAATCTATCAAACAAACAAAAGTTCAAGACTCCCCTATGCCTCCAAGTTGCTTTGTCCTTGATTGGATTGTTTGCAACTACTACTTGCTTCCTGTGTCTATTTGAAAATAACTATCTTTTTGTAAACCAAAATGCTATCCAAAAACTTGAAAACTATCTTGATATCTATCTAAAATCTATAAAACACAATCAACCATATGTCTAGAACTATCCAAAATCTTGAAAATCTCTTCAAAATCCAATCAAAAATTGTTAGTCTATCTAGATTCATGCACCCAGTTCTATGAAATTTTGCATGAGAAAAAATCTTGTCAACACTTCCTTGTACAAATCTAAGAAAATCCTTATATGGGTCAATATGGATCTCCACATGAGATTTTTCTAAATAGTATCCTTTATGCTAAAACTTTATCTTTTTATTGGTTTGTCATTTCCTCACGTGGCTCTGTGCAAGTCCTCATGCGAGAAACTTGGTCAAAATTTGTTTTTTTAAATCTTTGTGTCCTTCCTTGTGTTTCCTCATGTAGTTCCTTGAGTATCTTTGGATGGGATATTGTCCTCAAAACTATCAACTTATTCTGTCAAAGTTATCTAAGCTCTAAGTCTAATCTATATTTTCAACATTTACCAATTCTCTATCTACAAAAACTAGTCTTGTCACTTGTCTATCTTGTTCTTGTCCTTTCATTTTTGTCATACTTTGTGTCATGATAGTCATAATATTTGGCTATTCTAGACATTAATTAGATGACTCATACCTAAGTATACAACACTCTTATCTTTGTTTTTTGAGACTACATTCTAGTGTGGTCCTTGTCTATGATTGTGGCAATAAGAAGCGAAAACATGTTTTATCCCCTAGGCTTAGATGAGGTAGAGCTAGTTGTCATAATCATGGTAGAGGTTGTTTTTCAATATATATATGGTCGATGTCTAGTTCATCTAGTGAGGAGTCTTCACAATCTCCTTCACTTGTCAGATCACATCAGGTTCATAGAACGTTTTCCATAAACTTACAAGAAACTAGGAACCCCTTGTATCAAGAGGATGCTAAAACTAAAAAAGGTCATACATCTTCAAACAATATAAATAAATTCTTGTTTAGGAAATCATTTCAACCAACATACATTGAAACTTATCACATCTCTACAATGGTTGATCAAGAACCAGATTATGGAGAACATAGTAGAGAACAAGATCAACACAAGAATGAAAGACATAAGGAACCTTTTACTGATGAGAATGAGGAAGAGGTAGAAATAATTCTCAAACATATCAAAAATTTTCATAAGGAAAAAAACTTCTAGAATTTCATAAAAATATTGCTTAAAGAAGAGAAAGAGAAATACTTTCTCAAACTTGCTCAAGAGGGAACCAAGATACCTCATCACTTTAACGTTGAAACAATCATTACACCTGAAGAGGAAACCAAAATTTCTAAGTTGAAAAAATAACTAAAGTTCATGAAATAATAGTTAGCCCAAATGAGGTTTGATAAGGAAAAACCCACAAAAACCTACAGCCTAGACTCTCCCTGTCCATTTCCTTTTAACAAGAGTATAGACATGCCTCCTTTTCCAAGAGGAGTTGAGTTACCTAAGTACGATAAATACTTTGGAAATTCCAATCCCCAAGATCATTTGTGAAAATTCAATGCCTTTTCTATGGAATTTATGCATAATTAGACATATCTCATGCATCTATTCTCAAAAAGTCTGGGTGGTAAGGCTATGGAGTGGTTTTCACTATTGCCTGCTAGTATCAAAATATTCGATGAGATTACTAACCTATTTTTCCAATAGTAGTCTTACAAAAAACAACACCTAGTTAACATTTGAGACTTGTGTAACCTTAACCAAAAAGTTGGGGAATCTTTTCTTACATTCCTTCAAAGATGGAGACAACTTTACACCAAATACTCACGTAAAATCCTTGAAACAAAAAAACTTGATATCTTTATGGAAAATCTTCTACCTAATTTTGGGTATAGAGTTCAACTTCAAGGTCCACACAACTTCAAATACATGGTTACACAAGCTATCTAGATAGAGGAATTCATGGTAAACAAGGGTGAACTAACCCTTCAAAAGGACACCAAACAAGAGTCAACCTCTAATAAGGACAATCCAAGTATGTGAACAAAAATTGAGAAGTTGTGCATGATAGATTTGTTGAAAACATTACTCCTAAACCTACTAAGGAAAATTTTAATCTTACATACAATCTCAAAGCATCCAATAATGTTGAGAAACCTCCTTCTGACAAGAAAAAGTTTGGGAAAAAATTGAAGAACTCATCTTGGGTCACACACCCAAAACGAGAATATACACCTCTTGGTGAACCTTTGGATGTGGTCTACAGGACCTTGCTACCAAAAAAACTCATTTCTCCATTGGAAAACTCTCATCCTTATGATCTCCAACCATGACCACCATGGTGGAATGACATTTCATTTTACAAATACCACCAAAACAAAGGTCACAAAACTAGCGACTGCATTAACTTGGGTCACAAAGTCCAAGACCTAATTGATGATGGTGACATTGTTGTGGATGGATGTAACAAGAACTTGGAGCACAAGGCTTTCAAAGATCCATTCGCACACTATGAAAAGGGACAAATCTCAAAACAAAAATCTCATAAAAAGATCAGCTATATGTAATCTAATGATGATGATGATGAGATAGTCAACATGGTTGAACTGGTAGATGTTGAGTATAGTAATGTTATCACCATCAAGGGAAAACAAGAAAAAACTAAATCTAAGACACCATTTGTCTTAAGAGGCCCTACTTCTAACACATCTAACAATGAGCCATCACAATCTTGTGCCAATGCTATTACACATTCCTATGCCAAGTTAGTGTTCAAAGGTCCTATGTCTTTTTCTCTTGAGTTAGACAAACACAAAGACAAACCTCTTGCTGGTCCATCTGGCAAAGGAACAAAACTCACAACAACTTCTATGGCTACTACCTACAGTATCCTCAATCAATTACAATAAAAAATTCTCAAATCACAATCTTTTGATTGTTCAAAATCTCACTTGCTTATAGGTAGATTCCAAAAAAATCCCTCAATAAGGAAAATGTACATCAAGATCTTGATCTTGAGAGGTTTTGATCTATGGTAGGTCATCTGACCTCACCTTACTCTATGTCTTTCTCTAAGGAGGACAATAATTCACTGAGTCATCTACATAACCAACTTTTACACATTGAAGTCATGAAACACAAAAAATATATTCATAATGTGCTCATTGATAATGAAGCTAGTTTAAACATTATCTCTACTACTCTACTCAGACAATTGGACTATTTTGAAGAGTCTATTGAACCTCATTGCAAGATAACTATCAAAGCATATGATGAAGTCGAGCACAAATCCTTGGGTCTTATTGTGTTGCTTCTCTAGGTTGGTCTTGTAGAAAGGGATGTCACATGTCAGGTCCTAAACATTCCCTTATCTTACAATATTCTAGTAGGAAGACCATGGATACATGAGATGTGAGTTGTGCCTTCTACTTACCATCGATTCGTAAAGTTCCCATTTTACGGCTCTGAAGTCACTATACTTAAAAGTACTAGCTATACCTATAACATGCTAAAATCTACTAAAACATTTGTACCTACTAATAGGGAATTTAGTGATCATCATGATAATAAGCTAAAGCAAATCAAGTAGTCACTCAAGCTAAAAGAAATTGGAATTGGTGAATATTACATAGAACTAGTTCTCTTTGACATCTATTCTTGAGTCTCCCCATCATTATGGGAGACCATCTAAAGTGAATAAACCTTTTGTGTTGACACCTCAAACCAAGTATAATGGTACATTTTTCAAAGCTACTATACCTCTCAAAGAGGAATCTAAGAATAGATCTATTGTTGCATGGATATACAAAGTGGAAACTCTGGTTGACATCATAGAATACTCTCATGAAATTACTCCTAAAAAGTATGGTCCAATTCTTAAATTCATGAAATAATTTGGCTACAAGGGGATTGGTCCTATTGGATGCAACAAAAATGGTCTGATTGATCCTATCAAAGTGATAGCTAGAAGGAATCAAGATACAACCAGTCTAGGTTTCAAGAAGATTCCCTTCTATCTAGGGATTAACAAATTTATAATAGAACCTAAGAAATCACTTGAAAATGAGTCACAAACTAAGTTTGATGATCATGAAGGGAAAACTAACAATTAGGATCCTTATCCTTATCCCATTCCTGATGATCTTGCTTAATTCTTTGTTGAACTAGATGATTTTGTACCATGTGTTAGCACCATGGATGGTGATAGTGTGTCTTCTAATGATACTACTAATTCACATCATACCCAAAAAGAACAAGGAGAGTCTAGTCCTACTTTAAACATTGAGTACAATTGTAAAAGTCTAGATGATGAAGGAGAATTTGTCCCTATCACTATTGGGGAATTCTACATTATGTCACCATGCAACATAGATTCTTAAGAGTATGAATTCAACTCACTCTTTGAAAAAACTATAGACAAAGACATAGATCAAGTTCATGACTATGAAAATCTCCTCAAAGTAAATAATTCATCTAGGGTTAGGTCAGATGGGTCTTATCCAACTAGTGTTATCAAGTCTTTGATTAATGACATTTGAACTTAGAGGTATTCGAACACACTTGTAGACGAAGCTACTATAAGTCTCAAATTGCTTGTCTACACATTTGATGACTACACTATGAACACTATTGAACCCATCACATCTCTTTCAATAACATATCCTAAGCTCATAGACTGGAATCCTAATGCATCTAGTGAAGCCCGTACATTCCAAAATGACTATGCTCCTTTCTATTACTTAAACATTGTCAAACTTGTAATGTCTTCCACCAATGAATAGAGCATCAACATGAATGAAGTTGACTTCAAATATCTTAGTCATAGAATTAAAAAGAAATGAAATAAAAGGTCTGATGGTGAAAACCACATTCTGGCAGTGTCAGAACCCAAAATAGTAAAAAATAAAAGACATATCTCTGAGGCACCTAAAAATTAGATATTTGATGCACTTCCTAGTCATTTTTAGGAAAGATCACCAGTGTTGATAGAACCAACATAGTCAATCAATTTGGGAATAGAGGAACAACCTCACATGATACATCTGGCATAGTCACTATCTCCAAAAGAAAAAGGGGAATTCATTTCCTTTTTCCAAGAGAAAAAGATAAACTTTACGTGGACATACTTAGATATGGCAGGATTAGATGTTGATCTCATAATGCATCATGTGTCTATTGTTCTAGGAGTTGAGCCAATCAAAGAAAAACTTAGGAAAATGCAACCTCATGTTGCATTGCTAGTCAAAGATGAACTAGAAAATTTTTTGAAAGCTAGTTTTATCCGAGCTATTGATTACACCGAATGGATATCAAACATTGTTCTAGTCTCCAAGCATGAAAAATCTATCAGAGTTCGTACAAATTTTTGTGATCTAAACTTACCATGTCCAAAGGATGATTTTTCACTCCCTAACATTGATATGATAGTGCATATGATGGTAGGATATGAAATATACTCACTCATGGATGGATTTTCTAGTTATAATCAGATCAAAATTGCACCAGAAGATCAAGAAAAGACTACTTTTACTTATGCATGGGGAACCTTCTATTGGAACGTGATTCCATTTGGCTTGAAAGATGTTGGTGCTACATATCAGAAGATAGTTACTACCATTTTCATGACATGATGCATAAATAAATGGAAGACTATGTGGATGATAATTTGGTTAAGAGCACAAAATGCAATACTCACCTTCAAGATTTGGGACCTATCCTGGATTGCATGGAGAAATTTAGTTTGAGACTTAAACTTAGGAAATGTGAATTTGGTGTAACATTTGGGAAATTACTTGGTTACATTGTGTCTGCAAAAGGAATCGAGGTCAATCTAGAGAAAGTTCAATCGATCTTGGACATATCTCCACCCTATAATATTAATTAGATAAGAGGCTTATAGGGAAGACTTCAATACATTCAAAAATTCATCTCACAGCTGGTAGATAGGTCACAACCTTTTACCAAGACTCTTCATAAAGGTGTGAATATAATTGGAGCTAGTATTGCAATCAAAGCATAACACAAATAAAGAAATACCTTGCTAATCCACTGATCTTTATGCCTCCTATCTATAGGAAGCCTCTTATTCTATACATCTTAGCAACAAGGTCATTTCTTGGTATCTTGCTAGCTTAAGAAGACAATGATAACAAGGAAATAGCTATTTACTATCTAAGTCACACACTGATCTCTTATGAAATGAATTATAGCATCATTGAGAAGGCTTTCTTGGTAGTCATTTTTGTTTCTGAAAAGTTGAGACACTACATGCTTGCTCATACTACATGAACAATTGCTAAAATTGATCCACTGAAGTACCTACTCAACAAGAAAGCTTTAATAGGAAGGTTAGCTAAGTGGGTCATGATACTAAGTGAGTTTGACACTTAGTATGTTGAATGAAAGGCTATAAAAGGACAAGTGATTGCTTATCAATTAGAAAAAACACCAATGTAGAGTCTTCTTCCACTAAAAATTGATTTTCTTGGTGAATCAATTCTAATAATTATACACCAAACTTGGGTGATGTTCTTTGATGGTTCCTTTACACAACATGAATCCAATGTTAGACTTGTATTCATAACACCCCAGAGGTAGTCACTGCCTAAGGCATACAAGATTTTGTTTCCTTGTACAAACAATATTGTAGAATAGGAGGCTTTGATTAATGGAATGAAGATTGCAGTTGAATGGAGAGTGGATGAATTAAACATCTTTGGTAATTCATAGCTCATAATCAACCAAGTCAATGATGTATATTAGCAAAGGATGAGAAATTGATCCCTTATAAATGTATGGTGGATGACATGAACAAATACTTTTCTCATATTACTTTTCAACAAATTCCTCAGGTAGACAACAAAGTGACTAATGCCATTGCTACTCTTGCTTCCATGTTACAGATGCCAAAAAATGATCTTCCACATGAGTTCCTAGTGAAAAATTTACTCTACTCTGCCTATGACTCTCCCAAATCTCAAATTATTTGTTCTATTATAGGACATGACTCATCCTACTACCACCATATATATTCTTACTTGCAAGACCAAAATATCTCAGATAATCTAGACTAGAATGAAAAATGTCACCTCATCCACAACACTTAATGATATTTTATTATTTTTGATGACTTGTTTAGGAGAGGTTTTAATGGAATACTCCTTAGGTGTCTAGAACCTGATGAGTCCAAATGTGCATTAATCAATGTACATTAGGGCATTTGTGGATCTCACTCTAATGGCTTGACACTAGCTCATAAACTTATTAGAGGTGGTTACTATTGGCTAAATATGGAGCAAGAGGCAATAAAATATGACAAGTCCTGCAAACAATGCTAGCTCCATAAGAATCTGATTTATGCTTCAGCTAGGGATCTAATTCCATCTATCACACTATGACAATTCCAAAAATGGGCCTTTGATCTTGTGGGTCAAATTCACTTGTCTTCATCAAATGGACAAAAGTTCATCATTATAGCTACAGACTACTTCACTAAGTGGGTAGAGGAAGTCCCTCTCTATAGAAAATAGAAAAATTGTAGCTCTGTTCATTATGAATTACATCATATGCAGATATGGTGTACCTTCCTCCATCAGTACTGACAATGAAGTATAGTTTAAAAACAAGGATCTTAAGGAGTTATGCAAAAAGTTTAGAATCATGCAACATTGGTCTTCTATTTATTACCCCCATGGTAATGGTTGAGCGGAGGCATCCAACAAGGAGATCCTTAAGATCTTGTACCACACAATTAATAAATCTAGAAGGGACTGATGCCTTCAAATTAATTTGGCTTTATGGGCTTATAGAACAAGTATTTGAACTCCAATGGGTACAACACCCTTTGCTTTAGTATATGGAGTGGATGTTGTGCTTCCAATTGAGGTTGAGATTCCTACTTTGAGAATCTTCATGAAGGGCCTCATTATTGATGATGACTATAGAATATCTCAGCTTCAAGAGCTAGGATTTTTAGATGAACATTGGCAAGTGGCATGTAATCATCTTTGAGTTTATCATCAGTGTATGTCTAGAAGCTATAATAAGAAAGTTAAACCATGTGACTTCCAACTAGGTGATCTCATTTTGCGAGAAAACCCTAAGAATTAGTAGTAATGGGTACAAAAAGGGAACTTCAAACCCAACTAGCTTGGTCCCTACATAGTCACTATAGTGTTTGGATATGGCACTTACCAACTTTCTAAAGCCAATGGAGAGGTGCTCAAGGACCCCATCAACACTCTCCAGCTGAAGTGGTTCTACGACTGATCTGATTTCAAAAGGTCTTGGTATATACTTACAAGTCTTGAAAAATTTATAAAAATTGCAAAAAGTCCTAAAAAAAATTATTATCTTGGTGAAAACCTAGCAATAGGTGCCTTGTTAATACCAAAAAAATGGAAAAATTTTTAAAATACAAAAGAAATGCAAAAAGAAAAAAAGTTCATTGATGAAAAATTGGAAAATAGGCATCATGGTAGCAAAAAAAGAATCTGTGCCAAGAAGGTGAAAACCTAGTAAACAAGCACCTCTTGTTTGAAAAGATACATCTCATAGTGCATATTTTGGCTCTTGTACGATTTCTTTCTTGCTTTAGTTTGTTTCTTTTGCTCATGTATCCATGGATTGAATCTTGTCATAACCTAGGGGCAATGCCCTACAGTGTCATAGGAATCTCTTTCACAATAGCTACCAGTTGTTCTAACTATGTCTATGTATTGTCGCTAGCATCACTTTGGGATTTATTTCATGGAAGATCTCTTTTGCGTTAGTCACTAGTTGTTCTAACTACATCTTCCTACTGTCACTTATCTCACTTTTTGAGATTCCTCTCATGGAAGATCTCTCACATTAGTCACCAATTGTCCTAACTATGTCTATCTACTATCACTCAATTTCCTACTAAGATTCTTCTTACTAAAGATTCCTCTTTGACTTCAATCACCAATTGTTCTAACTATGTTTTTCTACTATCATCACCCTACTAAAGAGATTGCTTTCATATATGTTCTAAACATTGACATCAATCCTATAACACAAAACTAAACTCAAAATGATGATTTTTTTTCGGATATGCTAAGATTTTCTTTGCTTGTTTAGTTTTCTTGCTTTATCATGTCTCCATGACCAACTCAATGATGTCTCTTTTGACTAGAGAAGCAAGGACTGCAGTCATGATATTTTATTTTCTTTTTGTTTTGTGGTTTAGTTCCAATGATCTGAAATGTCTATATAAAAGGGGTGTCCACTATAAGAGCCTCTATCTCGTATTGGATGGCTATGTGTACCTCAACTCCATTTATATGGCTAAGTTAGTGAGATCAGTTCTTCTTCTTTCTTGTTTGAGTGAATCCTTTAAAGTATAGTAAATATTGATACTCATCCTACTAAGTGAATGTACGAGTCACTATGAGTATACCTAGCACATTTTTTTCTAAGGTTACAAATGCAAGGGTTGTTGTAGATAGAATACTTACTAATTACTTAGCATAAGAAGGATCTCTCATGCATCTGGTGTGTTTGCATGTAAGAAACATTTTGGTCATCCTAGCATTTATGCTCTGATGCTTATGTTCACTTGCTATATCAAAAGGGACAAATGTTCTAGTCATTCTGACTTCTTGTGTCTCAAATGCTTACATTTAATCCTGACAAAACTAGATCATATGTCATATTCATATTCCTATTATTGCAATGTTAGTGGGCATTGTATGACATCTGGGATTTAATTGCATGCTCAGTGATGATAATTGTCGACACTTGGTAACAAGACCTAGGGTTGCATCTAGCATAGGGTTGCATTGCATACTCCACATTTACATAAGCACATTGTTTGATCACTAATCTACTTGCATCCTTCATGATGAGGGATTCTTGGCTTCTTCAAAGTACCATGTTTCTTCATGGTTGCACAATCATTCAATTCTTTGGTTTGTAATACCAATATTCATGAGATACATGTCACTATCAACAAAACATAACACTACATGAGATGTTAGTTCATTCACATTTTGCAATTCATACATAATTTCATCATTCATCTCATCTACACTACACCCATACATCATATCAAACTTGCATTCAGAATCATAGCATAAATATCTCATGTACAACAAACTATAAAGAGAGAAAGTGCCACGTGCAAATGATATTTCAATGAATGTGTGTGTGTGTGTGTGTGTGTGTGTGTGTGTGTGTGTGTGTGTGTGTGTGTATCAAGTCAAAAGTGTACATTGATGCAAAAATGGAAGATAATTGAGCAATTTCAATCTCAAAAATGGTACAAAATGGTGCTAGCACACCAATTGATACATAGCTAGACCAAAAAATGAAACAAATAGAACTAACTCTCTCTTTACCCCTCACCCCCTACTAGCGGTAAAGGAGGAGGAGGAGGAGAGGCATGTCTAGTCTCATTGAAGGTCATGCACTTCCTAACTCTTGTGCATACTATGAAAATTTGGGCACCTACTTTGCCTCATTTGGTACTACTATCACATATGTTGCAAAATAATAAGTTTCCCTAGTAGACTATAGCTAGACATCATCCTACTACTACTCTAATCTCTGAGCCTCTCGCTCTAGCTACTCTCATAGCCTATGGATCTCACAATGCCACTCTTTGATCTAGGTGCCTCTCACTAAAACTTGTATATGGAGCTTGCCTATCTCTCACTATGCTACTTGCCCTCACTCTCTTGCTGTCCTAAGGGGCTTTTGAGTCTGTGCCAAGATATCTCCACCTTGGGCCCCTATAGCAAGCTAATCTTGAATTTCCTCATCACCCTCACCCTACGTAGTCGACTACTTGACAAGTCAATTTTCCTTTGTTTGTGGCCTCTAGACATCTCTCCAATGGCTCCTAAGGAACCTATCTTGCCTTCAGGATGTCTCTGCCCTATACCACTACCATTCACACCTAGGTCTACTCTCATCTATTGAGGAGAAATCTATACCTAGCATGTCCTATGCCTAACTCACTCCTAATGGGGCTACTGTGGTGGTGCCTATGGTGCCTGTACTGGCTAAATAGGTCTAGCAATCCCTATTGGTTCTATGAACTGTGGAAAGGGATGACTCACAAAATAGGCTTGATATGTGAGATTCATCCCCCAATCTACTACTACCACCAAGAAATTTGACTATATCACAACTAAGCTATGTAAATCAATCATTGACCTACCTAGGTCTAATCTTAGGGACCATCCATAGTCTAGATCTATAGCCAGCCACACATATGAATAGTACTCTTGAGATATATCCTATGGCCACCCATACTATTTCCATATGTGATTTAGTGGGAATATTTCCACAATCTATATAGAGCAACCTATCAGTGGTTGATAAGTGAACATGTGCCCTAGCTCTCAGGGTGCATCATCCCAATACTCTATCTCTCTCCACAGTTGCCATACTATTGCTACCAAGTCCTCCAACTAGCCTCTTTACTACTTAGTCTTCCTTGGAGTTACCTGGGTCAACTAACCTCTATATTAACATATATATGGCTCCATGGGTTGTCACTCATCTACAAAGATAGGTCTTGTCATTGGCAAGTGCTCCTATACCCATATCTAAAGAACATAGACCCCAACAACCATGCTCGTCCTCTAATGATAGACAATCTCGTACATCTCGTGAAACATGTAGGCAAGCATGCATTGACCCCGTATATCTCTGGTGTCTCTAGCATCATTTGTAACATCCTACCCCATCCATAATCCAATCAATGCTAACCTCTATCTAGCATCAAGAAGTAGCTAATGAATATGCCCAATATTGTTGGTAATCTATGAGTGGACCCAAATGTGTATACTAGCTCATCCCATGTGATGGCTTGGCTCATGATCAGATCCTCCTAAAAGAAGGCCCTCATTGGCTCTGTACCTATCCTCAAAACTATATCATACACAACTTTTCGCCCATGGAACGGTATCTGCAATATCCTGTAGATGTCCTCTGGGGTGATGGCCATCTCTCCCTGAGGTAGATGGAAGGTGTTTGTCTCCAAATGGAAATGCTCCACTAATGTAGTCAAAAGGCCATGATTTGCCTACACTACTGGGATCTAGCAAAGATAAGATAATCTAATTCTATCAATGCGTGCCATGTCTGCATCATCAAGTTACCACAACAAAGCTTTGTAAGGCAAGTCATGGGACTTGAATTTGACATCGAGAAAGGTAACTTGCACACACAAACATAACATGCAAATGATCAATATCAAATAAATGAACAAGACAAATGAAGATACAAAAATACAATCAAAAACTAAATTTTCAAACATTAAATTTTCATTGTACACCAGAATTTCACACACAATCTCATGTTTTTGCATGAGATTGTACATCTTCATGCAAGATTGCACATCTTTGCATGAGGACACACATTTTCACATGAAGAGTGATGAAGCAATGAGTAAAAAAGTCACCCTCTTTAGGGTTTCTCATGCAAAACATGAGTTTCTTCCATGCAATGAAACCCATTATACAAGGTGAAGAAGTATTGGCCTTATACTTCTTTACGTGGAAGGCAATTGGGCCCAGACAAGGAGAGAAATCCTTGCATGAGAACTGACACAAAAAATTTAAAATATCCTAAAACATGCTAAAAATACATTGAAAAGCATGAAAATCAAAATGTGAGGCAAGATTATTGATAACTCAATGAGTGTCCATACTTCGTGAGCCGATTGTGTCATTTAGAATGCTCAAATCGATGAGAATGCATGGGGACCACCATCTTTTGCCTTGGAGCTCTCTTCTCCACAAAAGACAAAAGCACAATGATTTAAAAATTACAATTTGGGCCCTTATATAGGTTTTGACCTAATTTTTCAAAGTGCTCTAATTGGTGTGAAAATCACCCTATTGCTAATTTGACTGCTCTAAACTCACTTTTGGGATCAAATTCAAAATTTGACACACTTAAACAACTCAAAATTACATTTTAAAATTTTGGGACCAACACAATCAAATGCCTGTGTATTCCAATTTTTCTCATACTTTGTGAATCTTGGAATATTTTCAAATCACATTTTCTTCAAATTCTTCAAAATTCTAGGAAAAGTCAACTTTGGTCAACTTTGGTCAAACTTGGTCATCTGGACCTTGAAATCACTCTAGATTGACTTCAAATTTTCTTTAGATTCTTCTGATATCTTCTACATTCTTTTGAATCTCAGCTTTCTTTAGTATCTCTTAACATACTGCTCTGCATCATGTTTCTGGTGTGTCATCTTTCGATTTTGTTCTGGAGGGGGCAAGATGATTGCATCAATGAATCTTTCAAAATTAGCTTCAATTAAATCTGAATCTTATGTCCTCATCACTCAAGGCATCTTGTTCCCCTCTATCTGGCATCATATGTCATCTATCTCATCTTTTGGTGATCTGATCATTCTTATAGCATATCTTGTCAGAGTTCAATGGACAAGTATCGGGGCAATCTAAATCCTGACTCCTAAGGATCAAGCCTCATTTTTGGGATGATTCTATGACTCATGATAGGTCTTGTCATCTTTTATGAACTAGTATTCATATGTCCTATCTAGACTCTGGGGGATTAAGCTCTGTTCTAGAGATAATTCCAAATTCTTGCCAAGGTTTTTTTTGGAGGTGAATATTCATAATTTTGTGAATTTTAGAAAAATTTTGCTAGAAATTTTTCTAATAATTTAAGATTTAATGCAACCTAAATCATCACATTTTTATTAAATTTAGTTCTAAAGTATTTAAAATTGCTCAATAATTTATTTTATTAAAAAATTTAAACTCAAATATTCACCACAATATTTGATACATGATTAGATTTGATTCACCTAAATATTATCTATTATCAAAGAAATTAAAATTAATTCACCAATAATTATCATAATTATTAGTTACTTTAGGGATATATTACCAATATTTAGTTTTCACTATTGATTGAAAATATAATATAATTATCCTCATAATTTCCATGAGATAAAACATGTTCAATTTTGATTTGTAATATTCCATGACAATTAGCAAACTTCTATTATTATTGAGATTTTCCAAAATTTTCTACTCAAAATTTATGATTCCAAAATAATTGCCAGTGTAAATAATATTTAAAATTTAAAAAATAGAGAGATTCACCAATAATTTATATCTTTTTTTGGAGGTGGGTTTCTTAAAGTTTACCTTGATTCTTGTTGAGGGTTAAGCTTCGATATGGAGATAATCCTAAATTTTGTTGAGAATTAAGCCTCATTCTAGGGATAATTCTAGGCTCTTACTTTCAATCATTATTCAATGGATAGGTATTGGGACAGTCTAAACCCTAATTCTTGAGGATCAAGCCTCATTCTGGGGATGATTCTATGAATCATGATTAATCTTGTCATTTTTTTAATAGATAGGTATCAGGACAATCTAAACTCAGACTCCTAAGAATTGAGTCCCATTTTGGGAATAATTCTATGAAAATTGATAATCTTTGTGCTATCAATCTTGGTATCTAGGTGTTCTATCTGGACCCCTAAGGTTAAGCTTTATTCTAGAGATAACCTTAAAAAACTTATCAATTGGTTTTCATATCATCAATTTCAGAGCCAATATCATTTCTTCATCTATGCTTCATACTTTTGATTTCTTTGAATCAAACATGCTACTCACACATTCATTCAAAGAAAGGCAAATAAAATATCCCAAAATTGGCACATTGCCATGTTAACCAATTCTAATATATTCAATCATTTCTAAGTCCTATTGTACTAGGAAATTCTAATTCTAATACTTGCTACTTGACCTAATTGTCAAATGTAGAAAACCCTAATCTGCATTAATCACACTCCTTATTTAATTCATAAGTATTAACTCAAATTAGCTACATTGAACCTATTGATTAAATTTAATTTAATTATAAGTATTCATACTTTAATTAAATTAAATTACTTCTTTAGCTAATGTACAAAGGAATTAAATGTATTTAATTTAATAATATCCTCATGTTAATTATTGAATTTAATTATTCAATTAATTAAGGTTTATGTGTTTATGAGGTCACATCTTATTTTATTAAATTAAATATCCTCTCCAAAATCTTCTCTTTAGTTTAGAAATGGAAATTCTAAGTGAGCTAGAACTCAAAATGGAATTTATTTAGTTATCTCTTTCTCACACTTAGAAGAGAATCAGTTAAATCTCCATCACACTTAGATCTAAAATAGTCAACTGCATCTGCACAAGGAAATTTCTATTCCAACTGAATCTCATTTCCAATCTCAACCATCTATTCTACTTGATCTTGACCATTGATTGATTTCTGGGATTCTATTTAAGAAGCCTTCAATTCTTCATTATAGAGGTTGAATTAATTGTGCATTGAATCTATGTTGGAATATTTACTCATACATCCATAGTTTAATTTCTTGTGTTTTAATCTCATATTAGGTTAATATGCATTCATATAGTATAATATGCTCTTTTATTTCTTAGCTTAATATGCATTTCATTTAGCTTTAAATATTTCATTCTCATATAGCTTATCAAATCCTTTGTACTAGAGGTCTAGTTGCCACCTTCTCATTCAAAGAGCAATGGAAAAATCCATCTAGTTAGGAGGCAATAGGTTAGCTTGCTAAATAGTTTTGGATGAACAACACAATGTTCATTCCAAGATGATTTTGCATACAATGACTATGTTGAAGTGTGGTTGATTATAGGCCATAATTGACACATACAGTAGAAAAAGAGTAAGCTAGTAGTTGAGGCAAATTTACTTAGATTTAGATACAGTACAGAACAACCAACTTAGGGGGAGTTATGAAGTTTTGAGGTATGATAGATAAGTCAGCAGTTATGCAAAATTTTAAAGTTTTGAAATTTTTATGTGAGTTGAGTAAAGATTATAGATTATCTAAGTTATGCTCAAGTTAAGGTTATATATACATGACAAAGTTTTTTTCCACTCATTTCAAAGGGGGAGGTTGTTAATCTCATATTGGTTTTGACATATGAGTGAGTAAACACTTAGTCATTACTTAACAGTTCTTAGTGCATGCTAAGAAAGTAGTGTATGTCGAGCATAAGTTGTCAGGTAATGCATGCCAAGAAAGATATATATGTTGGAAATGATTGAAAAGATCATGAATGCAAAGTAATGGAACCGGTAAAGAATGTTTTCAATCATTGTTTTGTCATTGATGTCAAACTTGCTACTTGCAAGAATGACAATTGCTTTAGTGATCCAAATACTATCAATTGGTTGATTGACAAGGAGGAGGCAATCAATAAGATGTAACTAGAACACCTAGAGAAAGGTTGAAGTTATGATGTTATAATGAAGTATAAGGATCAGCTATGCCTTTGATGAAATAGTGTATTGTTGACATACTCTAAGACACAGAGAATGGACACACTAAAACACATCAAAGATGTAAGGTTTAGCTAAGTCATTTGTAAAGCCTAACTAAGTTCATTAGAGAGAGCTGAGCAAGCTAGTTAGTGCCAAACAGATTCTTAGTTGAAGCCAAGAAAAGTTTAATTTTAGTGAGTGTTGAGTGAAGATCAAGTGCCGAGTGATCTTTAGGTGCCGAGCAATCTTCAGGTGCCAAGTAAAGAACAAGTGCCAAGTGAAGATCAGGTGTCAAGCATAATGTAAGTGTAGCGTAACACAGAAGGAGCTGAGCATTAGTAAATCAATAATGCCAAGTTACTGCATTATTTTGAAAGTCAAAGATTCACTAGATCTGAGCTGACATGGTAGTTATCTAGAATTTTGTGAATCAGATAGAAGATAAGAATGATGAGCTGGTGGCACAGAACACTATGTAAAACATTTTTTGGCGAATACAATTGGATTCTGGACAAAGTTTCTAGATAAGAGCAAGATTTGGGACAGATACATTGTATCCTACCTAATCTATTGAAACCCTAAAGTTAGAGAGGGAGAATCGAGCGGGAAAGGTACTCCAAATTTCTATTTAAGAAGTCATAAGGTCACAAAGTAGAAGAGAGGTCAAGCATGAAAGCATGAAGTGTTGAAGAAGGTGCTAAGGAGAAAGAGAGCACAGACACTCTATTTCAATAAGATGACCACAGATATGATTGCATTGGTATGATGAGAAATAAGACTCAAGGAGATGAAGCTTGAGAAGAAGACAAGTTGTTAAAGCCACAATGATTAAAGCCAAGCAAACGATTGAATTGAAGAGTGATCTATAATCTACAAGATATGTTGTAAGTTGTATAAGATCAAAAGCCATCATTGTTACTCTCTAGCAATTGTAACAGTTAGTATAAATCCTATGGACTTAGGTTGGTTTAATAGCCATGTTGTAAATCCTTTAATAGGGTAACATTCCAAGTGAATGTTCAAAAGTCCTTTGACCAAGCCCATTCCTAACAGTATGATGAAATCCTCTAACAAGGTCACATTTAACAGTGTGTTGTAAGCCTTTAACAGGGCAGGCCTTTAATAGGGTATCACTTCAGAAGAATGAGAATTGAGTAGCATGTTACTGGTGGTTTTTCCCAAATTGGGTTTCCACGTAAATCACTATGTAATGTGTTTATCTTGCATGTTTTATTCTTGCATGTTGATTTTTTGTAACTTGCTAAGATGGGTATTTTAAGCTTGGATGGAGGAATAGTTTATTGGGCTCACTATAATTAGTGAAAAAGTATTATTAGAGAATTTAGACCTTGGATAACTAATTCCCCCCCCCCCCCCCCACCTATCAGTTATTCTAAAGAACTCTAATAATTGGTATCAAATCTTTGTTGTTGACTTAGTTTAAAGGGACTAGAAGCAAAAAAGATCAAAATGCCTAAGAAAGAAGTTCTCGAGCTCAACAATGACAACTTTGTTGCATGGAAAAGTTTGATGAAGCTACATCTTAGATCCATAGGATATTATGATCAAAATTCAATTGTTACTGAACATGTTGATCCAACTGGTACTCTTACTGTAGAAGATTTGAAAAACAAATAGGAACATAATTAGACAATGCTAGAGATTGCCTCTGCACTCAACTATGCTGAATTTGATGATATGAAAGGATGTGACACTACATTCAAGATTTGGAAAGCCATATCAAACATTTATGAAGGAGATCTAAATGTCCAAAGAGCAAAAAGAGAAAGCCTCAAAGGAAAGTTTGATGATATGAAAATTGAGGAAAGTGAAAATGCTGCTCAGTATGCCTCTAGAATAAAGGAAGTGGTAAGTGCAATAAGATGTTTGAGTGGTCAATTAGATGATGATACTATTAATAGTAAGTTCTTAAGAACCTTGCTCTTTATCTATTCTATTAGAGTATCAGCTATACAAGAGCTAAGATGTGTACCAGGAAATAATCTAAGTTTTGAAGGTATAGTTGGTAGACTCACTACATTTGAGTTATTTAACTTTGACAACTACAGACTTGAGAATGTTGAATCTGCTTTCAAAGCCAAGCTATCACTGAAAGATATTGAATAGGTTAAATCAAAGAAGGGAAGAAAGATGAAATATGTATCCAGTGATAGTAGCACTGATGAGGAAGATGTGGAACAATTGGAAGCATTACTAGCTAGAAGATTTCACAGAGGCAAAGGAAAATTCAAAGGTAATCTACCTATCATTTGTCAATATCGGTAAAATGAAGAAAGTCAAAGGTCTACCTAAACTGAAGAAGCCTGACAATATCATGTGCAAACAATGTCAGCTAGGAAAGATGACAAAGTCAAGTTCAAGAGTGAAAACTATAAATCTAAAGAAGTACTTGAGTTAGTCCATACTGACTTATGTGGTCCAATAGAAGTACAAAGTTACAAAGGAGATAAATATATAATGTTTTTTGTTGATGAATATTCCAGGATGATGACTATTATGTTCTTAAAGCAAAAATTTGATGCTTTTCAAATGTTTAAGTGGTATGTGGCTAGAGTTGAAAAGGAAACATGAAAGAGTTTGAAATGCCTAAGATCAGAGAGAGGTGGTGAATTCACATCAAATGAATTTGAGACATTTTGCAATGACAAAGGAATCAAGAGAGAAACATCAACTCCTAGAACTCCCCCATAGAATGGAATTGTTGAGAGAAGAAATAGATCTATGATTAACTATGCCAGAACATTAATGATGGAAAAGACTGTTGCTCTAAAATATTGGAGAGAAGCTGTAAGTGTGGCTGTTCATACACTAGACCAAGTACAAGTCAAGAAAGGTACAGGTGCAACATATGTTGAATTATGATATGGTCACTCACCCAATGTAAAGAATTTCAAAGTATTTGGTTGCAAATGTGTTATCCTTAAAGATACTAGAAATGAAAAATTTGATGCAAAAAGTGATGAAGGCATATTCCTTGGTTACTCCACTAGATGTAAAGCATATAAGTGTTTAAATACTAACACTAACAAAATTGTGGAAAGTGCAAATGTAAACTTTGATGAACATACAAAAGTCCAAGTTGAAGAACCAAAGTGAATGGATGAATACATAACCTTTGTGTATTCTTATGAAGGAATGCCTGTTGAAGAGGATGCTATCAATCAAATTGGGATTCAACAGTAAGTTTCAGTTTCAGTCGAGTCACAACCAGTCAATATCAAGCTGCATTCAGAAGCTGAGTTGTAGAATGAAGAGAATGCACATTCTATATCTCAAGTTAGTACGCATGAAAGAGATGTAGAACTACCTAACAACAAAGTGCATAGTGACCCTAAATCTGAAAGATCAAACATAGAAATAAAGACAAAGCCAAGACTATCCAAATATGTGAAGAGACATCACCCTACTGAATAGATAATTGATGACAAGGATGCAAGACCAATGACAAGGAATAGACTAAGAAATGAATCATGTCTATTAAGAAAATTTGAACCTAAGATATTATATGATGCATTGCAAGATGGTGACTGGTCTAAAGCTACGAAAGAAGAGATTGATGAAATAAAGAAGAACAAAACCTGGAGATTGGTTCCCAGACCAGTTGACAAAAATGTGATTACCACCAAGTGGGTATTCAGAAACAAGCTAGATGAGAATGGTGAGATTACTAGAAACAAAGCTAGACTATTATGTAAAGGTTATGCTCAAGAAGAAGGATTAGACTATGGGGAAATGTTTTCCCCTATTGCTAGAATAGAAGGAGTAAGAACTTTACTTGCATATGCTGCATATAAAGGTTTTAAAGTCTATTAGATGGATGTAAAGTTTTCTTTTCTGAATGGTATATTGGAAGAGGAAGTCTATATTGAATAACTAGAGGGATTCGTTGATGAGAACAACAAGGATATGGTTTGTAAACTACATAAAGCACTCTATGGTCTGAAACAAGCACCTAAAGCATGGTATGAGAGACTTCACAAGTATCTAGTGCAAATAGGATTTGAAAGAACTGATGATAACAACAACATGTACATCAAATCAGAAGAAGGTAAGGATATTCTTGTATCGGAAATCTTTGTGGATGACATAGTTTTTGAAGGAAAGGAAGTGCTTTGCAAAAGTTTTGCTGACAAAATGAAACATGAGTTTGAGATGTCTATGTTTGGAGAGATCAAATTTTTTGTTGGATTGCAAGTACATCAACTAAAACATGGTATATTTGTGACACAATCAAATTAAATCAAAGAGATACTTAAAACATTTGAATTGGAAGACTCCAAACTAGTCAACACACCAATGGCAACATGACATAAGATATCCAAAAATGATGTATCAGTTGAAGTCAATCAAACAATGTACATATCCATGATTGGAAAACTATAATATGTTGTACATAGTAGACCATACATAGCATTAGTAGTTAGAATAGTGGCTAGATTCTCTGCTAATCATAAAGAAAATCATCTCATGGTAGTAAAAAGAATAATGAGGTATCTCAAAGGAACTAATGATTTTGGCCTATATTAGAAAAAGAATGAGAAGTCTGAGCTCAATGCATATACAGACACAGATTGGGGAGGCAACATTGATGACAGGAAAAGCACAAGTGGAGGTCCATTATTTCTAGGTAAAAGGCTAGTTACTTGGACTAGCAAGAAACAAACATGCACATCTCAATTCACTGCAGAATCAGAATATGTGGCAGTAGCAGTCAATTGCACAAACATTGTGTGGTTCACACATCTATTGAAAGTAATGAAATAAGAAGTAACCAAACCTGTGATACTATATTGTGATAATACAAGTGCTATAAATATATCCAAGAATCTATTAATGCATGCAAAAACCAAGCATATTGCAATCAAGTATCACTATGTTAGAGGATTGGTAGACGACAAACAAGTGAAGATGGAGTACATTCACAGAAAAGAACAAATTGCAAATATCTTCACCAAATCATTTCCCAAGGATGCTTTTGAATATCTTAGAGGCAAGTTGGGGATAATGCCCCTAACTCAAGCAGTTTAAAACAACAAAGAAGCTGCCCTGCATCAATAGGAAAAAATCATTGAAATGATGCAAAGGATGACAATAGGAGTAGAAACTCCAAATCAGTCACAAGCATGGTGACAGAGGGAGAAAACATGAAATGCAAAGCTTATATTCTGCATATTAAAGATGCTACATCTTTGGCATTTATGACAAAGAGGGAGATATATGTAGAAAATTGATCAATACAAAGTAAGAGGGAGATATATATGAAAGAGGGAGATTTATGAGAAACTAAAAGGTAAAGATATGGAGACATATGAGATTAGTAGTAAGGATGCAACAGTCAAGAGGGAGAAGCAAAAAGTAGCAAAAAACGTATATAATTTTGGTGGTAACTAAGTTGATCAATTGATGAGTTTGGTTTGCCATCAATGCCAAAGAGGGAGATTGTTGGAAATGATTGAAAAGATCATGAATGCAAAGTAATGGAACTAGTAAAGAATGTTTTCAATCATTATTTTGTCATTGATGTCAAACTTGCTACTTGCAGGAATGACAATTGCTTTAGTGATCCAAATACTATCAATTGGTTGATTGACAAGGAGGAGGCAATCAATAATATGTAACTAGAAAACCTAGAGAAAGGTTGAAGTTATGATTTTATAATGAAGTATAAGGATCAACTATGCCATTGATGAAATAGTGTATTGTTGACATACTCTAAGACATAGAGAATGGACACACTAAAACACATCAAAGATGTAAGGTTTAGCTAAGTCATTTGTAAAGCCTAACTAAGTTCATTAGAGAGAGCCAAGCAAGCTAGTTAGTGCCGAATAGATTCTCAGTTGAAGCCAAGAAAAGTTTAATTTTAGTGAGTGCCAAGTGATCTTTAGGTGCCGAGTAGTCTTCAGGTGTCAAGTAAAGAACAAGTGTCGAGCATAGTGTAAGTGCCAAGTAACACAAAAGGAGTTGAGCATCAGTAAATCAATAATGCCGAGTTGCTGCATTATTTTGAAAGTCAAAGATTCACCAGATCTGAGCCAACATGGTAGTTATCTAGAATTTTGTGAATAAGATAGAAGATAAGAATGATGAGTTGGTGGCACAAAACACTATGTAAAACATTTTTTGGAAAATAAAATTGGATTCTAAACGAAGTTTCTAGATAAGAGCAAGATTTGGGACAGATACAATGTATCCTACCTAATCTATTGAAACTCTAAAGTTAGAGAGGGAGAATCAAGTGGGAAAGGTATTCCAAATTCCTATTTAAGAAGTCATAAGGTCACGAAGCAGAAGAGAGGTCAAGCATGAAAGCATGAAGTGTTGAAGAAGGTGCTAAGGAGAAAGAGAGCACATATACTCTATTTCAATAAGATGACCACAAATATGATTACATTGGTATGATGAGCAAGAAGAATCAAGGAGACGAAGCTTGAGAAGAAGACAAGCTGTCAGAGCTGCAATGATTACAGTTAAGCAAAGGATTGAACAAAAGAGTGATATGTAATCTGCAAGATATGTTGTAAGTTGTATCAGATCAAAAGCCATTATTATTACTCTCTAGCAATTGTAACGATTAGTATAAATCCTATGGACTTAGGTTGGTTTAATAGCCATGTTGTAAATTCTTTAACAGGGTGACATTCCAAGTGAATGTTCAAAAGTCCTTTGACTAGGCCCATTCCTAACAGTGTGATGAAATCCTCTAACAAGGTCACATTTAACAGTGTGTTGTAAGCCTTTAATAGGGTAGGCCTTTAATACAGCATCACTTCAAAAGAGTGAGAATTGAGTAGCATGTTACTGGTGGTTTTTCTCAAATTGGGTTTGCACGTAAATCACTGTGTCATGTGTTGATCTTGCATGTTTTATTCTTGCATGTGGATTTGTTGTAACTTGCTAAGATGGGTATTTTAAGGTTAGATGGAGGAATAGTTTATTGGGCTCACTATAATTAGTGAAAAGGTATTATTAGGGCATTTAGACCTTGGATAACTAATCCCCCTCCCCCCCAGTTATTCTAAAGAACTCTGACAATATAGTATGTGTCAAGCACTAGTATGTGTCAAGCATACAGTTACTGTCGAGTCACTCTAGTGATGAGCAATTTAGTATATGTCAAGCAATTTAGATGCTGAGTGAATAGTGGATGTCTGAGTCATTCAAAGGTCATGTTACAACATTGAAGATATAATGGATATCGAGCATTAGAGGCTTCAAGTGTTAAGTAAATAGTTTTGGACATAGGTGTTTGTAATGACACAAACTCCTATGTAAATTATATTTGGGTCAACTTATAGATTGTTTTGCAATTATAGATGATAAGAAAAAATCTATATTGAGGATCCCTATGTAGTACATGCAACCAATTAAATTGAGGGATGTTATAAGTATAAAAATGGGTGAATAAAAATCATTGATTCCTACCTAACCCTAAGTCACTTAGGTCTTCTTAAGGAAGGAAAACACTAAAGAGTTTGAGGAGCAAGGAGAGAAGTTTGCATTCTTAGACAAAGCATTCATGGTGACTAAGGAGTTGTGATTGAGATATGAATTACATAATCAGTTAGAGAGAATAGAGGAAAGAAGAGAGGAAAGAAGTGATACATCTTATCAAAGAGGATGAAGTATACATGAGGAAAGAGGTTATCTAACATCTAGTAGAGAGGTGCTAACTAAAGGATCAAGGTTGAAATATTCTAACAAGTGAATCAATAAAATATTTTAATTGAGTAGTCCTAGTAGGCTTTTGTAAATCCTTTAATAGGGTGCTTACATCATTGTACATTGAACTCCTTTAACCAGACACACTTCTAACAAGGTGTTGAAATCCTTTAATAGGGTAAGATCTAAAAATCTTTGTAAGTCTTGAACAAGGCAGACCTTTCATAGGGTAGATTATAGTTTATGATCAAATATTGTAACTTTCATTGGATACACTTGACAACTATAGTAGTGAAGATTTGTGGGTGTCATCCCAATCCCAATTTTACCTTCTCATTGGAGAGTTTTTGGGTAACAAAATATCTTCTATCATATATGTATTGAATATTATTTTCTTTCATGCTATGGATGAATATGCTTAGTTTGGTATTTCAATTTACATGCAAATTGTGAGATGGATGTGTGGTGAATGATTTAATGGATAAAGTATTGAAGGACTGATTCACCCCCCCTCCCCATTCAGAGTTTACTTTCCCTATTGTATTTCCAATAGAAAAAAAATATGACACAAGGGTCCAATACACAAAATAACTCTAAAATGATGTAGTCTGGGAAATGAAAACTCTATCACATAAACAATATACTATTTAGACACAACCCATGTCATGTACTTTCTGCCTAGTGTATTGAAAATTTTTAGATTCTCAAGGTTTGTCTACTAAAATAGACTAATACAAGCATTCCCCAATAGAGTCTCCATTTTGTTGGCTTTTCATTTGACAAAAATTTAACAACCTTTTAAAAGAAGAGAAATACTTAGGAGTTATCTAGAAACCATAATGGGTATTCTGAGAAACAAAATAAAAGGACCAATTAACAAGACTCTATGATGTATTCTCCACTTTTAAGTCTACAAAATTTAGGTAGGTATAACTAGGTAATTACTCTTTATCTCAATATGAATTCCTCTATCAAAAATAACTTGGCCTTAATTCTTCTAATTCTAGGATCTTAAAAGAGATGATAAATGGCTAATCCATCAAACCCTAAAACTCCATGAATCAAGTACAGACTCACTTTTTAGATCTTCAACAATAAAACTTAAAAGGTTGATTTATAAAATATTTATACCATATAGGCATTCTCAAACTAGATCAATTTTAATGGATGGCCAATGCCTTATCTATTCGGCTATTATCTCACAAGAATTTGATATTCAATTATCAAATCTATCTTAACACTTTGTGGTGAGAATACCAATATTTAATTCTAGATCACATTCTTATCAAAATCTTCATTGAAAACCAAGAAATTATTTCAAGTTACATCAAGGATTTACATAATCCATTTAGATTATAAGCAAAATTTGACCTGAAATATAATTCAAAGTGAATTAAAACTAAGACTTAGTAAACTTTGTTATTAAATCTTAGAGAATTAAATGATAACAAAAGAAGAGATAAGATCTAAAATATATAGGCAACTTTATGCATCTTTGTATTACTTTCTTTAGAAAATATACAATTCAATGCTAACTCCTATTAGAGATAACTCATATAGACCAACAACTATTAAACTTTTTCATTCTCTCTTCCAAAAAAAATATATATAGTATACATGGACAAAAAAAAAATGAACAAGGAATTGTTCAACAAAATAATTCTTGGAAATCCTTTTATAGAATAAGGATTGCAACAAGCTTCATATGGGAGGAAACATGTTCAAAAAATAGATGTAACAATATTATTTCATATGAGACAAAACAATTACATAAGATAATGATGGAGATAGCCCAAAATTGAACAATTGTCATTATGGATGTTTAGGATCAAATTCATTGTTTGTGATGAGAGAATACCCACAACAAGTGAACCACAAAGATAAGGTATCCCATTCAAATAGTTATCCTTCCTCTTCATGTTACTTTGACCTTTTCTAGCTTGTTCACTCACTATCTCTAGATGGTATTTCTTTAATATTTGCTATAACTTCCCAATTGGTAACATCTAGCTTGTTCATTTGGCCAAGTGGCTTCTCTAACCATATTCAAATCATTCAAGTACTCATTCCATTTTGCATTTGTTAAAACTCATACCTTTGCAACTATCTTGTTGATATCTACTTCCAATTTATACAAGATGCCAATAATATCAAAAACTATAACAATATTAGTTTCTCCATTACTATATGGAATGAATCTCTCATGTTTCAAGATATTATCAAAATAATAAAACCATTCTTTCCACTCTCTTAATTTATTGTCATCATCAAAAAAATTTTGAATGAAGTTAGGTTTCCCATTAGAAATGGTCTTCATTTTATTGTTTATTAACTTTATCTTTCTAGAAAATAAACTATCAATTCTTTGACCCTATTTATCATTGTCCTTTTTTGAAATGATAATCTCTTTAGGTAGCTCTTTCTTCTGGGTCAAAATTGGAACAAGCCTTGTTAGAATATATAGACCACCATTATAAATGTGAGGGGGAGATTGAATTAGTTATCCAACTATTATTGTGATTATGATCCTTATTAAGTCTTAACCATATGAGCAATATAATTAGAAACCACAACAAGATACTCATGTACAATAACACTAGATATATTAACTAGGAAAACCCTTGATCAAAGGAAAAACCTTGATGGGGATGATACCCACAATATGATGTACTAATATAAATATTCCTTGTTAGAGGATGGACCTTGTTAGAAGTCTATTTAAAAATTTAGTACATATCAGTCTTTGTTAGGAGACTTTGAATCCCTATTAGCAGATTCCATCCCTATTAGGAGTTGTGCCAACCCCATTAGGAGTAATAGAAAGAAAATGGGCCCACTATGAAAACAAATTCAAGGGAAAGACCAATGAACCCACTATCTAAATGATCTCTATATTATTTGTTGTAGAATAATTGAATTGAATTGTAGTATTCTTTCCTATTTCTTTGTCCTATCAAGCATGCTTCTGCTCCTTCTGATCTTGATACAAGATCATGAACTTCACATCCAATAATCCCTTGGATTTCTTACTCACATTCCTAGATAATCTACATTTATTCACTATTCCTTGATCACTTCACATGCTCTATACATCTTACAAAAAAGGAAAATACTTTCCTTTATATCAAGTCCTCAAAAAAATTCCTTGAGTCATCCTTGAGGCTTTCTCATTTAATTATAATAGGACCACATTAAGATAATTAATTATTTCATAACCATATAGTACTATTAGCTCACAATATATATAACTTCTCACATGCATGACTCTATGACTTGCACACTCATTGACATTATCATCACACTATCCTTTATCAATGTATAATTGTGCATCTCGAGATTATATCTCTAATAGAAGATATAATAGGATCATCAAAAACTTCTTTCCAAGAATTTTGTCTCTACACTACTCTTTGTAAATAAGATATAACTTCCATATATATTGAATTTATATTACATATAATTGTCCTCACTATCAATACATAGTATGGAACATGTCCTTAACCACACATCTCTAGATAATCAAAACATTGTCTGTATGACCATGATCTATATCTGCTACTCTACTAGTCTTCATAGAATTATTGCTGTTTGCATAAATGAAAAAAATAGTCATGAATGAAACATGTCAATACTACTAAATGGTATCCAATTATTAGAATACTCCCCTTAAGGAATACCATCAACATTCATGCTAACAATCTCCCCCTTTGGCATCAATGGCATCATACATGAAAAATATCTAGGTTTCAAGAATACCAAACAATACTCTATTGCTCCTGCTACTGAGCCAAAATGTTGAGAAGGGGGCTAATAGTATAGATGACCATTTTTAGGTGATTAGATTTTCCCCCTTTTACTAATGTGTGATTGGTCTAGGAACACATTATTTCAAAGAAAACATAAGCCACGTAGGTAGCAATAGATATAAATATCTAATTTTGAAGAATGAAATGTAGAAAGAGATAACAAATCTTGAATGTATAGCCTAATAGCAATAGTATTGAACACTAGGAAAAAGATGATGTCAAAATTCAAGAAGAATGCTAACACCAAGAAAAGTAGATAGATTGAGAGGAAATGGAAGGATCAAACATATGCTCCTAAGAAATAGATAGTTGTAGCAAGTGATGATATAGTATTTTTGCCCCCTCATGATCAAAATTGAAAGGAGACAAATCAAGGTATAGCAGTGTCCAAGATGATTGATAGATGATGTGAACCAAAGACTGACCATTAAGGAATGACGGAATGCCCCAATTTGACTAGAGTTAACCATGAAGGATAAAACATGAAAATTAGGTCAAATTAAGTAAAAAAAACTGATTTTAGACATGAAAAGGTGAATCAAAGAAGATATGAAGTGTAGAAATGATGAAGAAATGAAGAAATGAGGATGCCCCACTAATGATTTAGAGATTAGACTCTAAAAGGTCAACTAATTGCTCAAAAGAAGGTAGAATTTTAAAATGCGATTTTGACTATCAAGATGAACTTGAAATTAGCCAAGGTGCAATTTTCATAGAATTTTAAGAAGTTTGAAAGTTAGGTCAAAATAACGTCAAAGGCTATAAAAGAGATCCAAGTGTCATTTTCAAATTTATTTTTCCTTGTGTGAATTTGGAGAGCTTAGAGTACTTTGGAGAGAGAAATTTCATTAGCAAGCACTTTGACTGATCAATACCATTTCAAGCGCAACCAGTTGCACAACCAGCCAGATCGCTATGGGGTGCCAGTAAGTTTACACTTTTTTACCATGTTTTTGAGCATTGTTGACCTTTTTTCACACATTTGGGAAGTAAAAGATAAAATATCATGCGATATTTTAAAAGTATTGCATGGGTACTTTATAAAATATTACATGATACTTTGCATTAAAAAAAGTATCACCCAGGTAGTCTACATTATTTCATATGGGACATACCCATTTTTCACATGAGATGGTGTGAAATTCCACAAGATAGATATGTATCACACTGGTATATAAAAAAGTAGCACACAATAGGTAATCAACATTTTATGTTGCCTGCATATAGAAGGAAATGTCCTAGAGGTTGTTTTGAAGCATTTTTCATGAAATTTTACATTTTGATCATGATTTTGATGTGTTACTAATGTTTTTATGTCTTGTGTTATAGGAAGTGTTTCTTATGCTTCTCATCAAGGCCACCAATGGAGTGGGGTTACAAGTTGTATAGTATCTGATAGATGTTGAGATTATTGCTATATCTTATATGGGCTTGAGATTCATTATACGGATGCCCCATATATGGGTGAATCATGGGATGTTAACTATACTTGTTGAGCGATGGCAAAGTGAGAATAACACATTCCATTTTTTGACTAGAGAGGCCTTGATCACTTTAGAGGATGTGTATTGCATCCTTCAAGTACCTTGCTATGGTGATCTAGTGAGTTGTATGTTTGATTACTCTATCATGTTTGCAAGTTTTGATATTGATGTGAGGTATATTGATGCCAAGTTTGGTTATATGTCATAGGTGTACTATGATCAGACCTTGACAGAGGGGTGGGTAGTGATACAACAACTATTTCATGATGTCACCATCTTGGACTATCATTTGAGTTGGAAGTGTCTCATTCATGAGTACATGAGTGATTGCCCCCTACCATGTTTATCATGCTCTCTAGTTGCTCAAGCCTTAGTGATTGACATGGGATAGAAGGGCTTCCCATTGGCTTGGGGAAAACTAGTTACAGATCTTATTGTGTAGCCTCATAGGATGGCATGGGGGCTAGTGATCCTTGTAGACATGTATCATGAGCTACATGAGGCAGTGTACCATGAGAGTCACTCCTAGGTATGTGGATTAGTACTAGCATAGATTTGGGCATGGGAGCACATTTTTGGGATTCAACCATGGGTGCAGCCATGGGAGCAAAGCCAGCCATATATTTTTGGATACATAGGATTTGTTGCATAGATGCATAGTGGGGATGTCACTTATTACTCGCACATTTTTGATGAGTTGACAGGTTTTACATGCTGGCCCTATCAAGATTGCTATAGATGGTTGAATGCCTATGAGCTAGAGTATATGAGATATAGAAGATCATTAGTAGGCCAACACTTAGAGATTGTGGAGAGATTTGTGATCATCCATGTATGGCATCAGTTTGTAGAGTGACAGGTGGTCTTAGTGGAGACTAAGGCCTATGCTCATTTCCACTCAAATGAGGCAATAGATGGCTATCTATGCTAGATTATTAGACAACCCTCTAAGAGACAACATTGTTAGTATGGACTCCCTAGGATTATTGCCTAGATGTAGCTGATGTAGGGGTGAATCAAACCTATCTATAAAAGATGTAGATAATTCATTTTCCATAATTTACAGAGCTAGATGCACTACCCATAGCAAGGGGACATTGATGCAGAGGTAGAGATGGGAGATGAAAGTGGGAGATATATATAGGTTGTTGATAGTTCCTAATCTAGGAGGAGATAGATTCAGGCATAGGTTTCTAGAGAGGTGGAGGAGAAGGAGGAAGAGGAGGTGTCACTGAGGTGGCAAAGAGTAGTGTAGGTAGAGGCATAGGTAGATCAGCTAGCTAGGATCAGTGGTGATCAAGATGGAAAGATTTGAGCTCTAGAGGCTGAGTTATAGACAATGCAAGTGACCATTGTTGTGTGAGACTAGCAGCTAGTGGATGCATGAGTAGAGGTGGATAGATGGGAGAGAGCCTTAAGGGATGATCTAGAGGAGGCCCGATGAGAGATGGAGTGGCAGATGGCTAGAGCAACATATTATGATGTAGTATATCTTGCTACAGTCCCTACAAATCAATGAGTGCTTATGTACTCAGAGAGAGCTAGGAGATTAGAGGGTATGGTGTAGGTACCAAACAAGAGAGAGGTTCTATCACAAGGGCCACCACTAGCTCCAAAGAGTGTGAGTTAGTCATAGGCTAATCTTGGCATTTTTGAGTGTATTTCATGTATTTTTGAGATAGATATTCAGATTTTGGATTCACGTTTTCATATGTACTATGACACATTGATATATATGAGATACTAGATTTGATCAACAGATTTGTGTACTTATCTTATTTTGTTGGATGTTTTAGCATTTTAAGTTTTCATGTATTGTTTTAGTTTCTATTTTTTACTCATGTATGCATTGTTTTGATACTTATGTGTATATTCTTGTGTATCTCTCTTATCTATGATGTTTAGTTCTCATGTGTATGATATAGACTTATGTTTTTGAAACATGTGACACTTGGATAGATTGAATGTGATTTTTTAGATTAACCCCTTGTAATGAAAGGATAGAAAATAGAGATGAAGCAAAAGATTAAGAAGGTGGAAAGACATGATAAAGAAGAAAGTAAAGAAAGATATGAAAGCAGTTAGCCAACATGTCCAAAAAAGATGAAGAGAGAGCTCTCCCCATATGAAAAAATGCAAGACTATGTTAGAGAATTAGCTTATAATGCAAGCTAATATACAAAGTGGTTTACCAACAAGAAACACATAGCATTTAGACTCTTATTTCACCATTGATCATTTATTAGGGACATCATGAGATCATATAACCATCACTAGTATAACTATGAAGATATGAATAATATCAGTATTAGATAGGTATGTGAAAATCCAATATAAGCATCAAAGACATGTAAGTCAAGATAACTACACGATTAGGTTTCCTAAATTTGATTTAACAAGATTACACCTATATCAAGGCATAAGTGTTGAGATAACTCCTGAGTATGTTCTTGTGAAAATAGTCAAGAATGATACATTTGTAAGTCAAAGTGATAAATAGGACAAGCATGAATGCTTTAAACACTATAGATGAATAAAATATACTCACAAGTAGAAAGAAAGAAACAATACCCCATGCCCCTAGTCTTATAGTCCATGACATCTTCAAAAGACTATTAGGGAGGGAACACATAGCAAAGAAATCATCATAGATAGTACAAAAATTAGATAAAGATCAGCATAGCTCAGTCATGTAAGTGTTTAAGTGCATGTGTGTAAGTCACTTGGCCATTTCTTCAAGACATGATTTTGATTGTGAGAAATATCATGACATCAGATATTGTAGGTAAAATATGTGAAAAGTGTTGAGAAACACTTGATGTAAAGTTGGGGGTAGTGTTGAGAAGCATTGTTGTGCAAGTTTCCAAAGAAACCCTAATGCACAAGGAAACTTCAATCGGCTAAACACCTATGCCCCTGAGATGAGTACAAGAAATAATCACAAGATAGGAAATGTGTTGTGAAGTGGGTTATTGAGACTGATAGACATAGGTGCAAGCATCTCAAGTAGCACTTATTTCTAGGTTTTCACCACTTGACATATTTTTTCAAGAATTTTTCAAAAAAAAATGTATTTTTTTGATTTTTTAAAATTTTTGGTGATACATCAGGTGCCTATTGCTAGGTTTTCACTAATATGTTCATTTTTTCAGGACATTTTCTGACTTTTAGGACTTTTTTCAACATCATAAATATGTATAGGATTTTTTTAGGACTTTTAGAAATCACTAATTCTTGAGCAAGATTGCATTATTTTGTTCCAACATTTAGCAAGGTGTAGAATATGATGGATTAGAAAGATGATGGATAAACATAGATGGATAAGAAAGGAGTATGAAGCAAGTGAAATTGATCCTCAAGGACTAACTCCTTCAAAGTACTCAAGCAAGGGCAAGATAGCCATATAAAGTAGGTTTTGGATAAGTGATGGAAGAAATGAGAAAGATAGCATGTAGGATAAGTAGCAGAAGCCAATGAGCAAGATAGCATATAAGATAAGCAATGGAAGCCAATAGCATGAAAGCATGTAGTCCAAAAGAGTAGGCATGCCAAGAGACCTATAAGAACCATGTTTTTCTTTGTTGTGATCAAGACCAAGGGATCAAATAGATAGGATAGCAATGGGATAGAGAAATAATAATGAAGCTAGATATGAAGGTTATGAATGAATGAGAAAGAACAATAAGGAAGTTGATGGATAAGATAGCCAATACTCAATGATAGCTTAACATTGTCACAATCAAAGAGGAAAAGGGAATCGATGGATTATGAAAGAATTATGCATGATGCAAGTTTGCCAAGTTTTCATCATGGTACTAATCCAAGGCACCAAAAAAAGCTTTTTTCACCATATGATGAATTTGTTTATCTTTACTTTTTCTACCAAGGTGCCACAAGAAGTGGTTTTCACCAAAGCACATTTTCATGCTTTCTATTTTTTCTATATTTTTTTGAATTTTTAGAAAGAATTCAAGCTTTGTCAATTTATATAGTGCTCCTATAGGAAGATTAAGTCATAATAAGACAAGACCATGGATAATTATGCTCAAAGATGTTGGTAGGGAAGGAAGAGAGATGGTAGTAGGAAGAGTATATGGGGGATAAGAATTTATGTATATAAAGTCAGTGTAAGCTTTAGAGGATTTCATGGGGGTAGGTGAATAAGTGGACAAGATCAACATCAACACACACCTTGAAGGGTTAAGTAATGATGAAGGCATTGTGGATGAAATAGCTTGAGGTTTATATGTATGAGGTGGTAGGAGAATTTTAGAGGAAGATGGAGTGGAAGCCTTTGGAAGCTTGAATGTCACCTTTGATATATTCAAGTCTTTCAAGAGAGACTTGGGAATCCATATAACTTTAGATTTTTCTTTTTCTTTGGATTCTTGAGAGCGCATTTCTTCAGTGATGGATTTAGGAACCCATATTTTCTTTGATTTAGCTCTTTGGGTAGTAGACCTTTGTGGTCTCTTAAATTTTTTATCTTTCTTAATATTCACATGTCGATTAGATAAAACATAGTGATCTTCATTTTTCAATGGATTTTTATGTTTATTCTTGCTTCCAAAAGACTTTGGATTTGTGGATGAACAAGGCTAATAAGATTGGTTTAGATGGATATATGGGTGAAAATTCACCAAGAATGAGTGTCTTTGTTGATCTTGAGGTGTGATGGGAGAGCTAGGAATAGAAAATGTAGGAGATGAAGGAACATATTGCCCCAATATGGAAGGAAGGTTTGAAGGTTTTAGCTTTGATGGATAAGGACCAAGGATATACTTAGGAGGTGAAAATGGATAGTGAGTAGGGATATTGACATCTTTAGAGTGAGAAATATGACCAAGGCCATCAATAGAATCATGATTATCTTTAATAGAAGCAAAGCCTTTGATAGGAGCATTTGAAGCTTGAGCACAATTTTAAAGTGGATATGGAAAAGTAGAACATGAGGGGACAATTTGATCTTGACAAGTAGCGTTGGATAGCATAGGAAGAGAACTTTTCTCTTAACTTTTAGTAAGCTCAAGGAAAATAGTGGAAGTGGCATTTTCATCACTCTTAGGAGGTGGATAAGACATAGGATATGGAGGAGTGACATTTTGAAGGAGATGAAAGGGTGCTTGATCTTGATCTTTCTTGAAATTTATAGCTTTTTCTTTTTGAGAGTCCTCTTGACATGTGGCCACTTCTAAGGACAAGGGAGAAACCATGTATTGTGTGATAGGACCTTGAAGAGGTAATGAAGGACTGGCTAGAGTAGGAATAGTAGGAATATAATTGTATCAAGGTTGAGGATTTTTAGTTGTAGTAGGATGGAAAAGGTTTGCAACCAACTAAAGGTTAGCTTGAGTTTTTTTAGAGGTAGCCCTTGAAGGTACACATAGTCAATGTGGAAAGAATTAGGTTCTTTATTTGATGGAGGCATGTAGGAAATATTTGAAGTATTGGGAGATGCATGAGTGTTGGAAGAAGTAGGGGAGTCAAGGAGACCAGCATTAGACATAGGTTCATCAACATGATCTTGCTCAAGAGAAGTATCCTCATCACATGAGTCATTAGAGGTATCAACAATCCTATCATCAATAAGATCTTGGATTTTATGTTTTAAACTCAATGCAATCTGAAGTACTATTCTCATTATGTTGATGATAAGAACAATAGATATCCACGAATGGGTTTCCATATGAGCTAGACTTAGGTAATGTCATGAGCTTGGTGCCAAGAAATGTTTGTAAAATGACATTGTAAGAATCTCCCAAGGGAGTAAAATTTCTCTCAAAATTATGTCTACAATCCTTTTTTTATTTCTCAAGAAAATAAAAAGCTTTCATGTCTTCATCATATTGGTCAAAGATAGCCTTGTCATGAAATTTTGGCATATGCTACAAGGATGTATCATTTTCTAGCTCTATAAAAAGACCTTTATATCTACTAGGCAAAGAAAATTGATGTCTTGAAGTAGAACATGTAGACCTAGAAGAAGAGGATGACCTTAAAGAGGGTGACTTGTGTAAATATAGAGAACTAGAAAGATTATCATCTAATGATGTTGTTTTTTCCTTGACCATTTTCTCAAATCTAGCATATTTTTTTATTATGCCTTTAGTGAGACACTGTAAGTAGGGTCAAGAGTTTCTTCAAGTTTATTATATTGAGTGTGTAGGATTTCCAATTCCTTAAAGAGCTCAAATAACTCAAGATCACCTAGAGTTGGTTGAGATCATAGCACAAGATTCAGATCACATAGTTGTAGATGCAAAGCCAAGCATAAAAGAGCCTACAAGATAACTTGATGTTCAAATTATAGGAGGTAGATTGTTCACTTGTCAAATAGAGGGTAGCAATGAGAGAATGAATTGTCAAACAACATGTCTAAGAAACTTATGAAATGAATGAGTCAAGTCAAGAGTTAGGCAATAATCCAAATATGCAAGCAGCCAAGTAGATAGATAGGTAAAGACAAGTGAATGACTCTCCCAACAAAGCAAGACAATCAAGAGTCAAGGTAGTCATTTTAGCAAAAAATACCCTAACATGTAGCCTCTAGACCTAAGGAACTATGGTAAACCAATTATAGATACTTTTGGACAACCTAAGAACAATTTTGGAGCAAGTGAAATCTAGTTTAGCAACCAAGAAAGACAATACATTAACTCAAGCAATAGTTTGACAACGTAAAATGTTGTATGATATTGTTCATAGTAACAAGATGACACTTTTTTCTTGGTACAACAAGAAAAAAGACAGTGTTGACCTAAAAGTTTATGTTTCAATTTGACAATTAGGTAGTTTTTAGATTAGACAATGTGAGATTTCATTTTGTGTCAATAAACAACATGGTTTGTAGATAATAAGGTGTTTTCCATGTATCAATCAGTTGAACAAGGGATAAAGAAACCTTGTCAACACACATATCATTTGATATTAGAACAACTTTCTGTAGACACCTAAATTTGATTACACCGCTTTGGTAATCCTATTTAGTTATCTCTAAAGGCATCATTAATTAAATTCTTATTTAATTAATCCTTTGCCATCCCTAGCTGATTAATTTAATTAATCATCTATAGTCCTAATTGATAAATAAAATAACCTATTATTTATCAATTAAATCCTATTCTTCTATCTAATTCCAAAAATCCCCATTTATTAAATAAATCTATTTGATAAATAAAATCCTCAAAATATAAAAACCCCTAACCTATCCCTAAACCTCCATTTAGCCTAATCCATCCCATCCACCCATACTAACCTAGCTTAGCCACTAACTCACCCACTCTCATTAATGCCATCCACTTGCACATCTCTAACATCCCTAATCTAATCCTAAACCCAAGCCTAATCCACCCCCTAATGTTGTCACATTCCCTAAACAAGTTTAAGACTTTCCTAAACCAAATCAAAGTCCCCTCTCCAAAAAATCCCAACCACCAAGTCATGAGTGCTCCTACAAACCATAAAAGACTCTTACAAGCCCACTTAGGACTCTTACATCCATCTTCCACACTCTTCCCTCTTCCACACTCATTCCTCTTACATCTCTCTTACATACTCAACCCCACTCATCATGCCTTTAACCAACCCCTTACCCTACCCTCTCACACTCATCCTCCTTGTGACAAGTGTCACCTTCCCATTTGTGCTAAACAAGCACAATCCATGTGCTCTCCTTTGAGTGCATCCTAGCCCTCCTTAAGCCTTCATCTCTCCTTGCATCTTAGCCCTCCATCCCTCAAGCCCTTAGCCTATAAATTGAATCCCATCCTAAACCAAAAATAAAAATCCTGGAGCTAAAGTTATCATGCCCTATTGAGAGCCAAAATCCATACCCATGCCCTTATAATGTCAAATTGAGAGCTCACAAAGCTACCAATTTTCCATTACCCATCTCCATTGAAGCCATTTTGAGCACTTGAGCATACATCCCCAATCTATACATATACACATCTCAAAAATAAGAGAACAAGCTCATTGAGAGAGCCTATCCATGGCTCACATTCTCATTTGAGTTTGTCTTCTCTTCGTCTCTCATATATGTTCTGTTAGTTTAATGTGTAAATGCTTTCATTGAATTAGTATTTCTAGCACATTAGATTAGTGTATACACTTTCTACCATGTTAATGAGATTTTTATGTCAAAGAATGTTTACACAAGTTAGCACATTCGAGAACACTTTCCAAGCATATCTACCTAGAAGTCATGGTTCATTACTCAACAATTTGTCCACACTAAGTGCTCCTTTGCCTCACACTAAATGGTTTCCCACAAGAGATATTGGCTCTGTCATGGAAGTTCCATAAGCACAACCAATAGAAAATAGATGTTGAGTGTAAGATCTTGGGGTGATCTAGGTAATCCACTAGGATCAATCTTTGCACCAAGAAGTCAAGAAAAAAAATAAGGTAGCTACTAACCTATGGTGTTTAGAAAGGATTTATGTTCATAGCACTCCTCTTGCTTCTGATACAAGATACCTCACCTTGCAATGAGTAACCAATCTTGTAACCACAAGAGTACCTTAAGCATTCCTCCTTAGTGTATTCCTCATAGTTGCAATCACACTAGGTAAGACAAGTGCTACATCTACCAAGGTTTTTTGTCCTCAATAGCCTTGAGATTATAGTGGGCTAGAATAATTAGGTTTGCTTCTCTCCACCTAGGTCATTCCTCTTGGTTTCCCAAGAGCAGGCCCTCAAAAGGATTCTAGACTAAAAAAGAAGTAGATCAGCTTTTGAAAGTGAAGATCATACTCTCCTATTCCAATCATTTCCTCCAAGAACACTAAGAAGCTCTAATTATCCCCTTGCTTTCAAAATCCAAAGGCAAGCCAAGATTTTTGATTCACCCTCCTATCACAAAGAACCCCAATCACAAGTTTAATGTACCTATGAAAATGAAACAAATAATAGATGTCGCACATGGAATAAAAGGAAAAAGCAAGAAAGTTTGGTTTTTATGCATTGGGTAGCCTTGCAAAAAAATGTTAGCAGCCCTTGTGCATTTGAAGCTTTGACATGCATTCTTTTTTTCTAGGTTTTTAATTTTATTTTTTGTCTTTGACATACGTCCCCTACAAAACCACAAGTTAGAACATAAGAAAGTAGATAAAAAACATGAGTTATGAAAATGTTAACACCTTAGCATGATTTATGATGTCGCCATCCTACATGAAAGCTTGACTAAAGGGGGAAAAAAATAACTTTTTTGGTCATTTTTATACATGTAAAATAAATTAGGAAAAGACAAATCCTAGGGAACCATCAAAAGTCAAATTCTATTTTATACTTTTTTTGTTCTCTCTAGACCTTTGTAGAACAACTACAGACCTATAAAAATCTAAAAAATAGCAAGTACAACCAAGAAAATGATCTAATCACTTGATCAAAAAGCAAGTTTAGACTAGGCGATAGTTTTTGTAGGAAGTCTATCATGCAATACTTCTCAATATTTATGTGCGATAGATTTCTTTCATGCAATATTTATGCTAATCTAGGTGACAGCACATACTATAGTTGAGCAATAGAGTTTAGTACTATCATGCAACACTTTTATTGGAAAATTATTGCACTACATTTATGAAAAATGTCATTTGAAACTAGGAAAATATCACCTGAAAGTTGCAACTTTAAAAAGAAAAGAAAAGTGTAGACAGCATGCACAAAATGCAACAAAAATAATGAGATAAAGGAAAAAACCAAGTGTTTTTCCCATGATGGGTTCCAAAAACTTACACCAAGAAAGTGTCAACTCTAAACCCTTTATGTAAGGGATTCCATGAGTTTAAAATGCTTGAATGTTGGCTTAGAGCTCCCTATCCATGGAGTACAAGAGAGTATGATTCAAATGTGAGGACTCTTAGATGAGCCTTAGGAATGTTCTTTTTGCTAGTAAACCATTTAATAGGAGGTTCTCTTAGAAACAAGATGTAAGAGTGTAAATGTCTACAAAGTATGCCTCAATAATGCAATGCAAATGGAGACTAAACTAGAATGAGTATGCAAAATCCAGCTGTACTAAGCATGGATGAGAGTGTTAAAAAACCCAACTATTAAGCTAAGTGATTTAAGCTATTGCAAAAAATGAAAGCTAAGCTACATGAAACATGATTCTAAGCTAAAATGTGATGGAATGAGAGAATGAAGACAAGAAAAAGGAAGTTCTAAAGAAACCTGTTAGAAAACCTACAGCATAACAATACTCAAAATATGGATCCTTATACAAGGGGAGAGCTCTTTCTTTTAAAGTCATATGGATGGTAGAGATCAAAGTTAAAATTATGGAAGATCAATGGTGGAGTTCAAAAATGGGAGTGATCCATGTGCACATAAAAGTCAACCAATAAAATAGAAGTGGACTTCCCATATAAGAAAAAAGTCACAAAGCCTTTTCTTTTAATTTGAAAACTATAAAAAGGACTTTATGTGTGCACTTTAAGTGGGTTAGAATAATGGGGTCTTTTATTTAATTAAATGGGGACATGTTCTTTTAATCAAATAAGGAACTTAGGATAGCATGGTCAAACTATAGGTTATAATAAAATTAATTGATTATTAGAAATTTACTCTAGATAAATGATTAATTAAATTATCCAAAATGATGAGAAGGGGGCTAATAGCCTAGATGACCATTTTTAGGTGATTACACAAGGTACAAATTACAAGATTATACAACTTGCACACTCTTGTGTTCCTCTTAGTTTATATGTCATAGTTGTATTCACATTAACAAGTAACTATTAGGCACAAGGTTCAAGGGTATGGAATGTAACTAAAGGATAAAAGTAATCATATCATGCCCTTCATGTAATAAAATTCATTTATTCAACACATGTTAAATGTCAAGTGTAACTACTAAACATTATTGGTTGGAGATTTTGTATAGAGCTTTGCACATAATTATTGGTGGATGACATGGAGGAGTAGGTATACATATCTTGATCATAGCACACACATGTGAGTGGCATAAAATAAGTACCATATGTGTATATATATGTAATATTGATGGACAAGGTATGATATACTCCAATGATCACCATTCACAAATGTAAAATGGTTATTATTATATATAGATATCTAAAAATAATTATATTACTTAATGTTTATCTAACTAACGTATGATAATATATCATATTTCATAAATCATGAGTATCATTTGATGAATGAATGAATGTATTATAACTTACAATATGAGTTTCCTCTTCCAGACCTACCCTAATTCCTTCACCCTTACCTAATCATACTTCCAATGTTGATCACTAACATTCACATTTTATTTTACTTATTTTACTAAACACCTATACTAACCTAATACTAATTTTCCTTTAGCTATCCCTTACTAAAATGAATTCTCTTTTAGCATTCCTAATTCCTAACTATACCACCATACAAATTTCCTCTCACTTTATTCACTTCCTATCTTATGTATAAACTTTACTTACCATTTACCTCAAGTTGCCTCAATTTTCTTATTTTTCAAATTGAAATCTTACTATCTCAATCATATTCATTAATCAATACATTTATATCTTGCCACAATAATTATGTGAACCTACTAATTACTTCATCTACCTAATATTCTTAAATTTTCACAACATGAAGTAATGAACTTACTAACTATGTATTAACCCCTTACTAACTACTATACGAAGAACAAAATCACTAACTACTATACGAAGAACAAAATCATGCTACTATTGATACCAATATATCTATACCACTTATTATAACCATTATGACTAACATTCTTTCATATAATATATTTATATATGTCTTGTTGAAAATATATAAATTATATTCTATAATATTCATTTCTAAATATAATTATTATACATACTAACCTTTACCTTTTACAATCTTTTAATTACACAAAATTAACTACCAACTAAAGATTATCATTAATTTCCAAATTCTACCACCAATCATATTGACCCTAACTCCCTAGCATACATTCTAACACATTAAATTATATTATAAACTATCTCCAACATTACTAACTATCCTACCACTAACAAACAACTTACTAACTAAATATTACCACTAACTTCCTAATACTAAACTTTTTTCCCCACTTTTGTTTTTCAAGAACTCCCACCTAGGTCCCATGCCTTACTTCTTTCCAAGTGCTTTTCCCCTAGCATTTTCTCCCCACCATTTAGGGTTCCCCTTCTTTTCTTCCAATGGGTTCCTACTAGTCAATTTCCTAGCCTAGGGTGGCAGCTTCAATGCATGAGCTATGATGTGGAAGTATCAAGTATGTGTAGGAATGAGGACAAGTCCCATCATTGTCTCTTGGACCTTGTGTCAAGTATAATGGGGTATGGGGGTACCATCTACAGTGCCATTAGAATGCACCAATTTATAAAGAAAATATAACTTAGACTATTTAACACTACATGTGGTGCATATAAGTTGTCCGGTAGTCATTGGTGGGGTATGGGGAGTGGTCATGGATCAAGGGGACCACTTCCCACATTATGTGTGTGTGTGTGTGTATGTGTGTGTTTTAAATTTTCTTTTCTTTTCTTTTAAAGCTTCTTCCTATTTCTTTTATGGATAGATCCATAATCATGGAAATAGTACTAATAGTAAATGAAAAGGTTATATTTATATATATATATATATTTTAACTTCTTTCCTCCCTAATACTATTATGTGGGGAACCCATAGGTTGGAATAGGGGTGAAATTAACTATTATATTTATTTTTCAATGGAAGTGACTTCTTTTTTTAATTTTGTTTTAAATATGTGTCTTACTCATGGGTACTTATGGGATTTGTCTATTTTTACCTTGTTTTAGCTTGGTAATGTCTTAATTGTTATAGACCATGAAAAGAAATTATTTTATTATCTATGTGGGTCATTGGATATTATTATTTTATTATTCGTATTAGCTTGAGAAAAAAGGGGAATTTTACACTCTTCCCATATAAAATCCAAAGAGTTGGATATGCATCTACAACTTGTTTCTCATGGTAATTTATGCTAAACTACCTAATGGACTTGTCTCCTCTAATCATCTACAATGTGTTTGAATCTTTTGATGCTATAACATTTCAATGTAACATCTAGATTAATGAATCTATTTAATATTATTTGAACAATAGATTTAACACATGAAACACATTGAATCAAAGATTAAGTAAACTAATAGATGTATCTTTCCTATGACATTTATTTTACATCTAACTATGACTATCATGCTACTAAAATTTTTTCATTTCATTACATTTAAATGAATGTTATTACAACACATATGAAAATGTCCAAATTTATTCATTCCTTTGATGGAACCATTCTTCACAATGATATACATAGGATGAAAATGTAATACACAAAATACATAAGTGAAGAGTTCAAATTTTACAATGCAATATACAATAACATGGAGAAGGATTTCATCATTTCAAATACATTACAAAATGGCATATCCCTTCCTTTCTACTATGGAATAATTCATTGCAACAAAATGAATAAGGTGGAGAGAGCTTCTTCAATACATGTACAATGCACATTGACAAGTTTTCTCCTTCAAGCAACTCTACAAGATGATCATTCCGAGCATTTTTTACAGTTCCCTTGAGCAAAAAACCTAAAAAAGGTTTTTACACAAGAACTATGGAGGCTCACCTCCCATCCTAGGCTTCTATGAAGCCAACCACTAAGAAAGGGGAAACAAGGCTCAAGTGGGCTACAATAAAGCATCTAACAATGAATGCAATACAACATCATAACACATATAGAATCCCTCCCAAGGTTTTACATACTGATTCACCATTAGAATCATAACCATAGGGTGAAGGTGGGCTTTCCAAGAGGTGAATTTCCATATCAACCACTATCTAAAATAAGAAATTTACATGCCCTTTTGGGGCTTCCACAATCAGAAATCTACATGCCCTTTTAAGGCTTTCACAATCGTCCTCCTCTTCACAACAAATTTCCAAACACACTACCATCAACCATAGCTTTCTTGGAGCCCATACTCCATAAACTTCATCTCTTCACCATACTTCCCTTATCACCCACAAGGAAAGATACAAATGATCATGGCATACAAAGGAGCCCATACTCCAAGGTTTTCAACTACATTATCAAGCCCAACTAAGCACTTCACGCTGGACTTCTCTTCTTCCCAAAGGGTGAGTGAATTCCTTAGTCCCATGAACAACACTCATGTAAAATTAATAAGGAAAAATCAAGGAACCCAATTCAACAAATAACACATCACAACATTTACAACACAACAAACAATGCATGTACTTACATTTTTACATGAACATAGATTCAAAACCATTATGCAACTTAAATAAAAATAATGGCATGGGCACCAACCTTGAATCCAAGAAAATGAAAAATGATTGTTGTTTAAGAGATTCCTTCCTTAGCCTTCACCCTTTAAAACCCTAATTGTCTCTAAACTTAGAGAGTGGGTGAACACCCCACTAGTTTGTCTAAGTCCACTAAAGAGGCTCTTCCACTAACTCATTTTGACAAAAACATCAAGCCACTTTCTCTTACAACTTTGTCCCTACTAATTTTGATACTTTTGACTAAGTGGAAATATGGGGATAAACTCATAGAACAATTCATATTTCAAATTGGTGGAAGAATGCATTGGTTAAGGAGTCCCCTGGGCTAGTTAAGCACTAAAATGGTCAAATTTAGGCCCCTCACATGTTATAATAACATATGGATGGCTTATTTTCACAAAAATGGCACTTTGGGACCAATTACTGACCCTCTAAAATACTTGTCAAGTTTGAATTCGAATTTCCCTTGATGGTGACTCATCATATCCTTTCTCAACTAGGTTTACTTAATCTTTGATAGAAAATTAATTTAAGGTTAACTGCAACCATGACTAAAACCCTACGTGACATGTCATCAACATATAAAAATTGCATGTGTCAAGTGACACATTAAAACACATTACACATCACTATAACATGTCTCTAATGTGTTTATGAAGCTAAATTTATCACACACATGAAAAATTATATTTATGAAATAAACACATCACAACTAGGCTTTGAATCTTCTAAAGACTCACCTTGACTAAGCTCTATCCACATAAGTTTGGACCTTGTTTCCCCGATTAATTTTTCCATGATTTAACTTCCTACATAGTTAACTAGAACATCAGTAGCCCAATGAAAAATCATATAAAATATAGGTATATAAGTGCATGCAAATTTCACATTAAGTAATTCACATTAACACCCTCAATTATCATAATTAACTTTTCTTTCCTCCTCATTTCATATAAAGCATTTAATACATTATAATTTCAAAATCTACATATCCACATTAATACTTAAATCACATGATCAAATAGCATTACAAACCACATAATGATCCAATTTCTAACATAGTGATGAAATGTAGAATCTATATTTGTTAAATCATCCAACATAAAGTTAGGTCCTAATACATATCATAGGTGAAAGCCTCCAAGATTAATACCAAAATCTTGAATAAATGCCAAAATATCAATTCCTAAGTATCAAACTATAAATAAAACATCTAGGCTATGATGGGTTGGTATAAAGCCTTATAGAATGAAATTTTGTTACATCACCCCTTTAATAGCACTTGAGCATGAAAGTGGCATTAATGGTGTTTTAAGGTAGCATGAATGAATTTTTTTAAAAATTTAGAAAATTATCATATTCACACTTTAGAGCATTCATACTGCCAGTGTTTAAATATTGTTTACCCTTTTTCAAATAGTACTTCACATTTTAGCAATCATGAAAACACAATAGTCACTTTACCTTTTTATGTGTTATGTAGCAACCACGTGAACGCTTAGCATTGCAATTTATTCATAGTGTCGTGAGGCTTGCTTTTCAATTCTTCTATATATCTTGTGACCAAGTGAAAACTTTAATCTCCCCTTCATGGTTTGACTTCACACTTGATCTTTAATTCATGTGACACAATGAATAGTTCTAGCATCACCTTGTCGTTTTTTCACTTCTTCCTTTTTGCTTTGTAATCTTAACCACACAATAAGGCATTGACATAAACTTTCTTACCTCTTAACTACATCGCAGGTCTCTCTAGTTTGCATTAACCACATTTCCTAGGCTACAAAGCACAAACACTTTAATATGCTCATCTTTGCCTAATAGTAGCATTAACACCTTTAGCTCACGACTATGTGCTATACCTTTAGTCTAAGTGATCACTTCTTCACTACTTCTACATTTCTTTGCAACATTAACCATGTGATTGAGTGACAACCAAACTCTTACAAGATCTTGATTCTTTTGCTAGTTTCTAGATATCTTTTAGAATGCAATCTTTAGCCATGCAACCATGCAATCAAAGTTGATCTCCTCATCACTCCTCAATACTAACTCTTAAGTATTCAAGTTATGAAGCTGCGAACAATTTCTCTAACATCAGTGTCCACTTCATTTCTTAATTTTTTATGTTATAACATAATGTGCCATCTCTATATGCCTCCATGTGTCACATTTGTAAGTTTTCTTAAGGGTATACATCCAATGTGAATTACATTCACGTCACTACTGCTTAAAACTTTTTATTCATTCTTAACCTCAGTGAAGCCATGAAAGTTGTTCACTTAACTATGTCACACCTTCACTATTTGAGCCAACCATTTGTAATAAACCATGGAGACCTTTTTAATACTTAGCAATTGACTAAGTCATATCATCACACCTTTAAAAGGATTAAAGCTTAACAAGGTGGTGATATAGATATAAACCTTAGTCATGCAATTGCCCCTTGAACTTTCAAATTTCTTTTAAATCATGAAACCTTTTACAAACTCATTAAAACAAGAAGGCTTATAACATGAAGATATGCATATGGATATGAAACTAGGGTTTTTCTAGGAAATCTTGTGCAACATGAAAAATGAAAACCCTAGTTGCACAATTTAAAACTAGATTTTTGTAATAGATTCTCAAAATTTTAACAAGGTGAAAATATAGGCCAAAAATGTGTTTGGATATTCAAGAGTCTCATCAAAATAACTCATAGATAGAAAAAGAAATGGACAAAAATGGAGAAAGACCTCACTCTCATATTTACCCATTTATAGCAACTATGATATAAAAAATCATGGTGACGTTGAGGAGAGAACAACCAAAATTATTAGTAAAAATAATTAAGAAACAAATTGGAAATTCAACTTTGAAAGAAGAGAGTAAATCCATGAAAAATAACCTTTTTCCAAAGAGAATGGTAGGAATAGATATTGACGGGCCAAGGTTGAACATGAAAAAAGTTGCATCCTACAAGGACCTATTGATAGTGTCTAGAATAATGATAAGACTACAAAATTGAAACTTTTATGAAAACTCTCTCTGGGACAAAGGATCTTGCATGAGGAATTTCTAAGTGCATAGCTAGGAGAAATAGAGATCTTGATCAAACACAAACTAACATGAAAATAAAGACATATACAATGGAACCAACTAAAGACTAACAGTAAGGGGATAGATATAATGGATAAACCAAGATATATACTATTAGAGTGGGGTTTTTGTTGCACCAAAAGACCAATCTATCAATTCCTGATACAACCTCTCAACTTATAGTACACAGGAGGAGGTTAAGCCTTTGTCACAAATCTTGAGGGGAGTTTTGAACAAATTTCTAACAATATCCACCTCAGTGTTACCCAAGGGTCTAAGGATAAAATATAATTCCACCAATATAACTAAGAGAGGGGTGAATAAATTATCCAACTGATATTACAATTATCAACCTTATTAAACTTTAACCATATGAGCAATATAATCAAAAACTACAACAAGTTACTCATGCACAATAATAGTAGATATGTCAATTAGGGAAACCCTTGATCAAAGGGAAAACCACAGTGGGGATGATACCCACAAGATGATGTACTAATATAAATATTCATTATTAGAGGATGGACCTTGTTAGTAGTCTATAACAACATTCAATATATATAAATCCCTATTAGGAGATTCCAACTCTATTATAATTTGTAGAAGATAATGGACTCACTATGCAAATAGCTTTAGGGAAAGACCAATGAACCCACTATCCAAATGATCTTTGTATTATTCCTCATAGAATAATAGAAATACATAGTAAAACTCCTTCCTCTTTCTCTATCCTATCAACCAAACTTCTGCTCCTTTTGATCTTGTAACTAGATCACAAATCCCACTTCCAATAATCCCTTGGATCGCTTACTCACATTCACCAAACACTCTACTCCTTTTCACAATTAGCATAGAACATACACCCAATACATTTTACAAACAAGGAAAACATCTTTCTTTTATACCATATCTTCAAAATAATTCCTTGAGTCAATCTTGAGGCTTTCCCACTTAATTATAATAAGATAAATAATTAATTCATAATTATAATAGCACTGTCAGCTCACAGTCTATACAACTTCTCACATGTGTGATACTAGGGCTTGTGCATTTGATGATGTTAACATCAAACTATCTTATGTCATTGGATAACCAAGCATCTCTAGATTATATCTCTATTAGAAGATATGATACAAACATTAGAAATTTCTTCTTAGGTATTGTATCTCTATACTACTCTCTATAAATTAGGCATATCTTCTATACATCTTTGACTCAGGTACTATGCATTAAACCTTAACATTAGAACATTGTATCAAACATGTCTGTAAACATGCATCATCATACAATCAAAATTTTGTCCATAAAACTAAGATCTTTGTCTACTGTTATGTCAATCTTCATAGACTTATTGCTATGTTATCATCAATGACAAACATAGTCACGAATGCAACATATCAATACTCTCCAATGCTTAGGATACTCTCCCAATGGAATGCCATCATCATTCATGCTAACAATCTTCCTATTTAGCATTGATGGAAACATAGATGAAAAATATCGATGTTTGAAGAATACCAAACAATACTCTATTCCTTCTACTATTGAGCTCATCTTTTCAAATCCCCTTCATCAATCAAATTTGAAATTCTTTGGAACACTACTCTATTTTACATCTTCAAGGATTAGCATCAGTTGTTCACACACTTAAAAAACACTCATCTTCTTCCTCATACATCATAGTTCTTCGTGCTTTATATCTCCCCCATATAGACATTCCTTCTCCTTACTTACATGAATCTCTCCAAATTTCCCTAATATAGATATGTTCAACTATCTCTTCCCCATTCAACTAGATGATGTTTTTCATGTACATATCTCCCTCATTAACATCAATGACAAAGGCCTCATTATGTCAATTATTTTATCCAAGTCTTCAACCAACTCAAGTGTCCAAAAACACTATTCAAGACCAATTACCAAGAGTCCTTAATGACTCTTCTCATCTTAGATACTCACCCATATAGAAAGCATCTGCATTTAGTCCAATCAAACAATAGTGCTCTATACCACTAGAGTGATGCAATCTCTACATCATCTACTTTGATGTAGGTAGGGGTATAACATCAAGCATACCTCTTAGGTACTCAAAATGTATCTTTAGGTAAGGGCTTTGTAAAGATGTCTACAATCTATTCCTTAGTACTGACATACTCCAATCTGATTTATTTTTCTACTACCTTCTCTCTCAAAACATGATACTTAATAGATATATTCTTAGTCTTAGAATGCAATATAGGATTCTTAGACATACTTACTATACTTGTGTTATCACAATATATGACAATAGGTTCTAAGAATTATATCCCAACATCCTTCAACATCTACTTCATCCATATGACTTGATTGCAATTATTTGTTGCTTCTATATACTCTACCTAAACTATACTTTGTAAAATACAATCTTGTTTCTTACTTAACCAAGAAACCAATCTTCCTTCAAGAAAGAATGCTCCACCACTAATACTTTTTCTATCATCCATAGTAGCTACCCAATCCACATAATTTTAAGAACATAGGGTAAAATTGCTTGATCTATCATACCATATCTCCAAATGTTCCTTTCAAATATCCGAATATCCTCTTTACTGCTGCATAATGATACTCCTTAGGATTAGCTTGAAATCTTGCTACAATCCCAATTGCATTTTCTATATCTAGTCTAGTGTGAGCCAGATATTATAAACCTCCAATCATAAATTTTTACTTCTTCTTCTCAACTCTAGGTGTCTCATATTTGCTAGATAAATTGTGACCAATTATCATTGTTATACCAATAGGCTTACAAAATTACAAACCAAATCTCTTCAACAAATCTTTCAAATACTTAGCTTGTGAAATGAAAATGTCATCACTATTTTGCACAATCTACAAACCTAGAAAGAACTTCATCTCTCCTATCATACTCATTTCAAATTCATTCTTCATTTCTTTAGAAAACTTATCACTTGCTTCATCATTACCTCCAAAAATTATGTCATCGACAAATATTACAATTATTATAAAATTGTTTTCAATTTATTTCAAATACAATTTACTATCTTTCATACCTTTGACAAATCCAATCTTTTCCAAGTACTTGTCCAACCTTGCATACTAGGTTCTAGGTGCTTGTTTTAGACCATACAAAGATTTCTTCAATTTGCATACCATGTCTTTTTCTTCTGTTAGAGGGAAACCTTTAGTCTACTCAATATAAATGTCTTCTTTAAGTTCTCCATTCAGGAAGGCTGATTTGACATCTAACTGATACACTTTGAATTTATTCTTTGTTGCATGAGCTAGGAGCATTCTTATTGCTTCCATTTTGGCTGTAGGGGCATATGCCTTCTCATAGTCTATTCCTTCTTAGTGTGAATATCCTTTGCACACAAGTCTAGCTTTTTTTCTTACAACTTCACCTTGCTCACTCATCTTATTTCTAAAAACCCATTTGGTTCTTATAACATTCTTGTCTTTAGGTTTAAGAACTAATTCCCGTGTGTTATTCTTCACAATCTGATCTAATTCTTCCTTCATTTCTTGAATCCAATTATCATATTTACATGATTCATTTGTACTCTTAGGTTCAAATAGAGAAAACAAACATAATTCACATGCTTCTTCATTTACCTAATTATTATTTTTTCTCCCAATGTTTTGTTTAGGAGGATGATTCTTTGATATACTTTTGCTCTAGTCTTTGCTTTCTCTACTTCGATCTAATTGCCATTCTACAAATCATTGTTAGTCTCAATTATAGCTTCCACACTTTCATGGTTAGCCTTTGGATCAACAATAGTTACTAGGGCTATCTCTTCTACTACTTCCTATTTCTTAACCAATTCAAGCTCATCATCTTTATCATTTTAGTCATTCAAGAATCTTTCCATAATTACTTTAAATTCTTCATCATCATTAGAAAGAGAATTCTTTCTAGATTTTCTTACTCTCTTAGGATATCTGGACTAAAAATGACCAAACTCTTTACATGTCCAACAAATGAGAATTTTTATACCTAATGGCTCCCTTTTCATAAGAAGATCAATACCTTCTTTGATCTTCTTGTCTTCTTCAAATCTCAATCTGTCTTTACTTGTGCTTCTATTTTTTTGTATGAAACAAAAGGATTTTGGATCTAGAAATTTGATGATTAGTTCTTTACACATCTGTGATATATCAAAAAGAAGCTCTATTTTTTGGGTATCAAAATTTCCTTCATCAAACTTATGACTATCTTTTATGAAAAGACTTGTCATTGATCTCCCAAAGCTATTAAGATTTCCCTTCAAGGACTTGAATCTCTGATACCAATTTTTAGAATATATAGTCTACCAATATAACTGAGAGGGGGAGTGAATCAGTTATCCAACTATTATCACAATTATCAAAATTATTAAATATTAACTATATAAGAAATATAATTTGAAACCACAAAAAGATACCCAAGCATAATAACATTAGATGTTGAACTAGGGAAACCCTTGATCTAAAGGAAAACCCTGGTGGGGATGGTAACCACAAGTTGATTTACTAATATAAATATTCCTTGTTAGAGAATGGACCCTATTAGGAGTCTATTACAACATTCATAATATATATGTCCCTATTAGGAGTTTCCAACCTTGTTAGGAGTTGTAAAAGGTAGATGGACCCACTATCCAAATAGCTTCAAGGAAAATACCAATGAACCCACTGTCCAAATGATCTCTGTATTATTCCTTGTAGAATAATTGAATTGAATTATACTGCTCCTTCCTCTTTCTATGTCTTGTCAACCAAAATTTTTCTCCTAATCTTGATACTAGATCATGAGCTTCACATCCAATAATCCCTTGGATCACACACTCACTTTACCTAAATACTCTTCTCTTATTCACATTTCCTTGATTACTTGGCATGCTCCATACATCTTACAAACAAGGAAAATCCTTTCCTTTATACCAAGTCCTCAAAAAAATTCCTTGAGTCAGCCTTGAGGCTTTCTCAATTAATTATAATAGTACTACAATAAGATAATTTATTATTTTGTAACCATATAGCACTATCGGCTCATATTCTATACAAATTCTCACATGTGTGACTTTGGGACTTGCACACTTGCTAACATCATCATTGGGCTAATCACTATATAACTGAGCATCTCCAAATTATATCTCTATTAGAAGATATAATAGAATCATTAAAAACTACTTTCTAGGCACTTTATCACTGCACTGCTATCTGTAAGTAATATATAACTTCTATATATCTTTGACTTAGATAACGTGCACTTGACCTTAATATCGGGACATGGTATGGAACATGTCATTTACTATGTATCTCTAGTTAATCAAAACAATGTCCATATAACCATGATTTCTATCTTCTACTCTTCTAGTCTTTACAAAATTACTACTATGTTGACATAAATGACAAACATAGTCATGAATGCAACATTTCAATATTGCTACATGCTCTCCAATGCTTAGGATACTCACCCAAAGGAATGCCATCAACATTCATGCTCATAAGCCTATCAAAGAATGAGATGTATAGGCCCCACTTGGTAAATAATGGAGAAAGCATAGATAACACATCTGAACATTGATATTTCGCTCCTTGTAAGGCAATGTAACTAGTGTGGAGATTTATGAAGTTTATTTAAGGACATTTATTTTTTTGACAACATACTCTCCATTTTCCTTACTTCTACTTCTTTGTCTACTTCTAGTTCTTCCACTTCCATTTGTTGATCCATACCCACATTTGATGCATCAACATCTGTTTGGGTCTCTTGATCTTTTACCTCAACAACTAGCCTCATTATATTCTTCAAGGTTTTAACCTCATTTTCTAGGGTAGCCATTTTCTATTCAAGCACATATATATTCTTCATTTCTTCTTCATATTTCCTCCTTGTTTCAATGTATATGCTATAAGTTTGGAACAATTATTCTTCCAATATGTCCATCTTACTCTTCTCCATGAGTGACATTGTGTTCATCATGTTGTGTATCTAGTCACTTGATGTGGTAGCGACATTCTAGAATATCACATTTCCTTTAGGGGAGTCTCTAACCTCCATAAGTGTTGGTTTATCATACTCAGGGGACATACTCTAGATTTTCATTATCTTTGTATCAATGTTGACGCTACTACCCTACAACTCTCCAATAATATTGGTCTCTTCAAATGAGATAGATTTACTTTTTCTTCTTACCTAATTGAGCATAAAAGATGAACTTATTTCCAATCTAGGGAGGAGTAACATTCCAATTCTCTTTACGATATCTCAAGCTTCATCTGTAGTGAGGGTTTCATTTTTAGATCATATTCTTCCAATTTTTGTGTACCAGCTCTAAAACCTTCTCCTCTAAATCTTCTAGTTGCAATTGGAGAGACAAATCATTTTTCTTAATCTTAAAAAGAAAATATTTGAGGTCCTTAGAATTAATGAAGTGATCATCCTTCATAAACTCTTGAGCTTGCATAATTTTGTCATATATCATCTTGGCCTCAAACTCAAGTTTATTAGGGATTTGTTCATTATCAATAGCCGACTTTATCAAAAAATTATGCCCGATACCATCAAAGTATTTGCTCCCTCTTGGCATAATCTATAGGTCCTTCTCCCTTTCTTTCTTTGGTATTTCAATTAATTTCTTCTTTTTTCTTCCACCTTAAACCCAAGAAGAACCTTTTGGTTTATTTTCTTCATCATCAATCTCAATCATGACATCCTTTTCAGAAGATTTTTTGAGCAGTCATTTTGCATGATGCTTAACGATAGGAATCCTTTTGAACTGATCTCTTAAAAATCTAATCTGAGGATCAACTCCAAGGTTCTGGGTGATCTTGCAACCTACTAGAATCTTCTCAGTTGAAGATAAATGTGAATGTTCACGAGGAGGCCTTTGCTGGTTTGAAAACTCTAGATAAGATGTAGAATCTACTTACTATCAAAAAGAACAAAACACACACAAAAGAACTATGTTTTGTATTTTTTTGTTTTTTAATGAATGCAATCTAATAATACAACTATATGAATTCCTAATTTAACCATAGTGTTAGTAAATCAAATAATGAAGATAAGGTGATAAGACGTTTAAGTAAATAACATTAAAAGTAAATCCTAATGGACATAAACTATAGAAACAACATTTCTACATGCTAAGCTTTCGAAAAGATCAATAAGTAACCAATGAAAGTAGGAGCAAAAATTTCTTAATTCCATTGATGTAATTGTCAATGGGAAATTCAATAACTATAAGATGTTTCACTTTTCATGAGATTGCAAGGCCATAGAAAGTGTGCTCATGCAAGACAAAAAGTTATGTAGGAATAAGGTGATGATATCTTCTTGAACTAAGTATGTCAACAGAATTCATAAAACTATAGCAAACACCAGAATCAAAAGATTGCACAACCATAAATAACACAATCAACTTTTGGCTCAATTACATTACATGAACATACATTCACAAAATATACACACTTAGGCAACAATCGCTACTCTCCAAATGCAAGAAAAAAAAGTATATATTATTGCAAAATAATGGCAGCCCTGATTACATATTACAATACAAAATTTATAAGAAATTTTCTCCTCAATTTTTGTTGAGAGTGAGAGATATCTTTATGCAATCATATGCTTTTAAACTAATAAAACAAATATATTTATGTACAAACTATCTATCTAATTGGTGCTAAGTAGGACTCCATCCATTTTATATCATTAATTAGATGTATAAGCCTTTACATGTCATAAAAAAAAGAAAGAATGAAAAATAAGAAAGAGAAAGCCTTTAGTTGATGTAGGAGTGACTGGAAGTGGCAAAAATAGAAGCTCCATCTTTACTAGCATCCATAAGAGTTAAATTGTCATTAGAATGCATTTTCGATGCATGGAAAGCTCTAATTTTAGAACTGGTTGTAAACTATCAACACACCTTTGAAATCTTCAAAATCTCCCAAATCACTTCTAAAAAAGTGCACTAGCACACCTAGCACAACAATGCACCTTGGAAGTAAGCTCCAAAGTTTGCAAAATTTCTTTAAGTATCAAAATTGAAATTCTAGCATTTGGGATTTGTTCCCCTTTATCCCAAAGCTATGTCTAGATATTTTCCCTTGAATTTTTCAATTATCTCAATGACTTGAGCCACATCTAGAAAATATAAGGTGTTATATTTTTCCTTTACTTTTTGCCTGTAGTTATCCACTTCTATATGAGTTTCTACAAAATCTCTGAGTTTTACATCAAGCTCTAATAAAACTTCTTCTATTCTAAATGCCTGCCAAATATCCTCATCATTAGAAAATTCTTCAAAAGTTTTCCAAAATTTATCATCTACTACCTCTACTAGTATTAACTGTTCTTGTGCTTCATCCTCAAAAATATCCAGACATGCATGACTATAATGTTTCTTAGCTCCCAAAATTTTCTCTTGTGCTGGTCCTTGAGCCTATGAATCTCCACATGTAATGTCTCTAGTACTTTATTCCCATCCACAATCTTCTCTATCCAATTATCTATTTTATCTAATTCCTTAGCTATATATACATCCATCAGCATCTGATACCTTTGTCCTTTAATATAATGAAACATTTGCAAGTCTTTTCCCTTGGTATGCACTTCATCAATTAGACCAAAATCTTGATTCAAAATAGCTACTAGTTTCTCTGCATTCTCCTACATAAAATGTAATAACTTCAAATTTCCTTGAATAACTAGTACACCTTTCTCCTCAAAACTTTCTCGCCATTACTAAAAAGCTCTACAAAATGGGTCCAACTATACCACACCCCTATCTCTTCTCTCAATTGTTGCATTTAAGGTTTCTCAAGGTTTGTGGGATCCAAGGAACCAACAACTTTAGTTAAATATCCATTTAGGATTTCATTTTGATGCCAAAGTGTTATTAGTTCTACCCCATCCTACTCTAAGCTCCTAAATACCTCCTTTATCCCTGTGGTAAGAATCAACTTAGTAGTATCCAAGGTTGGCTTTCCAAGTATGACCTCCTTGATCTGATAATCTTGTAGAGTCGATTCTTCAACATTTGAATGTGGAGGAGGGATAGACACATGAGCAAACAAGTCCTAGTTTTGATCACTCATAATAAAGGCTAATGCCTATGCATCTTTTGGAGGTGAATTAGGCTTCCTCAAGACTTCAATCAATTCCATTCTATCTTCCTCCTCTATGGTGAATTGCTATTTTTTTTTTTTTATTACCTCTTTTCTCAGCCACCTTGGGATACATTCTAATGGAGATTTTCTTTTAGAGGATGATAGAGTCTATTCTACAATGCAATTTCCCTTTTCTCCCCTTTCTAGAGTCTTTTCCTTCTATGAGATATTGGCACTTGGAATCTCTATATATGTGGAGCCAATAGTTCTCACCTCAGTCTCTTGGGGTGTTTGTTGTGGTTGTTCACTTACCTTTCCTTCTTTCGACACTTCCTTAGTGGATACTTGTTTTGGATCTCCCTCCTATCCCATTTGGACTTTCTCTTCTTCACTTTTTGGAGGAAGGGGAGTAGCCAATCCTTTATCAAGACAAAATGTGGCTTGCACCTGGGATGGTGGCACTTCCTTAGGCCCTTGTGATTTTGGTGGCATCTAACTCCATTCCTCCTATTGAGGTTGATTGGTTGGAGTATACTTGATCTTATCTCCTACCAACTTGGTACCCATTGGCATGAAATTAAAATCTAATATCTTAAAGACATCAGTGGCTTCCAGATCCTCCTCATTTATCCATTGTTGTATCTCATCTTCTAATGTGGTAGTTCAAATGGGTTACTTAGGAATAGATGGAGGTATGATGGTAGAGCTTCTTCTCCTTTCCAACTCTATAGATCTTGTTAGATGAGTCCTCTAGTTAAAAGGTAAGTTATCCTCTTCATCCTCATCATCCTCTTCTTCTAATTCTTTAGGGGTTGGCTTAGGAACTAATGCGAAAGGAATCACTTTCTTGATCACCTTTTTCCTTCTATTTACCTGAGTCTTAATCTTTCTTTTTTTAGGTGTGGAGGGGGAAGCTTTCTCTACTTTTTGAGGTGGGGAAACCTCTTGTACTTAAATTTCTACTTCCCCTTGACCTTGTTTAGCAGCTGGCACTTGGGGACCACCTTGAGCTTATGAAGCTTCAACATCTTTTGACCCTTGTACATTTTCTTCCCCAGTCTACAAAGGTGCTTGAATTTCTCCCTCTTCTAGTTCAACTTTTTGAGGATAATTCCTCTTCCTCTTTCCCTTACATTTACCCTTTTGAGCTTGATAATACCCAACTAGTTTATCAAATTTGTGCACCATTTCTGGTCTTACTAGTGACTAGGCTATAAATGTAGGCACCATGACCTTTGCTCCTCAACCTTTGGTTGGGTGGGCTTGAGCATGAAATACTATTGTTTGAGGAATTGAATCAAGTTTGAATGGTTTCTTGATCCAATCATGCTCCAATTTAATGATGTACCTTTCCCTATGGTTGATGTTTGAGATTTTTACTCTATCTATCTTGGTGTTCATGATAGGTTTGTCACCAATCCTATCCTTGTTGAAAAATGGATCAAGTTTCTCCTTTGAGTCATGTTGCACAATATTTAATTGGATCTTTATCTTTAAAGCCCTCTCTGCTAAATATAGAGTCATCCTACAATAATCCCTTATATGGACATCATAGTCATCTATTGCATTCATCCAGTGATATTCAACTACATCCTCATGCTAGAATGTTTTACCAGCTAAGTATTGCACTCTCCCAATATTGTCAAAATAAGGCCATAAAGAATTATAGTCTTCCAAGGGATATTGATCTCATTCACATTCAAAGGATGGAATGTCTTATCTTCGATCCACCTAAAAAGGTCCTATAGTCATAGGCCACATCCAACATTTTTTGTGCTACTTTCTAACTCTGTAATATAAGGACAAGAGTTTTTGGGAGATCTCTAGGAAAATAAGTCTATCACTAGGATACCTAGGGAGCTTCTTAGGGTTGATAGTTGTACCCAATACCCTCAAATATGTAAATGTCCAGAACTGGATATAATAAGCTCTAACTAGTGATATCTGTGTAGCTGCCTTCTCTGGTATTATCTTCACAGAATCCCCTTCTATGAACTGAATTATTGTGAATATGAAAGCATCATTTACAATTCTATATTATTTTATTTTCTTTGAAAGCTTTTTCTTTACTAGCTAGGGATATACTATGTATGGCCATGCATTACATCTTGCATATTGCCCCTTTTATACAGCCCTAGATAATCCATCGCTCTAGTAGCCAACGAGTATACCAAATAGGAAATCATATAAAATTTCTAGTTATTCTTTACAACCACTAGAAATTCTCCCAAGTTCTCACTAAGACTAGAGGCCAAATCAAGTCGCATCTTCACTATCTTAATGGTCTTGATAAAATGCACCATCTAAATGTTCAAATGTCCTAACACTAATAAACTCATGACTCTACTCAAAAGAATGATTGAATATCCAATGTCTTCCTTCATGTATCCCTATGCAATATCCACTTTGCTAAATTTCTATCCGACAGGAGTCTTATCAATGAGATATGAGGACTGGATAACCTTAGAGGCTTCATCAACATGTTCTCTATATCATTTTCTAGCTCGGTGATAGGTTCACCTGATGAATTGGTCTTCCCTTGGAAGGTGGAACACCTTTTCAATATTGTTGGGTTGGAGATCTAGAATGATCTCTCCAATTATGCTTTTAACAACCCTTTCTTTAGGAACATAATGCTTTGCAAGTGTCATAATCAACTCTGAGGATTGTACTGACATTGGGTGTGATGCTAAATCCACTACTCTAGAGTGAATTAGAGCAGAAACCATCTGAGATCTTTTCTTTGTTGCATAGTGTTAAGAATGCTCCCAAATTAGTGTGACCTAGTTCAGTATCTTGAATCTCTAAGTGATCATCTTAGAATCTTGATTTGGTTGGAACACCTTCAAATTTGAACATGACAGGCATTGGGGCCATTTTCTTAGTGAGGGAGGATGATGAGGAAGTCATTGAATTTTTACAAAAGGATGTCTATTTGCTTAAAATTTAAGAAAAGTGGATTTATGACACCCAAGAGGTGACACAATTAAAAACTTTAAAAACCTAATTACTCCAAAAACACAAAAAAATTGATTTTTACCCTAAGTGCAAAAAAGGGTGCACTAGCCACACCTGACAAGTGTTCCTAGTGTGCCATTTTTGGAAAAGTTTGCAAAGATAGGGTGTACATTAGCACACCTCATGGGGTGCATTGATGCCCACACTATTCCTTAAATTATGTTTCATTTTAAGGTTTTTGACTTAGTTTTTTTCTTTTTTGGTTTTTAAAACAAAAAAAGGTGAACATCAACACACCCAAGTAGGTGCGCTGATGCACACCTATTTTGGGTGTTGTATTTATGTTTTTGGCTTTATTTTTGAAGTTTTTTGGGTGTGAAGGTGCAAAGAAGCACACCTAATTAGGTGTGCTACTATGCACCTTAGGTTTTAATGTTTATTTGTATTGTGTTGTGCAAGGTGTTGGGTGGAAAGGTACACCTCTTATGCTGCAAAGTTGCAGCTATGGGGAGCATTGAGAAGGAAAATGAAAGAAGTGGCAAGGAGAAGGGAGTGGGGGGTTATATAGACCCAATCCACCTTTGGTGCTACGTAGGTGCATAGTTGTGCTATTGTGCATCACCAAAGGTAATGTACCCCTCTCCAGACACTATTGGAGCACTAGCACACCAGTTGAGGTGTGTCAATGCACCTCTTGACTTTACAAAAGACTTTTCTCTTATCAAAATTCTAATTTTTGACAATTGGGCTTTCCAGTCGAGACCAAGATGTGAACTAGGACACTTAGATAAAACCTTGAAAGGGACTTGAAGCCCAGACTATGGTTTTGGAAAACCAAAAAATAAAGTAGGGGGTCCACATTTCTAGTCAAAATTGGGCATGTTTTGTGAAAGCATAATAAGATTCAGGCTCTATTTTATTTTTGATCTCTAGGGGCACCTGAGACATTATGCTTTTAAAATTTTGGATACATTTTTTAAATCTATCCAAATATCTCTCCGCATGATAGAAGCCTTTGAAAGTAGTATTTTTTCTTTTCATTTCCTCTTCAATTTTCATTATTTCCTTCAATTTCAAAGTCCTATCTCTGCATTCCTTTGTCTCTAAAAAGTCTGTAATCACATCTTCTTCCTAATAAGGAATGCTAGTGGGAAAATTACATTTTCTCATTTACTTTAGGGCATGCGTAACATGATCATTAGGGTCATATTTCCTAGCAGGAGTTGAAGGCAATAGAAATTCTCTCACAAATTCATCTAATTATTCAATTTAACCCTTTCCTATGACAAAATCCCGAACTTTGAAATTTCTATATAAAAAGGATCCTCTTCTAATTGTTAATTCCAAGTATTTTGGTTCATCATAATAAATTTCCAAAAGAAATCAATAATCCCCATTCTTTCTAGAATGTGCTTTGGGAAAAGATGAGGAGGTTGAGGACATCCATAAACCCTTGTGATGGAATAATTTTAATAAAGAAAAATAGTTCCCCAATTGTGTCCCAAATTTCTATCATCACCATAACATCTAGAGGGTTTAATTAACGTTCTAACACCCCTAAGGACTCTCTCATTTATATCAGCTAACATATTGGAAATTAGATTCAAAAAAAATATTATATAATGTTAAAGAATTTGGATAAGGATAAAATTATTTCCATACCCTAGTTCACTATTGTATTGGCAAGCTTTCACCCATCTCCTTTGTTCCTTCAATAAAATCAAGATTGATGTATCCTATGTTCTTGTATAGGATGATATGCATTAATAATGAATAATGATGGAATTTGAAATTTCCCCATTTCTCCATTTTTTATAGATAAGATCTCATTGTGAATAACATTTATTATATGGCTAACAAAATCATAGCCCACATTGTAGTGTAAATCCTCTCTATCTAAGGCCATGATATATACATTACTAGGAGAATTCATAGTGTCATCCATCCCTAGCACCTTGTCCACTCCAAAAACATTGTACTAAAATTATCTACTGAAGAATTCTAAGGGAATAAGGTATCTTACCTTTTTAGGGAGCTCATCCTTTTCCTTTCTAGACTTACAAATATTTCTTTACATAACCCTACCAATAAAGAAACTCTTCTGACTTTTAAAAGTCTCATTGAGCTTGTCCTATTCAATTATCTTAGTCATAGGTCCTCCAAGGTTAAAGACTTCTATGAATATTTCTCTATTTAGTGTGTGTAGGACACTCCTATCTTTTCTGTGAAACCCATGGGTTACAAGATTGTATAACTTTATCAGGGCTTTCACCAAATCTACATCAACAATGAATTCTGCCATAACCAATTTTGCCAAATTTATATTCCATGGATTTGAAATAGGTGGCTTACACAACATATTACTGTAGAAATACCAAAATAGTTCATTACCATTAGTTTCTAGCACTTTTTCATCTCTGCAAAAACTGTAAGGGTCTCTAAAAATGTGTGAATTGATTGATTGAACATTTGATGACCTTGGCAAAAAATGAACCCATTTGTCAACATACATGCTTGCTATTTGTGTCTTTCCTTTCTCACTGTCTTGAGTAGCTTCTTCGATACTTACTTGTGCAATCAATTTTCCTTCTTCTTGTGCCATGTTCCCTAAATTCAAAATCTTAAACACTTCTCTGTAATTCAACCTCTTAGAACAATTTTGTGTACAAATATCTTCTTGGCTCTACACTCTAAAAATGCTATGAATGTGTCATGCCAAAACTTACAAGACAAAACCACAACTAAAAATGTTTTTTGAAGGTAACATTAAGGTTTCACATAAGAGACTATACATGTTCCACTAGATTAAGTAAATGGCCAAGAGGTCAAAATATCAACATTTATAAATGGAGGGTTGCAATATTCTTAATGCCCTAATTGAAGTGATCCTTATTAGGTTAGTTGAAGGATCATCTCTGATTGGCTTTGGAATTTAGGGGATTAGTTTTGTTGATACAATGTCATAGTAAGTTGAGAAAAAAATAAACTCTTAACAGGTCCCAATGTTCAAGATGTACAATAAGAAAGTGTTACACTCTAAACCCTTCTATCCAAGAGATTACATGACTTTGGATATGCTTGGATGCCAACTTAGAGCTCCCTATCCACAGAGTGCAAGAGAGTATGATTCAAATGTAAGGACTCTTAGCTGAGCCTTAGGAATACTCTTCTTTCTACTAAACCATGCAATGGGAGGTTCTCTTAGAGACAAGATGCAAGAGTACAAATGTCTACAAAGTATGCCTCAATAATGCAATGCAAATGGAGATTAAACTAGAATGAGTATGCAAAATGAAACTATATTAAGCATGGATGAGAGTGTTACAAACTCAAATATTAATCTAATTTATTTAATCTATTGCAAAAATTGAAAGCTAAGCTACATGCAATATGATTCTAAGCTAGAATGTGATGGAATGAGAGAATGAAGACAAGAAAAAGGAAGTTCCAGAGAAACCTGTTAGAAAATGTGTAGCATAACAATACTCAAAAGATGGATCCTTGGACAAGAGGAGAGCTCTTTGTTTTAAAGTCATACAAATGGTAGAGATCAAAGTCAAGATAATGGAAGATCAATGATAGAGTTAAAAAATGGGAGCGATCCATGTGCACACACAAGTCAACCAATAAAATAGAAGTTGGCTTCCCACATAAGAAAAAAGTCACAAAGCCTTTTTCTTTTAATTTGAAAAATAGATTAAGGACTTTATGTGTGCACTTTAAGTGGGTTAGAAGAATGGGGTCTTTTATTTCATTAAAAGGGGACGTGTTCTTTTAATCAAATAAGGAACTTAGGATAGTATGGTCAAACTTTAGGTTATAATCAAATTAATTGATTATTAGCAATTTGGTCTAGATAAATGATTAATTAAATTATCCAAAATGCTGAGAAGGGGGCTAATAGTCTAGATGACCATTTTTAGTGATTACATTTGCCCCTCTTTGACTAATGTGTGATCAGTCTGGGAACACATTATGTCAAAGAAAATAGAAGCTAAGTAGGCAGCAATAGATATAGATATTTGATTTCATAGAACAAAATGCAAAAAGAGATAACAAATCCTAAACGTATAGCCTAATAGTAATAGTACTAAACACTAGGAAAAAGATGATGTTAGAATTCAAGAAGAATTCTAACACCTAGCAAAGCAGATAGATTAAGAGAAAATGAAAGGATCAAACATATGCTCTTGAGAAATAGATAGTTGTAGCAAGTGATGATAGAGTATTTCTACCCCCTTGAGATCAAAATTGAAATGAGGTGAATCAACGTATAGCGATGTCCAAGTTGATAGATAGATGATGAGAACCAAAGAGTGACTATTAAGGAATGACAGAATGCTTCAGTTTGACTAGATTTAACCATGAAGGATAAAACATGAAAATTAGGTCAAATTGAGATTAAAAGGTGATTTCAGACATGAAAAGGTGAATCAAAGAAGATATGAAGTGTAGAAATGATGAATACATGAAGAAATGAGGATGCCCTAGTGATGATTCAGAGATTAGACCCTAAAAGGTTAGCTAATTGCTCAGAAGAAGGTAGAATTTTAAAATGTAATTTTGACTATCAAGATGAACTTGAATTTTGATTTCAATCTTGAAAATGGATCTAGGATGTTGAAATTAGCCAGGGTGCAATTTTCATGAAATTCTAAGGAGTTTGAAAATTAGTTCAAAATGAGGTCAGAGGCTATAAAAGGAGTCTAAGTTTCATTTTAAAATTCATTTTTCTTTTTTTGAATTTGGAGAGCTTAGAGTGCTTTGGAGAGAGAAAATGGCATTAGTGGGCATTCCAATCGATCGACACCATTTCAAGCATAGTCGGTTGCACAACTGGCTAGACCACTATGGGGCTAGTAAGTTTGCACTTTTTTACCATGTTTTTGAGCTTTTTTTACTTTTTTTCACACATTTTCAAAGTAAAACATGGAATATCATGTGATATTTTAAAAGTATCACACGAGTACTTTATAAAATATTTCACAATACTTCACATTAAAAAATGTATCGCATAGGTAGTCTACATTATGTCATATGGGACATACCCATTTGTCACATGAGATGTTGTGAAATTTTGGATGAAAGAAATGTATCGCACTAGTATATAAAAAAGTATCACATGATAGGTAATCAACATTTTATGTCACCTACATATAGAAGGAAATGTCATAGAGCTTGTTTTGAAGCATTTTTTCATGAAATTTTACATTTTGATCAAATTTTTGATGTGTTATTGATGTTTACATGTCTTGTGTTGTAGGAAGTTTTTCTTGCACTTCTCATCAAGGCCCCCAAAGTGGTGGGGTTACAGGTTTTATAGTATCTAACAGATGGTGAGATTACTGCTATATCTATTATTCGCACAAGATTGGTTATATGGATGCCCCATATACAAGTGAATAATGGGTTGCTGACTACCCTTGCTGAGTGATGGCACAATGAGCATAACACATTTCATTTGACAATTGGAGAGGCCTCAATCACTTAGAGGATATGTATCACATCCTTCGAGTACCTTGCTATGGTGATCTGGTGAGTTGTATGTTTGATTACTCTATCATGTTTGCAAGTTTTGATATTGATGTGAAGTATACCGATGCCAATTTTGGTTATATGTCATAGGTGTACTACAATTAGACCCTAATAGAGGGATAGGCAGTGATGCAATAGCTATTTTGTGATGTCACCATCTTGGACTATCATTTGAGTTGGGAGCAACTCATTGATGAGTACGTGAGTGATTTCCCCCTACCATGTTTTTCGTGCTTCTTAGGTACTCTATCTATGTACTGCTCTCTATAAATTAGGCATATCTTCTATACATCTTTGACTTAGGTATTGTGCATTAATCCTTAAAATTAGAACAATGTATCAAACATGTTCATGAATGTGCATCACCATACAATCAAAACATTGTTCGTAAAACTAAGATCTTTTTTTGCTGCTATGTCAATCTTCATAGACTTACTGCTATGTTGTCATTCATGATAAACATAGTCATGAATGCAACATATCAATACTCTCTGATGCTTAGGATAGTTCCCCAATGGAATACCATCAACATTCATGCTAACAATCTCCCCCTTTGGTATTGATGGCAGCATAGATGAAAAAAATCTATTTCCCAAGAATACCAAACAATACTCTATTGCTCTTGCTCCTCAGCTAATCTTTTCAAATCCTCTTCATCAATAAAATCTAAAATCCTTTGGAACACTCCTCTATTTTGCATCTTGTTTAGGATCAGATATAGTTGTTCACTTAAAAAAACTCACCATTCATTAGAATTATTCATGATGCATATCTCCCCATACAGATATTCCTCCTTTCTTACATGAATCTTTCTAAATCTCCCTAATGAAGTAGAGATTTTCATGTACTCATCTCCCCATACACGCTTAGGAGATGTTATGTTTTTCATGCACTCCATTGAAATAAATGACAAAGACCTCATTATGTTAATTTACTCTCCAAGTCTTCAACCAGCTCAAGTGTCCAAAGACATTATTCGAGACCCAATACCAAGAGTCCTCAATGACTCAACTCATAACAAAAACTCCCCCATATAGGAAGCATCAGTGTTTAGTCTAGTCTAACAATAGTGCTCTGATACTACTTGTTAAAGTGGGGTTTCTACTGTACCAAAAGACTGATCTGTCAATGCATGATACAACCACTCAACTTATAGTACACAAGAGGTAGTTAAGCCCCTATCACAAATCCCAAGAGGATGCTAAATGAATTTTTTCCATATATAAGATACATCACTATACAAAATATTATTATGATAAGATAGTGGCATTGATCTATTATAGTATAATAGAAAAATCTCAAGATGGGTTGATAGTGAAATGAGTGATATAGTACATTGGATAAAATGCATTTGAAACTAATTATGATACAATGAAAAATTTCCATGATATAGTACATGATTATGTTTTTCTTTACTTCCAAGCATAGGAATTAGGATAGTAGTGCATGTATTTCTATCATGCAATGGTGGAACACTATGGGAATATGGGTGAAGTGGATGAGTAGATGTTTTTGGGGATGAGGAGGGGGATGGGATGTTGATAGATAGTGAGTGGCTTTGAGTACACATGATACCTATGATTAGGTTTTCACCAAGGTTAATGTCCAAGGAGCCTATGTTGCCAAGTTTTCACCATCGGGCACTTATTTCTCTTTACTCTTTTTCTTTTCTTTATCAATATTTTAATTTTTTTTTTATCATTTGGTACCTAAATTACCAAATTTTTACTATAATGATTATTTTTTAAGGATTTTTTAAAGATGTTTGTGTTCTTTTTTATGGACTAGCAAGCTATACTAAGTGGCTTAGGCATAGAAATTCTTGAAGTAAATGGTGTTTGTGAGATTAGTAAGAGATTTTTCTTCTAGAGTTGATAATTTATATGATCTTGAGCCAAAGGATATTGTGACAACATAGGGGCCTACCTAGGTGGGCTCATATTTTGTCTTTTTTTCTTGATCTTCTTGAACCTTGATGTTTTCTTTTAACACCATGCCCCCTATTTGAAAGTATTGTGGATGAATATTTTTGTTGAAGTTTCTCTTGAGATGGATTCATAAGCATGTTTCCTTTTTTCATCAAGTAAATCTAGTTGGGTGATTCTAGCAACTTGATAGTCTTAATTGGATATTCCACCTTGAAAAGATATGTGCAAGAAAGGGAGTTCAACCTTGATACATAGTACTTAATTGAAACCATAGCATAGGGAGTATAAGGTTATGCCTATGGATGTGCAGAATGAGGTGTGGTAGGCCCATAGAGTCGGGTTTATCTTCATTAAATTTTATTCATGGTTAGAATCATTGACAACCTTTTTAAGGATTTTAAAGAGGTTTTTTTTTTGGCTCCTCAGCTTGATTTTTACCTTGCAAAAATTATGGGCTAGAAAAGAAATTGTGGATGCAGAAGGAGGTGTGTAACTCTTCCATATTCTTATTTTTTAAGTTTTCTCTATGGTTTTTGAAGATGGTGGTTGGGATACCAAAGTGATAGACAATGTGGTAGAGGATGAATTTGAATACTTGAACTCCCATGGTCTAATAATCTATTTGTATCCTTCTAAGGATGAAGGTGTAATCATATCAACAAGGTAAAATCTTCATCATCCAAACATCCATGGTTATGTAATAAGTTATAAATCTTGTGATAGAGCATGTATTAGGTAAGCATATTTTTGGCATGGTAGGCACCTCTTTAAAAACTCATAAGCATCACATTCTATTGTAGACCAGTAGTATCCTACTCTTAATATTTTTCTAGTTAATACAATACCACTTGTGTGGGCACCACAAAGTCTGCATGTACTTTAGGGCTACGATGGCCTCATTTTTCTCCAAAAACCTAGAGAGTATTGTGATAACCTCGTTGATATAGGGTGTTTGCTAGGATAGTATAGTGGGGTGCTCTATGAATTAGATTTTGGCATAGGTTTCATGTGAGGTGGGGGGATATGCTACCATTTTTTAGGTAAGTGTAAATCTCACAATACCATGGGGATTGGGGACCAACTAGAACTCATACTCTTATTGATTCAACATTCTCATAAGTAGGTGTGTCTAACTACTCAAATAATAATTTATGCTATAAATCTTCCTAGGGTATTTCCAAAAGTAAGTTGATGTAACACATGGATGGATTTGAATAGCTAATGTGAAAGGTACACCTAACTATCCAAACACCTTGCTAAGTAAATACAACAAAAGAGAACAATAAAGAGAACAACACCAAGGAAAAAGAAACAACAACACTCTATTGATTTAGCTAATTATCAACATACATGCCTAGTGGTAAGGCCTTC